>CM067516.1:17396480-17978992 GCA_034509495.1 Acestrorhynchus altus
CTCCTCATATCCAATGTGTACATAGCCAATACAACTAATGAACTCCTACAGAGCCTTATACTGCGTAGAGACTCCATCTAAATGGTAGAAAGTGTTTCATGTGATGCTTACTCTACTTATTTTCTTTTCTTAGTTCTGCGTCTTGACCATTTATTTGTTTTTAATTTTTCTAGGTATGTTCTACCTGTTCTTTGTTCCCTGTCTTTCAACCAACACTGAAAGCTAAGAATATTGTTTTTCTTCTTCTGTGAAGTTTATGAAGACTTGTTAGTGATATGGTACCTGGTTTTATACACATTACAAGCCATGGTTCTGAATGATCAGGTGAGAGCAAGAATTGATTCTTACTGGTGTGTCATACATCTTGCTGCCTTTCATTTAAACATTTATCAGGTATTTTTTTACTAGAGATTCAGTCATAGGCAATACATGGCACATGCTTGAAGAACTTGAGGACAGCTGCAGGACAGTACAGTTAGGAGTGTTTTCAGTAAATAATAAAACAGATAGATAGATAGATAGATAGATAGATAGATAGATAGATAGATAGATTCAACTTTATTGTCATTGTTCAGTACAAGTACATTGCAACGAAATGCAGTTAGCATCTACCAGAATAGCAAAATAGTAGCAAAGTGCAAACAAGAACTGTGCAAGTGTGCATTGTGCAATAAGTAGGCATAGTGCAGGAGATCACAGTGTAGACAGTTATAAAATGTGCAGTGTGCAAGTTATAATGTGCAATATGAGCAATATGTGCAAATATGCAAACAGTGGATATGTAGGTATCTCCATAAGCATACTAGCAATGTAAACTGTATTGGAGAATAACTGTTATGAGTTTCCATATCTTAAACAGTAATGGTAATAATATGGTAACATGCTAATAATGATATGGTAGTGACAATAATAAATAATAATAAATAAAAGCAGCTCTGAATGGTGAGTGAGGTGAGTGTGGTGAGAAGGGCAGTGCTGAGAGTCCATTGTGTGCTGTATGAGTGGGAGTGTTATAGTTAGGTGTGAAGTTCAGCAGAGTGATTGTCCGTTGTCTGTGGTGTGAGTGAAAGGTTGTCAGTGCAATGTGGAGTTCAATGTGGAGTGAAAGGTTGTAGTGCAGTAGGGTTCAACAGTGATTGTCCATATGTACAGTATGAGTACACGTTGTCAGTGCAATGTGGAGTTCAGCAGGGTGATTGTGGAGGGGAAGAAGCTGGACCTGAGCCGACTTGTTCTGGCCCGGATGCTCCTGTATCTCCTCCCGGATGGAAGAAGGTTGAACAATTTGTGGTTAGGGTGGGAGGGGTCTTTGATGGTGGTGAATGTCTTTGATGGCAGGGAGTTGCATGTCTGTGATGCGCTGAGCGGTTTTTACCACCCTTTGCAGGGTTTTCCTCTCTGCCACCATGGAGCTGCTGTACCATACGGTCATGCAGTTGGACAGTATGCTCTCGATGGTGCAGCAGTAAAAGTTTGTGAGGATCTGGGGAGACAGATGGTCCTTTTTTAGTTTCCTCAGGAAGTAGAGACGCTGCTGCGCCTTCTTCACTAGATGGGAGGTGTTGACGGTCCATGAAAGATTGGCAGATATGTGGATTCCCAGGAACTTGAAGCTGGAGACACGTTCTACCTCTGCTCCGTTGATGTAAACAGGAGTGTGTATGCAGCCCTTGGTTTTCCGGTAGTCCACTATGAGTTCTTTCGTCTTGTCAGTGTTCATGATGAGGTTGTTGGAGGTGCACCAGGCAGTCAGGTGCTGGATTTCCTCCCTGTAGGCCAA
Source organism: Acestrorhynchus altus (assembly GCA_034509495.1). NCBI lineage: Eukaryota > Metazoa > Chordata > Actinopteri > Characiformes > Acestrorhynchidae > Acestrorhynchus > Acestrorhynchus altus. The sequence goes on from CM067516.1 coordinate 17,398,261, forward strand.
TTCATCGTTGTTCCTGATGTGGCCGACCACAGCGGTGTCATCTGCAAACTTGATGATGGTGTTGGATGTGTGCAGAGGAACACAGTCCTGGGTGAACAGGGAGAAGAGCAGAGGGCTCAGCACACAGCCCTGTGGCACACCAGTGTTCAGGATAATGGTGGCAGATGTGTGCCTGCCCAATCTCACAGACTGGGGTCTGTTAGACAGGAAGTCCAGAACCCAGTCACACATGGGGGTGCTGATTCCCAGGTTGCTGACCTTGGTAACCAGTCTAGTCGGGATGACAGTGTTGAAGGCAGAGCTACATGCGGATGTAGGTGTTCCTTTCATCCAGGTGGGTGAGGGCAGAGTGAAGAGCAGTGGAAATTGCGTCCTTGGTCGACCTGTTTGCGCGGTATGCAAACTGGTGGTAGTCCAGGGATGGAGGTAGCTCTGCCTTTAGGTGTCTGAGGACCAGTTTTTCAAAGCACTTCATCACTATAGGGGTGAGTGCGACTGGACGGAAGTCGTTGAGACACGTTGCAGATGAGTGTTTTGGTACCGGTATGATGGTGGATGTCTTCCAGCATGCTGGAACAGTCGCTCGGGCCAGTGACAGGTTGAAGATGTCAGTGAAGACTGGGGCTAATTGTCCAGCAATTCTCTGAGAACATGTCCAAGAACACCATCTGGGCCGGCAGCTTTCCGTGCATGTATCCTACTCAGTACTGAATGCACATTGGCTGAGGAAAGTTTGAGGGGGCTTCCAAAGGTGGGGGGTCTACTCCATGTGCCGTGTTGGTCATTCCTCTGGTCAAAACGAGCGTAGAACTGGTTAAGCTCGTTAGGTAGAGAGACACTACTGGCTGTAGGGGTCAGGGATTGAGGTCTGTAGCCTGTGATGTTCTGGATGCCCTTCCACATGCGGCGTGGGTCGGAATTATGGAAGTGCTCTTCAACAGACAGTTTGTAGGTGTGTTTGGCGTTCCTGATCCCTTTTTTCAGATTTGCCCTGGCTGAGCTGTAAGCCTCTGCATCACCAGATCTGAAAGCAGCGTTATGTGCTTTCAACAGTAGGCGAACTTCCGCATTCATCCAGGGTTTCTGATTAGGGAAGATTTTCAGATGCTTGACAGAAGTGACCTTGTCAATACATGAGTTAATATAACTCATGACAGCAGAGGTGTACTCATCCAAGTCCGTGTGAGAGTCTGTGGTGGCTTGAGAGGAGAACACACTCCAGTCAGTGTTGTCAAGCAGACGCTGTAGAGTGGAGATGGCCCCCTCTGGCCATACTTTAACAGTCTTTCTTGTTGTTTTCACACGTTTCACACGTTTGATGAGTGGCACATACCTCGGGATGTTGTCATTGTAACTGAGGTATCAAATGCTTTTAAAACATACAAAACAAACAAAAATATAATAATAATAATAATAATAATAATAATAATAATAATAATAATATCCATTTCATTATGTCTAATGATGTATTTCAAATATATATTTTTTTCATCCAGTCTTTTTCTGATGTTCAACAAGTCCTTCTATGTATATTTTTGCACTCTACTGCTGGACTTTTCATACCTTCTTTTATATCTTTTTTTCTATATTATATTTTTATTCCCACTTTCTCTGTTTGTACTGTAATGCTGCTGCTGGAATCTTAATTTTCCTGAGGGAACCCTCCAAGAGGGATCAGTAAAGTTGGATAGAATGATGGAGCCCCATCCAGGACTTCAGGGATAAGTTGATGAGTTGGGATGAGGATAAATGAGGCGGGGTGGTGATAACCCTAACCTCACCAAATGCTTGTCACCAAAGGCAACCAGATCCTCAAAGCAGTGCTCCAAAATCTAGTAGAAAGATTTACTTACTGTTTCATTTGTGAAGTCTCGTCCCTTTATACACTCGATGTCTGGTGCAGTTAATGCAATTAACAAAAATTAAACTGGGTCTTGCTAAAAACATATGTAAAATACGTATACATATACGCAGAGCGACCCCAGGAACAGGGTGGGTTGTGTGTGTTGTGATGTGTTTAAACATAAGACAAAAAGTTGACGAGAGTAAACTAATTAGTTATTCTTAAAGGAAACAAAGTTTATCATGAAGTAGCTGATTAAATACTGTTGTCTCTTAGTTATCGTTCTAATTATTGATATTCTCTGGAACAGTGTTTGATTGTGGTGCTACACAGTAAACTCAGCAGTGTTCAATCACCACAATCACTGTTAACACGTCAGTGTTTCTGATTTAACGCTGAGTTCGGGTTGCTGAAAAGAACGGAGCTGAGTAAGACTTGGACCGGAGCGGTGCTGGACCGGACAAGGACGACGGTAAATGGATCCGGTCTGTATTTGAACCGGAGGTGGACAGACATAAACCGGATTCGCTCACAGTGCGGAATTCGGATCAAGAACGGTTTGGGTCCGGTGCGCAAGTGGAATCCGGTTTCATAATCTGTTCCGTGTTTTACCACTGCTTTGCCACAAGGCGCCTTTTGAAAATCCAGTGGCCAGTGTGAGAGAATTACCCCATTGATCAGCCCTGCTCCCCATTCACACCTGGAACCCTGGAACTGGAGTGAGTCACGTGACAACAGGGAGTAACACAGTTGGACACTGGTTGGACATGTTCACTGTGAGGTGGACAGTCCCGTGAACAAGCTATAATAAAATAGCAGGTATCTTCAGTTTAGTGTCCTGATCATCCTGGAGGCATCACAGGACAGTTCAAACATGTGTGAACATGGGGTCTCATTTTGTAAACATCAGTGTGTTTGGTCAGAGACAAAACCAGCTCATTTTAAAAGTGTTTGTTTCATAACAGTTAACAATTTAACACTAAAATGTATTTAAATGCCGTATATTCAACCTGTTCTGATCCCATTTCTACATTTAATTGGTGAAGTACAAGTTATTAAATTGTTGTGACGTGTTATATCATGATTTTGACCCTAAAATATTTACAGTTAACTGAATGAATGTTACTCATTCACTTATTTTCATCAGTATTTAAAAGTGGGTCTTGGTAAATGATGCATATTCTACTAATCAGTTTGACAAACTATTTTCTGAATTGAATTTGAAGTTTGAGATGAGCAAAGATAATGTAATATCCTTCTTTGTTCTCCATACGACTCAGGATCATTTGTTTTAAGCCTTTAATGCTTGTCTCGCTGTTTATGTAAGGGCTTTTATTGACTTTTAATGCGCATGTGCACATTTTCAGCAAGACACATTCTACTAAAGTGTCCATTGGTCATCTGAGGTGACTCTGCAGGTGGAGCCCCCTGCCTGCATTGCAGCATTATGGGGGTGGGAGGCTCCAAGGTCCTGCGTGGGTGGAGAACGGCAACAGTCCAGAGCACACAAGATAAATAAATTGCAGCTTTGAAACTACCTTGCCACCAATGATGATATGAAGATACAATAAATCCTTAGCACTTGCCTTTGAAGGTTTGTATGTATTACATACAAGTTCCTGACTAAGTGGTCGGGTAATTCTATAAGTCTGACCTCTGCATAACAGATATTGACATGTGTATTTAAAGGTATGTAGTGAGGCACGAATCAATGGGTGATAAAACATTAACCAGCAGTGGGGTGCTTGGATGTGTTAACGCCACAGTGGTCTGTCCAGGGGCTACATCACTCATCTCGCCCTAAATTTATCACCACTTTCCAGTCCAAACGGCGGTTTGGTAAGTTTGAGTTTTCTATTTTGGTCTCCAAAAGGCCTCTGACTGCTGGCTAACCTTGCAGTACTCTGACCAGCATGTGAAATGGTAGGCTTTCAAGTTGGAAATTAAATGTGTCTGAATTATGCATTTTACAGATCCAAATCTAAAGGGTTGTTTAATCATAGATACACAAAACACAAAACCTCTGGACTGAAATGTATTTTTCCATGAGAAAGCTTAAACTCACTTGTTTTAATTCCCATTAGTTTTATTAATAAAAATTAATCATAACCATTATTATTGTCTATATTTTTACTCTAAATCATGTTCTTTATGTAACTTTCTTAAATAAATCACTACCTTTCCAACTTATTTTCCTAAAACATTCTAAAAATACAAAGTAGTTTTAGCCGTCTTGTAAAGCAGCCATGAATCAGGTAACAAAGCGCATGTCCTACCACCCTTTTTAAGCCCCATGACCCCTTGCAACAGTAAAGTGAAAAAAACTGCAAATGCAAACTCTGCTTTATGTGCCCATGTTAGAGCAGAGCAATTGTTGTCACATGAATTAATCTTCAGACTCTTGTAACTTGTACCCTAGCTTCTAACACATTCTTTTATTTGCATTTAAAAAACACATTAGATTAGGAGTTTTGTACACATATTTTTCATGAAAACTAAATTTCAAGAGTCAAGAGTTATTGCATCTATTTATTGATTATAACGTTTATTTTTTAAACTTTAGACTTTAAAAATGACTACAAAGAATCTGTAATTTTCAATGTTAAATGAGTGCCTGTCATGCCAGAGTTCTTCCACTATGACTGATTCTGCCATTCAAAAAATATTTTTATTATTGCTATTAAATTTACAAAACCAAATAGTATTCAAAGTTGCACCAGCAAAACAGGAACCAGATTGCATTGTAACACAACATATTTGTCTTGGATACATTATTATCAAAGTCTGCTATATTGTGGATTATATTAAATGGTGGATATGACTACAACATATTGCATGATGAAGAATGTCATTATATGCTATATGTGTCCATTGTGGGTCTTTTATTTTGGTAACAGTAGAAAGCATTTAAACCTTTAAGCTTTTTTGTTGAGGATTTGAATTTGGCATTTGTTCTTTATATTGTGTCAAAATTTCACAATGAGTTAAAAAAAGTTTTTAAAAGGAATTGGATCAAAATGTATGTATCATTTTTAAATTAAGCTTTTTTTCTTCTGTAAAGTTGCCATTTTGGAGATACAAGTTTGTATTATGTGGGTGACACTGTAATGATACTGCAGTGACTGTAGTATTATTTACTAGATACTAATGTTCTATCTTGAGCTAATTTATAATGTGGATAATGTTTCATGCCTTCCATTTTCTTGCCTCTCATGTATAAAACACATTTTTTGTGGTTGTAAATATAAGAAGACATTTTAAAAATGAAAATTGCATTTCCCTGCCATTTGATGCCTTAGAATATATTATTTTAATTTGGAGAAATTCTCAAAGTTTACTTTGGCAGGAACAAACAAATGGAATAAGCTATTCCATTTAAATATTAGAATCACTTGTCATGTCAATACTTTGTTTCATTTTACAGCATAAAATCAAATATTTGTAAATCTTCTGTATTTCAAATAGTTTTGTAACTCAAAATTAAATATTGTAATATATTTAGTGAATTAGATATAATGATTGTATTAGACATAATTAATTTTTTTATTCTGTCTCCAGGTCAACACGGAGAATATGAAGCTCCGTCCCTCACTGCTTATACTGCTCTGTTTCTTTAGACATGGACTGGCAGTAAGACAAACCTTTTATGAATATTTATTCAAACATTGGTCACACAAGTAGGGAATGTCATTTCTCAAAGAAATTACATTCTCAAAGAACTACATGTATTGGGGAAATATATCTCAAAAACGGAAACTTTTAACTCAGCATCAAGGTACACAGATACGCACGTTTATTAGGTATCTTACAAGATGCTGGACACTCTGTAAGAAAGTTGTATGATACAGAAATTATTATATCTGATATGTTGTCCTGAAATGTCTTAACATGTGTTCTTTACCTGTGATCTTCATGATGAAAGACAATGTTTAATGTTGTGACATGTCATCAAATATTGTTGTATTTGTCATTAGAGTTACCAGTAATGGTAACATGACATTCATGTCAAGGCACGTGATATTTAAAGTGCATCCGGAAAGTATTCACAGCACTTCACTTTTTGCACATTATGTTATGTTACAGTCTTATTTCAAAATTGATTCAATTAATTTTTTCCTCTAAATTCTACACACAATATCCCACAATGACAAAGTTAAAATCTTTGCAAATTTATAAAGAAAATAAAACACAAAAATATAACATGTACATAAGTATTCACAGCTCAATACCTTGTTGAAGCAACCCTTAAGTCTTTTTGAGTATGATGCTACAAGCTTGGAACACCTGTTTTTGGGAAGTTTCTTCTGGCTGGGCCAATCAAGGACATTCACAGAGTTATCCCAAAGTTTCTCCTTGGTTATCTTGGCTGTGTTCCCTTGACCCGAACTGGTCTCCCAGTCCCTGCTGCAGAAAAACATGCCCACAGCATGATGCTGCCACCGCCATGCTGTATGAATGGTATTGTCTAGTTGATGAGCAGTGCCTGGTTTCCTCCAGACATGATGCTTGGCATTCAATCCAAAAGTTCAATCTTTTGTTTCTTGTGGACTGATAGTTTTTTAGGTGCCGTTTGACAAACTCCAGATGGGCTTTCACATGCCTTTTACTGAGGAGTGGCTTCTGCTTGACCAACTCTACCATACAGGCCTGATTGGTTGTCCTTCTGTAAGGTGCTCTCTCCACATCGCAATATTGGAGCTCTGTCAGATTGACCATTGGGTTCTTGGGCACCTCTCTGACCTCTCTGAGTCCCTCCTACCATGATCACTCAGTTTGGCTGGGTGGCCAGCTCTAGGAAGAGTCCTGGTGGTTCCAGACTTCTTCCATTTATGGATGATGGATTCCACTTTCCTCACTGGGACCTTCAACACAGCAGAAATTCTTCTGTACCCTTCCCCAGATCTGTGTCTCAAAACAATCCTGTCTCTGAGGTCTAATGACAATCCTTAGGCTTCATGGCTTGTCAGGTTTTTTTGTTTCATCACATTACACAGGTGTAAGGGTGAGTGAAAAATGTAGGTGCAAGTCAGTAGTAAAACAGGTGCATAAAAACACAGAACAAACATAAAAATAAGAGTAAAGATAAAAATATACCTATTTATTATAATATTTATACATTAACTTACACTATACATACATTGTTGCTCTACAGAATTTCTGTGTTTATAGAAACTATAAAAGAACGTTTGCATTATATGTACATGCACTGGGTAAAGAATTAGGTGTAGCTGTAGTGTGAGTCCAATCAACTGAATTTAACACAGGTGTACACTAGTGAAGCTGTAGAAATATCTGAAAGATGATCAGTGGAAAAATGATGCACCAGTTGAGCTTACTTGTGAGTGTAATGTGAATTCTTATGTATGTTATTTTTTGGGAAAATACATTTAATTAATTTTGATTTAATAATAAGGCTGTAGCATAACAAGATGTGAAAAAAAGTGAAATGCTGTGAATACTTTCTGGATGATCTGTATTATGGGATGTTGATGTCATCAGAAGGTCAGTGCAGCAGGGTTTAAGTACAGTGCTACTGAGTTTTCTTGTCGTTTGAAAAGTTTTCTGAGAAGTCAGTCCTATCTAGAAATTAATATGGTCAACAATTCAGACACCACGTACTGTTGAGAAGTGCATAATTCAGTTTCAGGGGCTGTCATGTAGATAAACCTCCCATGAAACTGGCCAATCTGCTTCTAAGCCAAGACTGACCAGCTTGCTAATGTTTATATGACATTTTAACAAGAAAACTTTAATTGCTAGATGGGTTTGACCATAATACTTGTCTAAACTACTAAGACAAAACAAAAAATAAAAATGTCATATGTATCCCAATCCCTTTTATATCCTTTTTACTTAAGGGTGAGATCTACACAGAGTCTCCTGAAGAACCTGCTTCTGGCAGCTCTTCCCCTCCTCAAGGCTCTAGTCCTCCAAGCCAAGTTAAGGAGAAATGTGATGCCATAAGTCTTGAATCTCAGCAAGCAGTTGGTGGTGCTGTAGCCAAACTGGGACTGAAGCTTCTGGAGAACATGCAGCCTGGGCCCGAGCAACCAAATGTTGTTCTGTCTCCACTAAGTGTTTCTCTGGCACTTGCACAGTTGGCCTTAGGTATGAGGCCTGAAGAGAGCATTTGTTTTAATATTGTATCACAGTTTGGAATATTTGTATATTAACACGGTTTTTGATTTTATCAGGTGCCATGAATGAGACAGAAAAGCACCTACTAGGGGCTTTGCATGCAAGCTTGTTACCTGACTATTATAAAACCTTAAGCTGCCTCCAAGAACAACTAATTGCCAAAGCCATAAAAGTGGCCTCTCGTATCTACCTCAAATCAGGTGAATTGTGGAAAACTCCAGTGGTATATACCATTATATATATATACACTATTAACAGCAACTGACAACCCACTGATGATGTGTTTGAACAGGTATTGTCTTGAAGAAGGATTTTGTGGAGGGATCCCTTCAGCTTTTTAAGTCAGCGCCCACACCACTCACATCTGTAGAGGAGGTCAATCAGTGGGTGGAGGAAGCCACCAGTGGTCAAATGAACAACTTTTTGGCCAGTCTTCCACCCAATGTTGTCTTGATGTTGATAAATGCAGTTCATTTTAAAGGCAAGCCACTTAACATTTTGTCACTTGACTAGCTGGAGTTTTTTTTTTTTTTTTTTAGGAAGAACTTTGAATTAGTCTGTAAGTTAAGCAAGTTAAGTCACTTACTTGGTGTAAGTGCATCAGTTCTACTGGGAGCAGAGGAAACTCTAAAATTTGCAGGGAAGCGGTTATCCCAGGATGAAGGTTCTGAAAAGTTCTGTTCTAAAGTTCTAAACCTCTGATCAAGGGATCACCCTTGGAATAATTGATGTTAGTGTTTTGACTCTTGGAAGGAGAATGTACCCTATTTAGATCAGGGTACATGGCCTCATGATTGGAAGGTTGTTGGTTTGATTACCTGAACTGGCAGGACATGTCTGATGCCCATGATCAAGGTGCCCCAGGTGCCATGGATATGATTGCCCACCACTGCGAGCATATGCTCTCACTGCCATTCATTGTGTGAGTTCACTAGTGTGTAAGTGTGTGTTTCACTTTGTGGATGGGTAAAATGCTGAGGACATATTCCCCCCATGTACAGGCACAGTGGGTCTATATGCACATTAGGTTTAGATTTACAAATATGTGTCTTTGTAAATCTTTATCCAGCCTTTAACAATGTACATTTGCACTTGAAAGTTGGTGAACCCTTTAAAATATACACCTAAATGTACACCCTTTAAAATCTGACCTAAAACATCAGATGTCATGATATGTTCCCTTAGAATTAGCTGGATTCATTTAGAATTCATTGTTCCACCAATGATGATCCTGGCACAAATGCAGCAAAACTGACCCAAACCATGATACTACTACCACTATGTTTCACAGATGGGATGAGGTGTAGTTTGAGGTGTAGTGTTTTCCTTTCTCCAAACACAAAGCTTCTTATTTAAAATTATTTGATTTTAAAATATAATTAAAATGATCTATTTTTGTGTCATCCAAGCACAAAACATTGTTCTAGTAGCCTTCAGAGCTTGTCCATGTGACCTTTAGCAAACTGTAGATGATCAAGAAATATTGTTTTAGTATCCTTGCAGCCCTCCCATGCACCATCATTATTCAGTTTTCTTCTGATGGTGGACCCATGAACATTGACATTAGGCAATGTGAAAAAGTTTAGTTGCTTAGCAGTAACCTAGGGTTCCAGACTATTACACTCCTTGTTTTTAGCATGATCTTTGTTGGTCAGCCACTCCTGGGGAAAGTAATTGGTGGAGACCAAATTGTACTTTGTACAAGCCTGATAAGCATCAACAACCTTTTCTTTTATGAGCTCCTCAGAAATGTCTTTTGTTTGTGCCATGATACACTTCCACAAACATGTATTGTGAAGCTCAAACTTTGATAGATCTCTGGCACCCACTCACACCTGATGTCTCCCACTGATTGAAAAAACCTGACTAATTTCACCTGCAAATTATCTGCTAATCCCAAAGGTTCACATACTTGTTTCACTCACTGATATGTAATATTGGATCGTTTCCTTAATAAATACATAATAAATACATTGTTTGATTTGGTTCTCCTCATCTACTTTTAGGAGTACGTTTTAAGTCACATTATATGCACAAATATAGACAGTTCTAATGGGTTTACAAACTTTCAAGTATTGAAATATGTAAGCCAGTGTAGATGTAAGCCCTTATGTCTTGTTTTTAGGAGAATGGAAGTCACGCTTTGACCCACGTCATACTACTAAGGACCTCTTCTACATTGACAAACAAACTGCTGTAAAAGTAGACATGATGACTGGATCCAAATATCCACTCAGCATGTTTGTGGATGCAGAGCAAGGGACACAGGTATTCTGACACATTTTTATTTACATACATGTTCAATGACCGTTATTAAGACTTGGATTGAAATGAATTCCTTCTGTGTAGGTTGCACGGTTCCCATTTAAAGAAAATACAAGCTTTCTTGTGGTCATGCCCATGCCATCCCAGAATTTATCAAGAGCAGCTGCCAGCCTCAACATAACAGAGCTGTATGAACGTCTCCCCAGTGAGACAACCATGCTCGTCAAACTACCAAAGTTCAAACTTGAATATAAACAGGATTTGCAACAAGCACTCTCAAACATGGGTAAGAGACTTAATCTGGAGCAGAGGTTGGCAACCCTGTTTCTGGAGTACCAGCTTCTTGCAGTTAACTGATTTCCCTGCTCTATCAGACCTACTAAACCTAAGTTGATTTGGGTGTATTTGAGCAGAAGGAGCATAAAGCTGCAAGAAGCTGGAAGTCCAGCACCAGGGTTTCTTATCCCAGTTTACAGCCTAAAGTTGCGGTCTGCACTGTTGTATATTTTAAATGTATATTTTAGTATCTCTTTATAACGACAGGCTTTTTAAGATAATGGTTTTCCTTTTATTAAACTGGCTCCTTAACTGTCTTGGACATGCTTTTTGACTTTGATGCAATTGAAAATTCCTTTTTATTGGTACAGTATATGTTATTTACATTATGCTGAAGTCGAGTAAACATTCAAAATGTTCTTCTCACTCACCTATATCATTAAAGTCTGGTATGCAAAAAAAAAAAAGAAAAGAAAAGAAAAGAAAAAAAGCAACCAATAGTGTCCTAAGTATTTTGATCTTCAAAGACTTTTTGACCTCTTTCCTCTTGCTCAGGTCTGGCATCTCTCTTCTCTGGACCAGACCTGTCTGGCATAGCAGGGGGTCCATTGGTAGTCTCAGGTGTGCAGCATGCCTCCAGTATGGAGCTGAACGAGGAGGGTGCAGAAGCCTCAGCTGCTACTTCTGTGATTCTGTTGCGCACTGTCCCAATTTTTGCAGTCAACATGCCCTTCATCTTTGCTATAGTGGATGATGTCTCCCATACACCTCTCTTCCTTGGCATGGTTACCAACCCAAATCCTGGAGCAACTGTTGAGCTAAGTGATGATCCTGATATTATAACACCGTTGAGCAGCATGACGGCAACTGAAGCACCACAAAATGATGATCCTTATTGGGATAACATGCTCCATGATGTGTCAGATGAATGCGAGGAGACAGAGCGACTCCTCAAACATTAGAAGGTTAAGGAACATGGCCTAAGAGAAACACAGAGAAGCATGGACCTGTCCCTATCAAATAGTGTGTCTATACTCAACATTTATATATGATAAAGTCACCCGTAAAAGGTCCCTCAGGACTTGGAAACTAACTACACATTCAAGCCTTCCGATGACTATATTCTAGAGCAGTTTTATATAATGGACATCCTATGGACAAGAACACACCAATATTTGCAAGGAGATCCTATACTTTACATTTTACATTTTGACAACCTGAACTGCATGTTTTGAGGTGATGAAGGTCATTCATTTTTTTTATTTCTCTTTTAAAAGGGTCACAAGGTATACTAAATTGTGGCGATTAAAATGTAATGTTTAAATAAACGTGTGGAATATGGTATTTTCTGCATCTCATTGAATTAAAGTATTGGCACTTGCAGTATTTACTATCAGTCTATCTGTCTGTCTGTCTGTTTAACTAATGATGTATTTATCCATTGTTGCTGTCACACAAAAACCTGATTTGATGTTATTCTTTAGCTGACATTCTAACTTCTATTAGAGTCATTTTAACTGTGGGAACCATTTAGTCTGTAGCTATTTCACTCAGCTCAGGGCTACAGGTTTCTAGCATCTTGAGACCACCTTCCCTGCGTCAGCACACAGGGCGGGACAGAACTGGGAAAGTTGTGTGTGTGAGTGTGTGTGTGCGCGCGCGCAGTGTTGGAGAGGGCAGCAGTGCCACGGAGGAGAGCAGGAGAAGATCTCATAAAGCAGGTTAGTGTATCATTATTACTAAACGTGCTTCACGGCCTGCTTTCTGACCAGGCGCCGCTTTGTGTTTACTCTTCTGACTCCAGGTTTCAATACTACAGGCAGCTCCAACAGAACACACTTTAGTTTATATGTTTGGTTCCTTCATTAAGCAAAGATAAATTAAGATTTACTTCAACGCACAAATCGCGTTGTGTTTATGAATTAGGCTTCCTGAAGTAATCTATCGTCGCCGATACTTTGATTTCCATTTCTCTAGTGTGAACCTGACAGCTGTTTACTTTGTATCAAATGTTGTTTGCAGAAATGCTACAAAATCACTTGGAATAACATTTTTTTTATACTTCCAACTAAAGAAGATTTTTTTTCTGTAAAGCTACTGTTTGGGAGCTTTTTTATAGCTCATCAGGGTATTTAATTCTGAGCTTGAATAAATGACTAATTAGATAATAAACATTAAAATATGTAACTTTAAATGTAAAATTATTCTGTTATAATTTACCTTTCTGAATTAAATATTAAACATTGAAACTTTTTGAGATGCATTAGTCTAAAGCTGAGTGTACTTTTCCTATTTATGTATAAACCTTTCAGGGATTTTTTTAGGACCTCTTTTGCCTTTAACTGCAACAGTGGATGATTATTATGTGGTCAAATCCACATGTTGGTCTTGGTTTTTAAAAGTACAGATGATATTCATGATCAAAATATATTTATTATGATAAGAAAATCATTTGCTATGTCAATACAATATAATCCCATTGCCCAGCCAATTCCAGTCTCCAGCTTTAATGTAAAACCGCATTTCCAGCCCTGCAGTGATCTCGCTTCCTTGGAAAAAGCTAGACAAATGCAGTTCTTCAGCAGGTCCAAGCATGCTTTATATTCTGAAAGTATGTGTTATAAATACACTGATTGCACTGATATCTGAGATTTGTTGTGGGTTCCTGCTATTAGAGCTGGGTGTGTGAAGGCTGTGAGATGAGAGTTGAACACATTACCAACTGCTTACTTTGTTCAGAGGCAATGACTTCACATTGTTCTAAAATTCTTGATGGACTCTGTCTAGTGGTAGGGGACAGGGTGAGGTGGATATGATGATGTGGTTTTTACTTGTGTTGGACGGTCTCCATTCTCCCAGTAGGAAACTCTTTGACAACCTCAATGACATCCAGATGTGCTGCAGAAGGAAGGAAAGAACAGTCAAAAAGAGAACTGCTGTAGGGACTCCACCTTGAAGTGGAGAATAATTTAAATAAATGAATTGCCTTAAAACATATGTAGAACATATGTAAAATCCCCCTTTGGGGATTGTAAAATACTGGCTTGCATATTTAATTACACTCAAAAAAGCAATCTCAGCAAATCTCAGATATCAGTGCATTATAACATACTTTTGAATATTATTCTTATCTCCAGCCATCTCTTCAGTGTTCTCTGACTTGCTAATGAACTGCATTTGTCTAGATTTTGTCCAAGGAAGCGAGATCAGTGCATGATTAAAATAGCAGTTTTGCATTATACCTGGAGACTAGAGTTGGTTTAGTAATGGGATGATATTGCATTGATATTGTAAAAGTTTTTCTTATTATAATTTTTGAGCATATCTTGAATATCATCTGTACTTAAACATTGACAAATTATGTTTCAATACAAAAAGCAGAATTATAGCTGTTTGTCCAGATATAGTAAAGCTAATAAAAAAGCTTCAATAAAAAAATAATTTAAATACTCATAATATGTCTACTGGGGGTCACATATATTATAAGATCTTCTGCTATAACTATTGAACCATATTTAATGTGTGTATGGCCCACAAAGGTAAGCTTAATTGGATAGTGTGAATAGTTAACAATACATTATCTCAAAAATGTTCATGTATATTTGTGTTTTCATGTATGTAGTGTCACCTTTACACCTCATGATGAAGAAGATAGCCTTGCTGCTGTGTTGTTGGGGTATTCTTTCACTCTCCAGTGCCCAGCTGGTAAGGCTGGTAAACTGTGAACTTTTTATTATAGAATTTGCTTGCGCTATATATATATATTTGGCAGTAACCCCCTTGACTTTTCTCTTAGACAGATGAAGAGGAGAGTGGTGGTGTGGAGGAGGTGGTTGAATTGTTCACCACCCCTCGCACCAAACTGGCTGCTGCCACGTCTGACTTTGGCTACAACCTGTTCCGCCTGCTGGCTGCCCGTGACCCTAAGGCCAGTGTACTTCTCTCCCCCATGAGCATTTCAGCAGCCTTCACACAGCTCTCCATGGGTAGGCCTGGCCTTCTGGAATTGTATGGCTGACTAGATACATAAGCCTAAAAAAAAACAAGTAAGCTACACACCAGAGTGTCCGCAGCTCTTCTCAAATTACATTTTACATATCAGAGTTCTTAATGAGTACTAAATTGGCTTAAATTCACGGTCATATACAGTGTTAATTTTGCTACTGTTACATGTTTTCTCATTGCCACTTAAATTGTACCTCAGAACCTCAGACGTCAATATTTAATAATTTAATTTCATTAGTATTTAAATACTGATGAATTGTAAATATATGTATATATATTATGTATATACATTATGATTTTCATAAGCTACAAGCCAGACTGATCTAAAGTGCTTTATCTAACAATTATTCTTGAAGTGTCACTGCAAATTTGGACTATTAAATTGAAGTTGCATCAAAAAAAAGTTAAACAAGAATGCCTGCAGACACTGTGCATTGTAAGAAAACCAGTCAATTACATATTATATGCTTGCTTCCCAACACTAATCTTGCACATTTTAGACTTTCTCTGGTTTCAACACATGATTCCTGAGTTGAAGTTGAATGTTTATTAATTAGTTTATTAGTTGGATCAAGGGTGCACATTCCAGAACCAGGGTTGAAACCCACTGATTTTTATGTGAAACAAGCTATGTTGTACTTCTGGCCACATAGCTGATTTTGGATATAATAATATACTGTTTGAATGCTTGTTTCAGGAGCATCGGAGCGTGCAATGAAGCAGCTGCAACGAGCCCTGCGTTACCACACCCTGCATGATGTCCAGCTTCATGACACACTCAGAGATCTGCTATCATCACTCAGAAGCCCTACCAAAGGCTTTAGATCTGTTGAGCGCCTCCTACTGGCCAGAAGTGAGTGCAATTAATTGTCCATGAATGTGACAAAATGAAATCACATTGACGGATGAAAACAGTGGCAGCTATTTCATTTTTAGATTTCAGTTTTTATTGCTTCATTGAAAATAGCCTGAGAATTACACTCATATATCTTTCATAGCACAAGTTACACAATATGTTCTGTATGTTTGTGGATATGCTTTCTTTAAAGTTTCACCCATTGCTGACACAGATGTACAAATACACACAGCTTGTCTAGTTCATGTAGAAAATTGCCAATAGAATATGTTTCTCTGGAGCAGATAAACACAAACCTGTTGGCACCATGTCTACTGCCAGGCATGGGCTAGAGGAGTATAAAGCCCCCCAGCACTGAGCTGTGGAGCAGTGGAACTCTTATTCTGTAATTAGAGTGGTCACAGCAATGCTCCAAACTCTAGTAGAAAGTAATCCTTGGACAGTAGAGACAGTAATGTCTACAGAATCAGGATTAAATCATTTTTAATAGCCTTGATTGCAGAAGAAACAATGAATGAGCAGGTATCATTCAGACGCCACTACTTTTGTCTGTAATTTCATAAATGATTTACATGTTAATATTTTGAATTCGGTCTTTTCAGGATTGCGTCCTAGGCTGGAGTACATCAATGCTGTAGAAAAGCAATATGGGGAACGCCCTCAGACTCTCATGGGTGGGCCCCGAGACCTTAAAACTGCCAATGATTGGTTCAAACAGCGGATGGGTGGTAAAGTAGACAGTGTCCTTGATTATCCCTTGCCTCGTAATTCTGCAGTGGTGCCTGTGGGAGCAGCCTATTTCAAAGGTAAATATTTAGTTCTATGCAAACAGAAATACAGACATACATATCCACACATCAACTAGTCATAATTTCAATCCCTGTAGTGAGTGTTGTGTAGCCTAAGCCAATGCTTATAATAATAATCTTAGTATCTAAGAATCTTAGGAAAAAATTACATGAGAAATATTTTGAAACTTTGTGTAGGTAAACAGATTTGGGTTAAATATGCCATTGGTCACTTTCTGATAATACCATAGTGATGTTATTGGTGAATAGTTACTGGAATGATATTTCTCAAGGATTATCCTCAAAACTGTTTGTACCTTTAAAATATGGTTTATCATTGTAAGTGTGTTTCTGGAGTTTGGCTGAAACCACACCTTTTTTATTTTAATTACCCTCCTACCATGTATTTTGCCAATTATGGGATAGATATAAGATATAAAGATAAGATAATCCTTTGTTAGTGCCCAGTGGACAAATTCACAATGTTGCAGCAGATAATTGCATGTGGGGAGATGGAAGAAGTATTGCACATGATGTAAAAACCCAGCATGGAGCAGTGGAACTGTGGGGATATGTGTGAGACGTGGAGTGGAGAACAGCTCTCTGTTGTTGGTGTTGAATACAATCAAATTCTCACAGTAGTGCAATAAAATCTTAGTACAGTCTCCTGAAAAAAAGGAGGATAAACTTGAATATCCTTGATTTCATAAGAACAGATGAAGTGGTCCTCCAGTACAGTTCATATACAAAATGAAAACATGGGCACATATTGTATTTGTGTCACATTCTCCCCTAGACAGTCAAAAATCTACTCCTCTTTAAGGAGTTTTTTATACTAAGAAGTTCCACATCAGATCTATATCTATCCAGGATTTATGAGCAGCAGACCTAACCCTTATGCGAATATCTTGTATGTAATATCTTAACATGGTTTGATTGTAGGGAAATGGATAACCAGGTTCAGCGAGGCTGAAAAGATGGAGTTCCAGTTGGATGGAAAGCTACCAACTCTTGTTGCTGCGATGCAGCAACGGCATTATCCCATAAAGATGGGCATTGACTCAGACCTTGCCTGCACGGTAATACCATCTGCATTGATTTTTCACCCCTAATTAGAAGGGGTCTTCCCATAAATTTTTTGGTGTTTTCTCAACACATATAAAATCAAGCATAGAGCCATGCAGTCATAGTCAACATTGGCAAAACTATCAGACTGAAGAGCTCAGTGGCTTCCAATGTGACACTGTCAAAGGATTATGCATTTTTCACTACATCTCTACTGTTAGTTTCCCACTGAAATGCAAGTGGGGTTACTCTAAGGTGTCTTGCCCCAGTGACAGCAAAGCAGTAGACTGCAGTGAACTAAATCTAAAGTAAAAAAGTGCATAAAAATGTCAGTCTAAGTTGCAGCATACCAAGTTCCAACCTGCCTCTGGAAGCAAAGTCAGCACAAGAACTGTTTGTCAGAAGCTTCATGGATCGGGTTTCTATAGCAGAGCAGCTGCACTTAAGCAATGAACACATTCTCCAGAGTAATGAATCACACTCCACCATCTGTATGACAGGAGAAATTAGAGTTGTGAGATTATAGCCTTCCTGAAAGTACAGAATATACTCTGTAGTTAACCAAACCAATTCCAGTGTACAGATGTCCTTACGTCTTTCCTAGCAAAAAAAGTGAAAGGTGTTTGGAGAGAGATTTTATTCTCAGACCATGATTAACAATCAAGTCACCAGTTATAATTAGCAACTGTCAGCTGACTAAAATATCCAAATTTATATGCTCATCATCAAATAAAGGTGTTGCACCCAGAAGGAATCATCCAGCAGGAATTAAACTTGTGTCCAATAGCATGTGACAGATCTTATTACTGTATTCTGCCTGGTGCTGTTGTGTTGGTAGCATCCTTTGCAAGCCAAGTATGCCCTAGAGAAGAGTTTGAAAAGAATTTGTGATGTTGGAAAGGTTTCAGGGGGGGTTGCATTATAGGGCTCCAGGAAGCAGAATGGTCTCATCAACCTATTGCATGCCCACACTGTTAAGGTAGATATTACTATAATGTGCTGTTTGTGGCAGTGGATAGAAGATGGAGGGCGCCAGTGAAATAAAGGGTCTGGGAGACTTACATGAGCCATGGAGAAGGAGAATCAACAGAGAGAGACTTTATCCATGCAGTTACAAAAACTGCTAATGCCTAGTCAATGTCACCAAAGCCTGCAATAGTGTCCTGCCAGACTGTCTTGATGGAGGCAGCCAATAAATCCTTGTTTGCACAATTCCAACAGCTACATTGCCGAGCCTGTCCCTGATTGAAAATGCTATTGGACACAATCACGGTCCACCCCATGCTGCAGGAGCTGCCTGAGAATATTCAAGCTGCATAAGATGGACTATCACAGGAGCCTCTACATCTCCATGCTGAGATTTTGCCTTAGTCTACAGGGCAGAATATGGCCATACTGAGACACTACTTCTGAATGTGTAGTTCAATAAATACTTTTATTTATCCCATATCAGTCTAATATTTTAATCATGAATTATACATGCTAATCTTTATCTTAACAGCATTGCAATCTGACACTTCCTTCAGGTTGCCATTATTTGACAATGAGTGCAAGTTCTTTAAATGTACAAACATTATACTCATAAAATATGGGCTCCCCTTTAGCAACTGTCTAAACACCTGAACATGACAATAAGGCTAGAAAACATTTTCAGCTGATGGCTTCTACAGTGTGGAATTTTAAGAAATTGCACTTCGTCAGAATTGTGGTTTTCCAGATGAAAATGACAATGACAACTCTCAGAAAAAAACTTCTTTTGTATAAGAATTGCAAAAAATAAGAAATGTAAAGTTACCTTAAGAATGTAAAGCATGGGGGTGGATTTATCATGTTTTTGGACTGTTTTGCCAAAAGTGGCATTGTAAGGGTGGAGTGAAGGATGGATTCCATAAATCCTGGATGCAAATATTATTACATCTGCTAAAAAACTATAGCTTAAAGGAGGGGTGGTTTCTACCAGAGGATATGTTTTAGTTGAAAAAAGGGACTACCCAAAGAGACACAAACCACAACTTTTGGGATGGCTCCCGGTCCACTGACCTATATAGAATAAACTATTCATCTCTGATAACTTGTCATTCTTACATGTTCACTGCAGATAGCACAGGTTCCCATGGAGAATGGTGTGAGCATGTACTTCTTCCTGCCTGATGAGGTGACTCAGAACTTTACTCTGATTGAGGAGGCCTTGACCGCAGAATTTGTTCAAGACCTGGCCAACACTCTTTACTCAGTTCAGGTGAAGCTCACCCTGCCAGTACTCAAACTCCATTACAGCCAGGACCTGCTGGAATTTCTGCCGGAACTGGGTAAGACAGACTGATAAAAGTAAATGTACCAATTCATAGTACATTACAATATGTTGAAAAACTAGATACATACAGTTTTGTCTTTTCTTTTACTTTTTCCACCCAAGGGTTGTCTGAATGGCTGGAGGACACAGATCTCGTTAAAATCACTAACGTGGCAGGCAAGTTGAGCACAGTTCGTCATAAAGCAGTCATGGAGACCGCACCAGAGGGTAGTCAGTACGCCAGCACTTTTCCTTTTGCAAGTGACCGGTTCATGGGCAGTTCTTACCATGTGAACCGTCCCTTCCTTTTCCTGGTGCGAGATGAGCCATCAGGCACACTTCTCTTTATTGGAAAGGTCTTAAACCCTCGTGACCTGGCAAGTGTATGAGAGCAGCACTCACACATACACACCTATGTAAATGTTGATATACAACAGAGCTGCAAGCTTCATACTTTTCCAATGGATTACAGGTATCTATTGGATTTAAGAATTCTTCAAAGCTGCCAAATTAAATAGCACAATTCCATTTTAACACTTACAGCATATGAATATCTGTTTGCATTAAATTTACAGCACCTTTCTTTCAAAGCAGAGACACATTGAGATCTGTAAGGGAACACACAATTATAAAAATATAAATTTATATTCTATAAAAAAAAACAAACCCTTTTCAATGCAAAACAGTATCTACTTGTGTGTCTACACGTAAGCAAAAGCACACAGATTTCCAGTTTAGACAGTAGAGATGAATCAAAATAATGGACATGTTCCAATTTGTAGGGTTGCCACTATAATACTTAAATACCACCTCTTTTTGCCATGTTGGCAACATACTAGGAAACATCCCAGTTCAGTCTCTATATAAGACATATTTGGTTTGTTTAATTCACTGCTTTATTAAATAGTATCCAACTAAATGTAACCCCTCATATATGCATATGGAAAACTTCAGTGACTGATGGTCCCCTTTGTATATTTACCAGAATGAGTAATCTGAATTTGTATATTGAGATAAATAAAAAAATTACAAAAAGCTCCTGTGTTCAGTGGTTTGTGATTATGGTTTTGCATTATGATGACGGGACATTTCTGTGTGAATATAAACGAAATAGCAAAACACAAATCTTATAGGAGCAGTGAACTCACTCCTTGTGGTTTTTACTTTTGCTACCACTACTTCTGAACTCATCATCATGTATGCAGTTTGTGTCTCACTTGCCCTGCTTCTGCTAAGCTCTGTGAATTCAGTATGAAAAAAAAGGAAATCGGCAGCACTTCTGCCCAGCATGGCTTTATGGTTCTGGGAAGGTAATTGATGACTTAGGTTTTTAAAATGAAATTGAGGCACAGTGTTAATTTAACCCTTTGACTTATTCAAGGATTAATTGTAAAACAAGTTGTTCATTAACTGATGTGTTGTATAATCTGCTGAATAAATTAAATGAAGGTTCATTACACTGTTAAAAGGTCTTTCACACTCATCTCTACCAAATGTGGAGTTATAAAATAAAATGTTCTCCCCCTTATCAATGGGGGGTAGGGGGGGAGAGAACTGACTACCACAAGTGGAAGCCACCCAAACTCCAGTCCTCATGGTCTGTTTGTCTGGCAAGATGATTATGCATGCAAGAGTCATTGAGCATTTCCACCTCCTCTGTGCTCACAGAGCTGTTTCTCGTGCATCATAAAAGAGAGCCAGCCATCATTCATAGTAAACGCATATTGGGAACTCTTCCACATAGGCATCCAACCAAAGTAAACCATAGCCTTGGAAAAGCAGTGTGTGCTTTCCTGGTAACGTCTGTGATTGTGTTTGTTCTGGGAAGAGTTTCAGGCGCCTCAGGAATCTTTTCCCTGAGCCATCTGGAAAATTCATTACTTGCATGTGGGTTCAGCAGGAAACCATGAACATTAGCGCATGAACACACCAGTCACACTATTCTTTCAGAGTCTTCCTTTTGTTTTGTTTTTTATCCATAGGTTATGTACTTTTTCTATTTATATGGTAAATAAAATGTATTGCATTTTATTACTGGTAATGCAGATACAGTGTTTTTTTGTATTCATATCATGCCTTCAACACTTCTGATTTCCTCATGTGCTTTTCAACTTGACTAGCTGTCTTTTCAGTATCTTTCTTTCTGTTCTTTTTTTGTTCCTTTTTCTTTTCTGGTAAGTGTTTGTTGGATTTATTTCCATTCTTGCAGATTGTGAATTCCATTGAGAGTTCATTTTAACTGAAAAAACAGAGGCACTTAGACAGGGCCTCACAATAGCACACAGAACCTCCCTCAATGGACGCTCTCCAATAAGGTCACAGGACCACAGCTGGTATGAGTCCTAGGCCCCTAGCATTCTGAACATAAATTATCCATTTAAAGAAAACCTAAATATTTCAGACAATGGCTTAATAGTTATCCAGGAAACCAGAAGTAGAAGCCATTTAAAAGTTAATGGTAAGACAAGGCATGCTTTCAATTTTTACTTTTTTGTAAAAGATGCACTAGTGTTAATGTTTTAAAGGTTAGAATAATCTCCACATAGTGTAAAGCATCCATATGGTCCTCCCATCTTGACCTGATTTCTCCACCAACCCAACTTGCATTACTTAATGAGCTACATCTGTAGCCTTTTAGTTCCACTTCCTGTCTCAGTGCTCCTTCACATTCTACAAGAACAGCCTGACCCAGTTGGGACTTCCCTGGGGCCCTAAACAAAATTCTGATAATTCTGAATGTCCTACCCTGATAACCATCACCTTGTTTTAAACTGAGTGTGTTTGAGTTTCATGCAAATATTAATGTATTTAGTGATGCAGATGTAGATTTTATGTCACCTTAAATGGTTCAACAGTTTAAGGTGTAATGAACATCAAATAATCTGGTACCAGTGTTACATGAGAATATAGCAGCAGCATTTAAGGTGGAATACAAACTTTGAATTACTCAACTATAAATTACTCAAGCAGTTGGAAGTAAGTTGGAATGGAAGAGTAAGGAATTTTCAGTGTGTACAAGTGTATTTTGGGTGGTTTCATCAAATTCTTTTCAGTATTAAAGTATCAGTATGTTAAATTTTGTGTTTCAAAGTTTGGTTCATGCTTGTTTACTGTATATTTTATGGTTGTGGAGATTCCAAAGTCACTTTGACCTCACCCTGCACCCCACCTCTAAATGTCTTCTTGTGACTGTACTGTTAATCAACAAACCAACTTTGAGAAGAACAATCAGTAGATCATGCTGCTTTTCTTGCTTTTCATGTCCCAAGGCAGACTGCCAAAAGAGCCATTCTTTGGACCTGGTTTATCCATCTCAAGGATACTTTCGTTTCATTTCTAGACTGTATGACAATAACTCACACTAATTTGATGCAAGGGGGAGATGGAGACCTTTATTAATTTGCTGTGCAATACACATAGTCAGCATATAGGGTGGTCTGGCTCTGGGAACAGCTGCTGGTGATTATGAATCATGGTCAGGTCATTGGCCAGCAGTTAACTTGCATTTGTTGTGTTGCTATACAGTGAATGCAGTTTAACTGGATTCTCTGAAATATAGAGATAGATTGATTAGTATTGCATTATTTTTGGACCACAGGTTCAAGACTCCCAGCCTTGTCCAATATTGGTGACATTAGGACACCAGCTATGGGCCGTGTTCATGAACAATACCTTGCTATTAGCACTTAAAGCCAGGCCTCCCTCCCCTATTTTTGTTTAAAGTCATACACTACCAAAAGAACTATCAAAAGACATTTCTTACTGGTCTTGCTTCTTAAGGATGGATCAAAAATCTGGACTGGCAAAGAAGTCCAGTTTGAGAACCACACACACACACACACACATACACACACACACACATATAATGAAAGGTTTACTAGATAACATTTAAAACATGCTCAAACCTCTTTGAAATATATTTTAATGTACCTTCTATGGCATAAATTAAGGAAACCCTTATGGCATGTTAACCATAACAGAGTGCACAGCTCAGTTATTCAGATAGAACTTTGAATAAAGATTGATGTGTTGGCTCCTTGAAAACAGTGCTTTGCATTTAGGAAAGATTAGTAAAGATGAAGTGTCTGACCACAAAGTAAAGTGAAAGCAAGTTAAAACACGCCATGCAAACTGAAGCCAAGTAACCAGAGACCACTTTCCTTTTAACTCAGAAGTAAGTAAACACTTGCCATATGTGTAAACACTATTGTCTTTGCCTTTTAGGTCCACCAGATGGTGCCAAATGATGAGCTTTAGGACACAGACCGCAGAAAGTCCAAAACCAAAATCCGAAACATCTGTGTTGAATTACCACCAAGGTCATATTTCCTTATAGGACGCTCTAATATATTGTCAGATAATACAGCATTATGAGACTCTGTGGTACAGAAAAGCACAACCTGCAATCATTTTTAAGGGTGAAGCCTATACTTGTATACTCCTTCATTTCGAAATGATCAACAGACTGAATTATAGCCCAAAAAGAAATGCTAGCATGCTTTCAGCTGTGGTGTGCTTGCTTCAGATTGCTTTTGTTGATTCAATGCGCCAATTAGACATACGCCCACAATAGTTTCTGTTGGTTCAGATAAACATTTGGGTGGGGGCTCCTCTGAGCTTAGGCTAGGTCAACCACATATAACAGTAGCACATTTTAGCATTCATTCTCAAATTTCCTCAGGAGGCATTGCCCTTCACTGTTAAAAAGGTGCTCCAAATGGTTCTTTGGTTGGTACTGTAGAAGAACCACATTCAATAAAGAACCAAATTTGTAATAGATATGAGAGTGTAAAGTACCTTTCTAAAAACCTGAAGAACCTTCACTTACATATATCCATTTATTTAACTCCAAATATGATTCTTTAGGGCAGTGTTTCTCAGCCCTGGTCCTGGAGGCACCCCTGCCTTGCATATTTTAGTGTTCCCTGTTCCAACCACACCTGATTCAAGTAATCAGCTCATTAACAAGCCCTTTCAGGGTTGCAGGGTGTGAGGCGTAGCAGAAAAGCCACAAAAGCATGCAGGACAGGGGTGCCTCCAGGACCAAAGATGAGAAAGACTGCACACATTCAGATCAAGTATTGATTTTGTAGAAAATTGCTGAGATTGTAAAACATTGACATACTTTATAGATGTCCAAGACTTTTGAACAGTCCTATATGACTTTGTAAAGAAAATCAACCATTTACTCCAAAGCAATCCTTACATTCTTTATGGCCTGTCCTTAAAAGGAGAAATCAGTGGAAGCATTTTTGAGAGCTGTTGAAGAGGACCATTTATCACAACCTAATCTTCTTTAGAGATCCAAAAGACCATCCAAACAAAACAAAACAGATTGTTTTTGTCAAGGAAGACATGCATGTACTGGTCTTAAAACAGGAAGCAGCAGAGGTTCCTCATGGGCTCCATTTCACAATAGACTTAAAGAATGGGAAAAGGTCAGGCTAGGGTAAGTTCACAAGAGTCTTGAAAAGCTAGGATTTGTGCTTGTCATATTGCCACAAGTGCGTATTCTGTTAATTACACAGTAGTAAGCCTCCTTTCTATACGAATTCTACTCAAAGAACTACTGGAGAAACAAAAATGTTAAATGAATTCCATGCTACCTCACCTTGGTTTATCCAAGTCAGAGATCAGCAATTCATGAGAATGAGGAGATGAATCATCCCACAATATCTGTGTTGAGTAAATTCCTGAAAATAAATCTTGTCTTTTCATTAGGAGGAGTAAACCTCAAGGAATGTACCATCTTTCCATTACACAAAAGCACAGATTCATCTAAAATCTCAACCATCCTGTGGGTAACATCAACCTCTTTTCATGCACACTGAGAAAAACAGGCCAGCAGTTACCAACCCTGCTCCAGCTATTTACTGCTGCTCTACAGGAACAGTTGGTGACAGCTGCCTTAAATCTAACTGTAGCCTTAACCATTACTCTTACCCTAAGCCTAAACCTAACGGCAAGCATAACAAAATATCAACATTAGTTTCTATCCCAAAGTTTCTTTTGTTAGAAGCTCAATATAGGAAATATGTTTGCTGTACTAACACTGTATTCTTATTTCTTCTTCAAATGACAGGCTTATGTGTGTTTTGTGTGCTTTACAAAGCAGCATTACCTGTGGTGGGGAGATCCTTGTGAATTATCATTTGTACAAAATACGTCCAATGCCAAAATTACAAATTTCTTAGGATGAAAATTTGTAGTACATCTATGATTTTTCTGATATGATATTGGTCAGACAATGCTACTAGCCATGTGGGCTACTAGACTGTGGGCTCAAGGAATGAATGTGGCATTGCTGGTGATTGTCAGTTGGGGGGGCTCCTGAAGTCACTTAAGTGTATCCAAAAATGGTTAATAGATTAATAATTTTGTTTATGGCAGACATTGTTGTAAAAAGTGGAACAGGTCAGACATATTTAATCTATATAAACCAGTGTTTCTCAAACTATGAAAGGGCTCTTTATAGTAACTGAATGCGTTTTACTTGTTCAAAACATTTCTTGAACAAAAGTTGAATTGCATCTGATATATGAAAGAACATAAAGACATTTGTATTACTAATGACAGTTACTGGATACCATGTGATTTTCTTTCTTGTTAGATGAAATGCTGAAAGATTTTTAGTGTTAATATTTTGAGTTCAGTGAACATTTAAATTGCTTGTTTTTAATAAGAAGTAAGCTTTTATGTTGAACAGTGGGTTGCTTTTTTTTAAAAAAAACAGCACAAAAAATGCTCTTCAGTTCAAGTTTGAAGGAAAGAAGATGCTCTGGGGGGAGAGACAAGTCAGTTTGTGTTGCTTTCACTTTCCACCTCCTCCCTTATGTTGATTTTCAGTGGGAGGTACATCATTAACACTGATATGAAACAAACTGTAGCATTTCAAGTCAACTCAAAATTAATATTTTGTAAATCACCATTTTCATTTTCACAGTCTTAAAGTCAACCACAAAGAGTTTATTTTGAATTTACTATACATTCCTTTCAAATGATGACCTGCTTATCAACAAATGACTCCATTTGTGCAGTCTCTTGTAATTTGTATTCCTTTCATTTTCCTGTCACATTTGCAGCATGTCCTCGTTAGCTTAACTAATTTGACAAGATCAGATAACTCTGAGGGCATGTATTGCTAGATTTACTCCACAGCTTCTTCCTACACATATCCTCTAGAACTTGGCAGTTAACACAGAGTGCATAGACTGAAAGTGGAGTTTATTGTGCAGGTAAAAGCTGTGGCTAGAGTGACATGTTAAGCACAGGACTGTCCCCTGCTGGAATAAGCTAGTATGGGTCTTCATACAGTTCTAACAGTGAAAACTGGATCCAAGGTCCAAAGCTGAAGATCCCTTGGTCTACGCAACTCAACTGTTTAATGAGCTACAGATAAAGAGCTGTCTTTTCTGCCAAAAGGTGGGTGAATTTATGAGGAGTTATGGAAATAGAGAGGAGTTTAAATACACTATAAAAAAGCTATAAAATAGTGAATTCAAAGTGCAACAAGTAATTGGACTGGATTGACTTAAATTACAAATACTTCAAATGAATGATTCACATAAATAGATGTTCAGTTAATGTATTTATTTTTAATAATAAAATTAGACTTAACCCTTTTCTGTTTGTTACTACATGAAGTTTATTTTTAAGATAGAACTGATGAGTTCTACCAATTTTTGCAGCATAGCAAAATTGTAAAAAAGACATTTGATATTATCTGCCCTAATAAACCTAAATTGTACAACTTACTTCCATGTTACTAATAGGATATACGTAATTGTAGTACATCTTAGTTTATTGGTGGGTTAAATTAAACCACATTCACTTAAAACATCACTGTCAGAATAAATTAATCTTTTCATTTTTGTACTAAATTTGATAAGCTGGTATTTATACCTGGTGAGAAAATACTCCAAATTATTTGAAATTAAAAAGGGGAAAAACATTTACTAATACCTTTAGTTTGAAACATTAATTCTGTATACAAAAATGAAAGGCAACAGAAAAAGAAAAGCTTCAATCACTGGTTTTCATATTTAAACACTGAAGGGTTAAATTCTTCAACCAAGAGGAAGTTGTAGATATCAGCAGACATGCAGGGTCTGGATAACATCGAGAGAAAGCAAAACATCTGCCACAGGCATGCTGAATATGTAGTGCAGACAGTCCTGGATTTTCACTATATGACTATGTGCCACAGTTGAAATACATCTGACTCAGATCAAGACTAACCTTGGTATTTGGCTAATTATATGATTATTGTTTTGTTACTTGCTTCACACAAACTAAACTAAGCAAACAAAAAACATCTTTCCCTCATCAATTATCATTAATTACCCCTTCCACAATCCATTTTCCTGTTTCAAAGACTATAACCATAATCAGCATTTAAATATTAATATTTAAGCTGGTCTCTAAAGAGTAATTTCAATTCATTAACAATATGTAAACCTTAAACACCACATGCCCTATGCTTTAGCAGACCAAACAATTCAAAACCAACCAACTGGCTGATGAGCTTTTTCTAAAAGATGACAGCTCTGTAACATAACCAATACCTTTACCTTGTTCACCTCCAGTAGAGCTAATAATCATCTATTCTGCTACAACCCCACTGATCTGCTATTCTCACAATGGTCCCACTATTTTACTTAACCATCCAAGAAGGTCATTTCCTGCTCACCTGTCTAACTGTAAAATTACCACTGATCATTACGCTTATCATCCTTGAGATGTTTCTACAGCTTGATTGGAGAACTCCTGTGGTAAATACAGTTAATTGGACATGATTTGGAAAGGCAAACACCTGTTTATATAAAAGGTCCCATAGTAGACAGTGCATGTCAGAGTACAAACCAAGCCATGAAGTCTAAGGAATTGTCTGTAGAACTCATAGACAGGATTGAATCAAGACACAGATCTGGGGAAGGATACAGAAAGATTTCTGCTGTGTTGAAGGTCTCAGTGAGCACAGTGGCCTCCATCATCCATAAATCGAAAACGTTTGGAACCATCAGGACTCTTCCTAGAGCTGGCCACTCAGTCAAACTGAGTGATCGTGTTAGAAGGACCTTAGTCAGGTAGAGAACCAAGAACCCAATGATCACTCTGACAGAGCTCTAGTATTGCTCTGTGGAGAGAAGAGAACCATCCAGAAGGACAACCATTTCTGCAGCACTCCAATCAGGCCTGTAGAGTGGCCAGACAGAAGGCACGATAGTCCATCTGGAGTTTGCTAATCTGAATGCCAACCATCATGTCTGGAGGAAACAAGGCACTGTTCATCACATGTGACTGCTGTGACTTCAGCAAACGCAGACTGAAGACTCATCTGTTTCAGGAGTACTTAACTCCATAAAGACTTTTGTTTCAACACGGTCTAAACGTGCGGAATCTCTAGACTCCAGCCTTGTGTACCAGCTAAGGATATTCTAAGTAAACAGCAAAGCACTTTTGTAAGTCGCGTCTGCTAAATGCCGCAAATGTAAATGTAAAAGTACAGAGACATCTTTGATGAGAACCTGTTCATCACAAAAACGTGGAAAGTGTAGACTTTCAGGTTCACTTCAAAGGGTTTCAAATCCAATGCAACGCCTTGCAGAACCCAAAATTATGAAGATTGTGTCACTGTCCAAATATTAATGGGACCAACTATGTAGGCATATTTTACTGAAATCCTATTGACACATCATGTCAATTTGTAACTCAGTGTATGTACATTGTATCTCCTTGCATCTCATCTATGCAGGAGAAGAACAATCAGTAAAAGTCAAAGTGAAAAGACCTGGTTAGATACATGTACTGAAGTGTAAAGATGAACTAGTATGTGTGTGCTCATCAGAGAAGAAATGATTTGTCAACCAAATGTCAGCACATGTGCACTTCCTCAAGTCTGACAGCCCATGAGACGAGATCTTAGGCATTCAAATGATCACAGGGAACAGTAATAAAATGCTACATATGCAGTGCAATATATCATTAGACATTACACATTGATTTGGTTATGTGGGTACAGGGTAGAATATTTAATTTACTTAAGTACAAAACTATAAAAAAGACAACACAAAAGAGCAAGAATTGAAGCCTGGTCCCAAATGAAGTGAAAACACTGTATGCATGCATATCAGTGCAATATTTCTAAAAATACTGTTAGCTATATTTGTCGGTGTCCATCATAGCTGTCTTATTTCCACTTCCACTTTAGTTCTAACCTTCATTCATCACAGCATGTTCTCAGAACCAGGCTGCTGACCATTAAACCAACTGAAGTTGCAGCTTCTGATTGTGGCTTCTCAATGTTAGATAGTTTACAATCTTACTACCTTGTGTTATGTGCCATCATCTTAAAATTCATGTTTGATGTTCTTATATAACCTAGTACACCAATATACAACAAATTATGTTTAATGTTTCTTTAAACATACACAGTAGAAAAATAATTAGATGGTGTATGACAGGGGTGCCCAACCCTGGACTTGGAGATTTCTAATACACATGATATTGATGAACTGATGTTGAGTGATCTCTCAAGGGGAGGATGTGTTTAGGATTGAGCACTCCTGGTGTAGAATGCTTTGAAAGTGTAAATCCTCATTTTCAGAGACAATGCATCTCTTCCCAGCAAAGCTACAGAAAATGATTATGTCTGAACTTGTGAGGGTAACGATGACCATTCAGCAGTAGATTCTAAACAGTTAACTATTGTTTGATGTGTGTTGAGGATAAACAGGCACTTTTGTAAAACCATGAACTTGCTTTTTATTATAAAACTCACATTGTTTACTTCAGAATCATAGTCAAACCATTGAGTAGTGTCAGCAAATGCTATGTGATACAACATTCCAATTCATGAATATACAATAAAATACACAAATGGTTAATAACAGAAACACTGTCCACCAGCAAGTACACATATGAATCCCCTGCTCATGGATGAAACCTTGATCAATTCCAAATTTTCCCCTGTAAGAGACTTAACTTTAAATATCAAAATTTTAAAAATTAAAAAATTAATCCATTATACACTGAAGGATTTAATTATTTTGTCCTTTGCTGATTTTTTAAAGGTTGCCCAATGACAAAGACATGAACAGTCTATAATTTTAAGGGTAGGTTAATTTTAACAGTGAGATAGAAGATCAAAAACTAAAATCCAGAAAAATCACATTGTATAAATGATATAAATTTATTTGCATTTTGTAGAGAGAAATACATATTTTATCCCTCTGGCAAACATGACTTAATACTTGGTGGCAAAACCCTTGTTGGCAAGCACAGCACTCAGATGTTTTTTGTAGTTGGTGATGAGGTTTCTGCACGTCAGGAAGAATTTTAGTCCACTCCTCCTTCTCCCAATCACTCTCAGAATCATCCAGGTGTTCAAAGGCAAACTTCAGACAGGCCTACACATGTGCTTTCTTGAGCAGTGGAACCTGCACTGCAGGATTTTAATCTATTATGGCGTTATGTGTTACCAATGGTTTTCTTGGTGACTGTGGTACCAGGTGCCTTGAAATCAAAGGCTGATCTCTTCCCTTCCTCATGATCAAGTATTCCTCATGAGGTTACCTTTTGGATGGAGCCCCAGATCAATGTCGATTGACAGTCACATTGTATTTTTTCCATTTTCTTACTATTGCACCAACAGTTGTCTCCTCCTCACCCAGCATATTACTTATGGTTTTGTAGCCCATTCCAGCCTTGTGCAGGTCTATGATCTTGTCCCTGATATCCTTAGAAAGCTCTTTGGTCTTGCCCATGTTGTACAGTTTAGAGTCTGACTGATTAATTGAGTCTGTGGACAGGAGACTTTTATACAAGTGACAGTTTAAGGCAGCTTTAAGTCTTTAATGCAGGTAATGATTTGGTTAGGAGTGTCCAACTGGTCTGTTGGAGCCAGAACCTACAGACCCTGTAGGGGATCATATACTGCAAAATACAAATACATTTATATAAATGTGATTTTCTGGATTTTACTTTTGATATTCTATCTCACTGATAAAATTAACCTACCCTTAAAATTATAGACTGTTCATATCTTTGTCAGTGGGCAAACCTACCAGCAAGGGATCAAATAATTATTTTCTTTACTGTATATTAACTCATTTTTCCCTCAATGTAACAGCACATCTAAAAAATGTCAACTTATTTCATCATTTAGTTCTAGAAATAGAGTCAGAATAGCTTTAATGTATTAAGACATTTTTAAAGTGTTTGAATTGTTAAATGTGTTGAAACGGACCTTTAGAAACAACAACCACATTTTAAAATGAGCTTGTTTTGTCTCAATCACGAACCAGCAATATATTCATTTACATTTACATTTACATTTACGGCATTTAGCAGACGCCCTTATCCAGAGTGACTTATAAATACATAAACTTATATATAAAGGTGGTCACGTGGTCACACATTTACACACTGTCTAGTTAGGGACTTAGGGACTTCATGAGTTTAAATGAAGAAGAAAGAGCTGTAAGGAACTTTCCCCAGCTTTTAAATGGTTTGTGATGTCACCATAGGCTCTTAAAAGCATGATTAACTTGAATAATGATCTGTAATACATTGATATATAACATGAGAGTCTGTATTTCAGCAGCTGTTACAACATTGGAAAAAAGCTTGTCTGCATTAATCCAATCCTTAACTGGAAATTTGTTACACAAAGCTTATTGATGAATATAAAATGTCTTTAACACAAACATTTTTTCACAAAAAGTGCTTGAAAAAAAAGATACATAAAGTATATTTATAAATGATATATGTGTAGAAATATATATATTCCATTACATAAGGAAAATAGGAGCTTGTACAGTGCTGTGCAAAAGTCCTAAGCTATTTATCTGGACAGTACACTCTTCTACAAAAAGGAGCTTGAAATTGCTACTCAGGCAGATACAAAATCTATAAAGTTATTTACAAGTTAATGAGTGACGGAAGGCTAACCTTGAGCTCCCCTTCCACCCCTTCAGAGGATGACCTCAGGTTCCCCTGCCACCCCTTTACACTGGCCTTCCAGCTACTGGACTTGGACTAATTTCTGACCTAGCCTTGGACTAGCTGCTCACCTGCCATCAGCAGCTATGTAGATTTACATGAACCCCAATTATCTGCTACTTTTACCATTATATCCACCATCAAACTATCATAATCATTCCAGTACACTTGAGCAGTACAGCAGATGTGGTAACCCAGAGTCCCCTTTTCAGCCTCTTTGTTTCTACATTCACAGCCCATTTTATCAGTTGCACTTACCATATAGGAATAGATCTATAATTACAGACTGTGGTCCAGAGGTTTCAAAATGTGTCCACAAAAGCATAGTATGCCTGCATATTTTGGTTCTGGCCAAACAGAAACACATGCAATCAGCTGAATGCTGGCTGGTTAAGTGGAATCATGTGTTGCTGTGAGTTGGTTTGAACAATGTTTATCAACCTTTTCCTGGAGCCATCCCTGCTCTGCACATTTAAGTTGTAACACAACCCATGCAACTCTGAATGGCTCGTTAATGAGCTAATTAGGTGAATTAGGTGTTGTGGGACCAGGAAAAGCTCTACAATATGCAGGATTGCAGTGCCTCCAGGAGCAGGGTTGAGAAACACTGGTTTAGAATGAAAATCTGCAGCCACACTGGCCTCCCGTGGAACTCTATTGTAGTCAATCTGTTTCTCTGCATACTTTGTTAACCTCTTTAAAAAATAAAAAAATTAAAAATAAAATTTAAAAACTTCACCACCAACACTGATGTGTATGTCACATTTCTGGCATGGAATATGTACTCCTGCAGGAATTAACAGCACTATCCATACAGACCTAAAAATGTCCTTTGTACATAATAGACATCATCAAAGTAATTTCTCTTTCATTTTCAAACAACTGCAAAACCAAAGGATTTAGAACAGGCATTCCCAATCCCAATTCTGCTTAATGACTGCTTTTTCCAGGAGTAGTGCTAATCAAAAGCTTCAGCTTTACTAAATGGAGCTCAGTACAAGAACAGGAACTGATTTCACAGTGTGAATTTACTACTGGTTCAATGTTATTCACATATGCAGACACAGTGCAGTACATTAGTAGCAGTTGTGGTTCACATCATGAGAGATTCTACAGGCTTCCACATTTCAGGGACATGAATACAAAGAATATACATAATATAGATATTTCGAGCAGGCTCACCTCAGGACCCTCACAGAACTCACACTTTCTCACACTGTTTATATGATTGACTTAGCTGCTCTTTCTCTGTGCTGTTTATTTGTTCAGTTTGTTGCTGTTGGGCTGAAGCTGATCGCTTAAGAACCAAGTAGGAGAGAAAAAAAAATACCAGACCGCCAAAAATGAAAAACGTTTGCAGACCCAGGAACCTGAAAATTTAAAGAAAGATTCAGTTCTATTAAACAAAGTGTTTTGGGCTTAAATATTAGATTGTATGAAAAAAAGCTTGTATGAAAAACAAGTGTATAAAATAGAAATTTTAAATCATAAATCATGACATGAAAAAAAAAGGTTCAGTTGACCTACCGCTGTCTGAAGAGATCTAAGTTGTAGTACAAACATGAGGTCTTCTTGTTACACTTTTCTCCCCACAGAATACAGGTTGAGTCAATAGCACTTCCATAAAGGACAGGAGCAGGCAAAAATGCTGTCAATGAAACAAATTAACATCCTCAATATATATATCCAACTGAACAGCCTTGATTTTCTTATACTGTATGTGATGTGATCTTTAAAATTTTAACATTAACATTAATATTAATTGATTGTGCTGCAATTTCTTTTCTGTATGGGTACTAGGGGTGGGCGATATGAACAAAAAGCACATCCTGATATATTTTAGATGAAAAGCCTTGTTCACCTATTGCTCACCACATAACTCATTACTCATAGTTACATTGCTGTTGTTGTTACACTTTCATTGAGCTTCAAGGCTTTAACAGATGAAATATTTCAAGTGGTGTATGGATGAAACAGTCATGCCAAGAAAGGAAAGACAAAGCAGGACTGGCATGCAAAAAAGTAAAGAGCAAGTGAGATCACTAACAAAACACAATCATTTCTGTCAGTCATGCTTTTATGATCTGCTGTTCCATGACTACTTGTGCAGTACAACCAGTACTTTGTTTTGAAACAGTGCCTTCACAGCATACATTTTTATTTTGTTTGGCACTAACCAAGCACTCTGAAGAGCATGAACTGGATTCCCACTGCAAGGGATTTGTCTTCTGGGGCCACAGTCCTGAAGAATGGAGAGGACAAAACAAGTTATTAAAAAACAAACAAACAAATGACAACAAAGTGTAGCATGAGGACCACAGTCAGTACATGATAAGTGCAAATGTCATATTCAGAAAAAGGATCCCAAATAGCAATTTTATTTCATCACAGGTTACATCACTGTTAAGATAGCAACCTTACAGAGCAGAAAAAAATCTTCTTATCTTTTAATGGAAGATTGTTTGGAGCATTTCTCGGTCCATTTATCATGAAATTAATAAACAATTTCCAGACTTTAATTATAAATGCATAGTGATCCACTGTGCAGGGGAATTTGTCCTCCACATCCATGCAGAGAAACATTAGCATGTGAACACCACACTGATTTCCACAGAAACCAAAAATACAGTTTATCTTTCAGTTTTTCAGTTCTGGGAATTACTGTGCTATAAGAATACAATGTAGTTTTGAGGTTTCCTAAGAACCTAAGAAGGTTTTTTCCTCTCCTTAAAAGTTGCTATTTTGGCAATAAATGATACAAGCAACTTACTGGTCTTGTTACATTACCCAATGCCTACATAAAAAACCTCATTAATAATGTGTGATGTGCCTTCCTAAAGTTCTACAATCAAAATATTTAAATTAACAACTTTTGTACAATAATTACTTTAATTTCCTATCTAAGAAAGAAAGTGCATATTGTAATCAGTTTGGAACTCAGGTAAGGAACAGTGGGTTATCTTTAAAAATGGTCAAATCTTCTGGTGTCAAGGTTTGATAGAGGCTGATATATAATGAGGTCGCTGGCATTCAGGTGCATTCAGCACCAGGAGTGTAACTAAGGTGAAATCAGACGTGCAAGCGTTTCGCTTGGGCATGCCAGAACCTGCTACTTGCTTAGTTACAGGCTTACCAAGATGATCCACAGTCTTTAGACTTCTTTCAACACCTCTACTTATGCTATTAATTTGCATGTGTCATTACATGTAGAAAAGGAAACACAAAACAAGACTCTGGGCATGCAGTGTTCTGTCAAACTGTTGCCCCCTCTCAAAAAACAAATTCTTATGGTAAAAGATTAGGTCCTTTATTTCTTGGTTTTGTTGCCATACAGTACAGGCCAAAGGTTTGGACACACCTTCTCATTCTCAGTTTTCTGTATTTTCATGACTGTTTACATTGTAGATTCTCACTGAAGGCATCAAAACTATGAATGAACACATGTGGAGTTTTGTACTTAAGAAAAAAAAGGGAGAGAATGCCAACAGTGTGCAAAGCAGTAATCAGAGCAAAGGGTGGCTATTTTGAAGAAACTAGAATATAAAACATGTTTTCAGTTATTTTACCTTTTTATGTTAAGTACAAAACTCCACATGTGTTCATTCATAGTTTTGATGCCTTCAGTGAGAATCTACAATGTAAATAGTCATGAAAATACAGAAAACTGAGAATGAGAAGTTTTGGCCTGTAACGTATTTGTTTCTCTGTTTGGTGTCAATCAGAGGAGCCTTGGTTCCTTTCAAGGTTTCTTCCTCTCACTCTCTTCCTCTAAGGGAGTTTTTTATCACTTGGTCACCCCTGAGGTTTTAAGAAACTCTGATGTCTCAGCTTGCTTTTCTGTATTTTTAAACATGATCCCGCTGACTGCTAACTTCGGATGGCTGACTGAGTACGCTGAGTTGCAGGCTCATTTTGTTTTTGCAATTCCCGTCCAAGTTCGCTGAGTCGTTGAAATAGAACAATTGCAGCCACTGGTTGCTATTCTAGGCTTAGCTACAGGCATTAGTAGAGACTTTATTTTAAGTATCATGTATTATATTAATACAACTTAGATACTCTGCATGTATGACTTTTGTAGTAAAGTTCATGCACTATGCACAGCAGTTTTGTTTATAAACATAAAACAGCCAAATAGATTAAAAAATAAATAATAAATCTTTAACTAAGCATTAAGAATTAAATTTAACAAAATATCAAAACAAACAAAATATCAACCCCATAATCTGAGTTGCCAACTGCATGTATGTTTTCTGGTGCATGCAGAAAACATGGATCTGATTTGATCTGATTTTGTGGATCTGATTTTATCCGATTATATCTAATTTTATCTGACAATATTTAATATATATATATATTTTTTGTAATATGCATCAAATATGATACACTTGGCAGGGTTAAGCATTTAATAAGGATAATTATCAACCACTAGTATAACTAGTATAAAAACTAGTTCTATATAGTGTCAAAAAGAGTTCCACTATGCTTATGAGTCAAATATCCCTTTTTGATTAGAGTTCACTAACACTGTGTGGTCTTGGTGAGTAAGCTATAAAATAATTGTGATGATGGTGATTAATAAGTACCTGAGAATCAACATAAAAGATGGAGTCTGGGACAGTGACACCAGGAAGCATGAAATAGAGGAGAAGACCATGAAAGGAATGAAAAGATGAGAGCAGCTGTTCCCACATGTTCCTGGTACAGCATAGCCAGAATCCTTCACACAGCTGCAGTCTGTGTAATTCTGCAGAAAAAAAAAAGAAAAATGATTATTAAGTCAGTTTCAAAGGTTAAGATAAAATCATGCTTGAACATGTAAAGCTGTGCACATGAAATCATCCAGATGATTCACCTTTGGCCCACAAAGATTACCTAGCAAACAAACCATCTGACATATTTGGGTGTCTTGTTTGAGAGAAAGTGAATAATCTGGGGCGTTTTGAAATTCAAGTTGATAAATATGCTTTTGTCTCCCATGGGATACACATGCTGTGCTGGAGGTTTGGTTAAGATGTGAAAATGCTCTGCATCAAAGCTCTGTTTTAGTAAGTGATCAAATATTGCCATGTTAACATATGTCACTGAATGGTCTCCTAATGGCATCGCTGTCACATTTTCATCATTACTGACATGCTTTTCTAATGTGTTCCATTGCATTATGCAAGACTAATGTCCAAAAACTGATTGGTTCTGAGTGTGCATCTTGGATATTTGTGTTTACTTAACTTTGACACTTTCATCCGTGTTACATACTATACATGTTCAAAAACAAGTTTTTTGGGACAAATAAATTTACTGGAACTGGAAGCATTTAGACCATTAAATCTGGAGAAACTGAATCAATGGATTAAGTATCATCAATTAACTGCACGGTTTCAACATCACAACATTTTACAATCTAAACGATACCAGATATACCTGTTTCTGCTGCCTTGCCTTGATATTTGTTTTAACTAACTAGAACAGCTATTTCAATACATCAGTTGGATATAATGTAAGCATGAGATACTTTAGAAGACCGAAAACCAGCACAACACACAACAAGGTGGTATCATTTATCCTGGAAAAGGAACGGAATGAAAAGCAGGTCATTGAAGCTGTTTACAGAACGGCCTCAGGCCAGAAGAGTGTTTATCCTAAACAGTGTTTAACCTAAAATGCTTTTATTTATTCTTTCAATGACCAATAGCCACCCTGGAAACAGGAAGGCTATGTAATGATGATAAT
This sequence comes from Acestrorhynchus altus, assembly GCA_034509495.1. Classification (NCBI taxonomy): domain Eukaryota; kingdom Metazoa; phylum Chordata; class Actinopteri; order Characiformes; family Acestrorhynchidae; genus Acestrorhynchus; species Acestrorhynchus altus. The sequence continues at coordinate 17,436,519 of CM067516.1, forward strand.
GTACTGTAATGTTCCAGCATCTGTAACCAAAACTTGCACAAAGCAGTGAATAAGCAAACACACCCATTTCCACAGAACATGAACTGTCATCAGTTTATTGGTGAGTTGATGGAGAGAGATGTGCATATAAGTACACTTAATAAGAACCCCCAAAATATCTCTGGACTTTCAAACTACATATATTTGGGGCTACAGTACAATAGCACAGATTCTGTTGTCTAAAACTAAAAAATACATGGAAGCAAAAATGTGGTTTGGATTACCCTAACAGAACAGGGTTATCATGTCAGCATTACTATTGGTCCCACTCCTAGTATGGTGCACTGGGACAGAAAGCACACAACAAGAGTATTGGGCAGCCACCTCAACTCCTGGGGAGCAATTGATTATTTGCTCACAGACATTCAAGTTATTATTTTAAGAGGAGGTGAAGCACTGTTCCTAGCCCTGCCCCCAGACAGTAGGGGTTAAAGAGTAAAATGTAAACATTTCACTTTGGTGTTATTTTTCAGTTTACAAGCCATATTTATGTTACAGTACTTTGAACAACATCCACCAACAGACAGAAATCCTTAATTTATAGTAGCAGTGGCAGTGGCTATGATGTCTACATGGCATTTATCACTTCAATAAAGATCCTCACCATACAAGTTTACAGCATGTGTTGATTTTGTCAACCATGAGTCTTCATATAGATAAAAACCACTTAAACATTTACTGGCAACAGTCAAGAATTCACAGACAATGAAGATGACAGCCTTTTGAGTAGAAGGAAGCTGAAAGTAACTTACCAGAACTTTGTCAGATCTGTTGACTAGAATTCCTGCTTTACAGCCTGCGTGACAGGGAGAGCGGAACTCAACATCATCAGAGCTACACACAGGATTGAAGGCCTCATTGGAGCAGGAACAGGCTGAACTGCACTGCAGGAGGTTATCACTGGTGCACAAAAAAAGGAATGAATAGTATTTGCCCATATTATTAGAAGAGGTTGAGGATAATGTTTCATATACAATAAAAGGCTGTAGGAAAGTCCCTAGCAGGGTGTTAAACAGTTTCAATGCTTAATTCTATTTTTAAAATGCATTTGGTGCTGAGGTCCATTTGTTCATTCTGGTGTGGTCAAGGCTTCTGTGAGATGTTGCACTGATAGTATTGGTTGGATAGAGAATCAGGGTTTAAATCCCTGTCCAAGAAAAACAGAATAAGCCTTATTACACCAATGTGTCCCTGTATTGAATTTATTATTACAAATGGCTTTGAATTAGAGCAGGGATTTTAGAATTGGGCCAGTGTGGCTGCAGGTTTTTGTTCTAAACAGCTGATTACACTCAGATAATCAGTCAATCTTCAATCAACTGATCACATGAGCTCCTGTTTGGTTGGAAAGAAAACCTGCAGCCACACCGGCCCATTTCTGACTGCTGCTTTTTCGATTTCACAATTTTATGTTGCTTCAGAGACTGAAAAAGACTGAAATGAAATGTGAACGGAAATGGCCAAAGCAGTAAAAATGATTTCACATATAAGGGTCTTTTAGGATGCAATCGGAAGTTGATGAATCCCAGTGTATTACTCTGACAGAGTTTGGCAGGTTTCTTAAGATCTTGATTTCACATTCAACTACTCCACTGCAGCAGCACATTCTTGTGCAAGAGCACAACCATGACATAAAACATAACAAATGGTGAAAGAGAAAAAGAGGGAGAAAGAGTAATTGTAGAGAAGATCACTTTCACATGTGGTACATACTGAACTGAGTTTGGCAAATGGAATATTAGACCCAGCAGAGAAAATGATTCACAGCTGACCTAGTTACAATGTCTTTTACTTTCACTTACTGACTCTTACAACAAATCTATGCTCACTCCAAGCTTTCATTGTTTACTATATAGAAACTCATGTCAATACAATGGAATTATATATATATATATATATATACGTTGCAGTGAACACACAGAAACACACTAGGGAACTGGAGAAGAAATCACACACCAAGAGTACTGGGTAGCCACCTCAGCACTTGGGGAGCAACTCCTGCCAGTCCAGGGGATCGAAACAGTGACCTTCTATTTTCAATCTTACTTTTTTATACTTTAGGCTAAGACAGCCCTACTTCTTTAAGAAAACCACAGTTTTTCCCCAAACATTTGGATGCACAAAAAAACAAACTGGAAACATGAAGATGAAAGAAAACTCACTCAGCAGGGTAGACCCCAGCAATCTTCTGTGTCGGACAACCAAAGAAGAGAAGTGGCATGGCGAATACTATAGCCATCAGTACAACGGCTGTGCACATTGCTGCTGAGGTCTTAATTGACACATTCATTCTGCGCAGGATCATACCTCCTGCCATAATGCCAATCATTGCTGATGGAATACTCACACCACCTGAGGGCACAAACAGTCATGTTATCAAAATTACCAAGCTGTTTAGGCCAAAAGGCACCCTTACAATCTTATTCAAATAAGTTTTTCTTGAACAAAGGAGTCTTCCTTTCCACAGTGAACATCTGTTAATGATTAAACATTGGTTCAACTTTGCAGGATTATAGCTTTGGCTTCTACTGATATGTACAGAGGCCTCATGTTACTAAACAAAAAACTTTGCCTTGGTTAATGACTGATTCTGAGGAAAATGTTTTGGAAAAAAGTATTTGTATAGATGTTAGGCCCAATGGCAGGATTAACCAAGGCCTAATTTTGTACCTTCTCAGTGATTTTGGTCATTTTATGTAATATGCACTTTGGTGTCAGTAAAGATTCTGGCTCCTTCTACCTTCAGTAAAACAAGCCAACAAAATAACCTCAATTATATATCCTCTGAGAATCAGCATAGATGTAAATATTCCATGATATCATGTGGATGATGTATGGACACACTTGGGGAGGCATTTAGTTTAATTGTGAATGGCACAGATACCATGGGTCATTCAAGCATGTGGCAAACATTTATACCTGCAGACATGACCAAAATTGTGAACGAAATGATTAGGTGCGTAGGCTGTCTGCATATGAGAGGGAATACAGACAAGGCACAGCATGTATAGCACCAAACCATGCACACTAAATTATTGTGTCGCTTAGCCGATCGACATCATTTTTACAGACATCCTGTAGTAAAATTACATTACTCCAATTCACCATGTAAAACTAAGAAGAGCTCTTTAGATTCTGCTGTTTCTGCACATTTCTTTAATTTAACCTTGCATTGTCACTTGTCAGCTTACCAATCATAATGTTGGAGAAGGAGGCAGTTTGTGAGAACTGTCTCTCAATGAATTTCGGCATGAAGGTGGCTAGTCCAGCAACCATGGCAGCTAGGTTCACCTGGGCCAGCACCACCAAAAGGTAGATGGGTTCCCTCAGAGTTCTCAGCATAATGTGTGGAAATGCTGTGAAAGCAAATTGTGAGGAAACACAATGTTAGTTTAAGGATGATCACTACATTCATGAGCACTGGGCAGCTCCTTTAGCGACAGGCAGCTTCACCCTGAAGTATGTGAAGGAGCGGTCTCACAGGTCCTTCCTTCCTGCTGCTATTAGACTCTACAACCAGCACTGCTAACAGCAGTGGGGAAGATTTAATCTTGTCACTGCGATGTTGCATAACAAACTCTTCAAAGTATACGTGATATGTTCTCAGGATTGACCAGATAATTATGCATTTAGAATAAAAACATTATTTTGACTAAAACATGCTGCAATATCAGAGTTGCTAATTTATATTATGGCCATTGTCTTTACTAATGTAGCTCACATTTTATTGACCTTGGGAGTATGTTTTTCTCCTATTATGACTTGTGTACTGATAATTTTACTGTGTCCTTTATTTACTTACAGAACAATGCAAACCAGCTATTGTTAATCTTAATAGAGAAATGCATGTAAACCATAGTGTAGTTGTCAGCCAAAAATTAGTAACATCTATTGGGTTTTACTCTTGAGAAGGTTTACATAAATTTGATTTGAAATGCCAATATAATTGTATTTAAGAAGAAATCTCTCCTGCTGGGGGGGATGTGCCCTCTTGCAAAGTTTACTTTCAATACCAAAATCATGACTATACACACTTTTGAGGAATTGGATGAGTGAATGTTCATTCATCATGTCTGGTTCAGCTTCCTTTTTTTCCTCTTGCATCAGCTTCTCTGGTGTGGGGTCCATTGGGGTGTTTGTGGTTTCCTAAAAAGGCAAAAATTATTATAAAGAAAATAAGTTTTGAAACGAAAGCCTAAAAGGAGTTGCATACTTTTCATAAATGATATGAAATGATATGAAATGATATGAAATGATATGAGTGCAGTCATTTTCACTACTGTCTCTTTCACTTAGGGTCTTAGGGTGTACTCTCAGTAGACGATCTGTACCAAACCTGAGCATATTTCCCTCTCAAAGCTGAATTGGTTTGACTAATGGGATCACTTTGAACCATGACGGAGCATGGTACAGTGAATTGTTTGGCCATGCTTGAAGAGTTGGGCTCAGGCATGGTTCATGGACATCTAGTATAATCTCTAATCATATCCCAGAATGGAACTCAAATGTGTTGTCAGTAATGCTGCCTCTGTATAATTCTGTAAAAAAAGAGTGGGCCTTTAATGAAGCTAGATTTATCCTATCCTAAAACATCACACTTGCCAAAAGTACTCTTTCATGAAATGCCTTAAACCTGCTTTCATTTTGGTAGTTCTCACCGTTAGGCTACGCTACATTGGAAACAGATACAAGGATTCAACTGCTGACAAAACTCCTTCACCGACTTCTTGGTTCTTTGTGTAATGTACTATTGTGCAACAGTTGTTTTCTCCTGCTTTTGTTGGAGTAACTGTCTCTATTGTACAGAAAAGGTTTTATACCACATTTTGGAGCGCTGTTGTAAGGATTTGATTGTATTCAGTAAACAGAGATCAGGATGTTCTCTACAGGGACTGCACAAGCTGTATGTGCATTTGCATATCTGTGCAACAATGGGTGCAACTAAAAAGCTAAATGCATTCATTTAAAGCAATATCCACAAACATTTGGACATATAGAGCACTTTTTAAAAAGTGGTATGTATCGTGAACCTGCTTTCGCAGAAATTTGCATCACTATCACACACGCAAGCATATACAATCCCTGTCTTTCCATGCAAGCTTAGTGTGATATTCAATCCCCCATTCTGTTGAGCAAGAGTTGGCAAGCAAAACAAGTTCTTCCAAATGGCTGGACATCCTTGAGTTTCTCATATTTCCTGCGATGCTTTCACTTCTCACATGCAACACCAGCAGGGACTTATATAACAACGTGTCTGTTTTGCACTTTTTTTCACTTGGCACAAATGCAAAAGCCTGAAGGCCTGTCATAACTCTGAACTGTCAAAAACAGCAGTGACGCTAAAGATTAATGGATGATTCAGTCTCTAGTTCCACTTTAACAAGCTTAGGTTTACAATGCTGTACAACACAACTTGGGATGTGACAGTGAAAGACCTAAAGGATTCTGAGTATGGTTTCAAGCAGCTTATATAAACATGATGAGTGCAACTGTGAGAACAAACATAAAGACTTTCAAAATGCCAGTAAGTAACACCTCAAATGTACCTCTGTTTTCATACTTTTTGGGAAGAACAGGTAGGGCAGTGATGTAAAGAAGAGGAACGTGCCAGCTAGAAGAAATCCCAGCCACCAAGCCCCAACCCATCTTGGGTCTCCTCTTGACAAAATTTTGTCTAAACAAAGAGATAAAAGCATCAGGAAATTGCCAGAGGAAATACACCATCATGTTATTACTGTAAATGTGGTCTATGCTTGAAAAAATAAACCTTGATTAGATGTCGGACCAGCTATCAAAACTGAAAGATCCTGTGAGAACATATGGTTCTAGGACAAATTTATTGCTACTTACAAAAACATTTTTGAAAGAATCAAGTGTGGTTCTTTTATGAACTTGCTCTTTTTAGACAGCTTTGTGTTTAAGAAAGTAGGTGTAATTGTAGAAATCCTTACTGACAAGAAGAAAGGAATTCTTCTTTAAAAAGATCTCTTTCGAACAATCTCTGAGGGGCATGTTGGTACAAGCACACACACATTTGATGACACAGAGTGATGCTTGCTCAATCTTGTCTGCTATTAACTATCTGCTCAGTATTTAATAAACAAGTTGAATCTTGGTAAACTCAAATTTCTTAACAATGCTTTTGACTGGTTAAGAAAGGTGTTCTCAATTGAGGCTTTGACTTAAACGTATATACTCATTTGTATTTTTTTGGATTTATATTCTGTTATAAATGTGTGGAGCAAAATTTTGTCTAAACAAAGAGATAAAAGCATCAGGAAATTGCCAGAGGAAATACACCATCATGTTATTACTGTAAATGTGGTCTATGCTTGAAAAAATAAACCTTGATTAGATGTCGGACCAGCTATCAAAACTGAAAGATCCTGTGAGAACATATGGTTCTAGGACAAATTTATTGCTACTTACAAAAACATTTTTGAAAGAATCAAGTGTGGTTCTTAGAACACCTAAGAAAGGTGTTCTAAATTGAGGCTTTGACTTAAACATATATACTCATTTGTATTTTTTTGGATTTATATTCTGTTATAAATGTGTGGAGCAGTGTAGAGTGTACACAGGGATGAACTGTCCCTTGGGTTGGGCCAGGAAATTTTCAGATGGGCCATTATGGTTATAGGCCACTAAGGTGGACTGAAGGAACTTTTCAAAAGGGACCAAAAACGGCCATCCCCAAGTGTGTACTACTGTCTAATACTATGGGGTAAAAACTATATACTAATCTTAACAGTGTTACTTTGCCAACATAAGTCACTGCACATTCTCCTGATGCCACAGTTGCATTGGCATCATTATCCATTGTTTTCTAACTTTTCCAGACCTGTGGAACTCCCCTCATTCCATTTCACATTACATTGAGAGACAATAATGTCCATCATGACCACAAACATGTTCTGGGAATGCATCGTGGATATCTGAGTATACAAATTTTGTTTCTGCTTCCTATTTATACAGGATTCTGAGGAAGGATAGCACCAAGTCATGTCTGAACCGAAGGATAGAAATTTAGCCTTCTATGTTACTGGCTGAAAATGCTAATGACTAATGATAACATGCACTATCAGGATGCATTGCTGTTTTTGTGATTCATGGCTAGTGATTTGCTTAGATTAAATTGTCTTGTGAGCCAGCTGGGCAGCAAAGCATCAAGTTACTTTGATATGTTTTTCTGTGTCACATGCTACATACTTAAAAACTAGTTAATATTAGTAATTATTGCACAATTTGGATGCAATGGTTCATTTACACACATTCACACTCATTTGTGCACATCAGAGCAATTTAGAGTAGCCAATACACCTGACACTCTCTGGACTGGATGGGTGGGTCCCATTTTATTGGTTCGTTTGGTCAACCAGTAGAGGTAGACTTTTGATTGGGTTGTTCATTGACACACACAACCATAGTGGACCAACAGGAATATTCCCAATCTTCCTGATGGCCAGAATAGCTCATGAACATTACATAATACATAATATTTCCTTTTGAGTCATCTAATGAAATATACTACCTTTATTTATAAATGACCAATTTCACATATATTTCTATTAAATAGGTTCATATGAAATGAAGTATCTGCCATATACCTGGAGATGCTGTATTGAAGTCAACATATATACGCAGTAGAAGCGACCCCATTAAGTAACCAAGTGCTGGTCCAATCACAGTTATTGCAAACAGTATCCCTGTGGGAAATGGACAGCTATGTTATTTATGACAGGAAAACTATTGAAACTGAGACTGATACATGTATACTTAAGAGCTCTTACCAATATAGAATGGTGAATTTTTCTTGTTTGCGTAATCATCTATGTAGGATATTCCAAAGGGTTGTACTGGGACACAGCCAATGCCTAAAAACAGCTGACCCAAGAGGAGTATGGAAAACACTGCATTGTCAGCATGGCCATCATTTTTAGAGCATGTCTGATTGGACGAATGGTGATTGCTTTTTGTCTGGCAAACACCAGTGACATTTTCCTTGGAGCCTGTCAATCAAATCAAAAGTTAAAAACAAACTATACATTTTTCGTTCATGGAAATGCTAATAAGTCCAAAGTGATATAACATGATAACAAGCCACTCTAATAAAACAATATTATAGTTTTATAATATTAAGAAAAAACACATGCATAGGCAGAGGTCACTCACTGCTTATGCCATCTGTGTACTTGTACTCTCCGCTGATGAAGTGAGGAAGTGCTATAAGGAATGCAGCCATGCTTGCTATCAGTGCTCCAATTCCAATGCATCTGGGTCTGTGTACACGGCTCCCAAAAAAGCTCACAAACACGATGAGAACTGTGTTTCCCACCTGCTTGCACAAAAAACAACCTTATGTGTACTTGTGTATAATTCCTTACAAGTAACTAACATATTTCTATGTCTATGTACCTGAGAGTATAGGAGCCATTGTTTTATTATGCATGGACTTTGTTAGAGACTTTGATCAAAGGTTAGATAAAATTGCTGTATGTAAAAATAGCACCAATTTGTATCTAGTCATCTAGCATGTACACAATAGCCCTATCCCCACTAGCATACCTGTGGTCTGGCAACCTTTTTTTGTCTGTGAGCGCAAGAGCCGCAAGGCCCAAAGGGTGTCTAAATTCACATTTTGGTGTTAAAATGATTTATACGTTTCAGAATACTTTCTTTGGTTGGTTTTATGACCAAGTTGTATGTTTCATCACTGTCCTAAATCCTTGCATTTTTACCATTACAAATGCTCCAAAATCACACACACACGACATACAATCAAAGCAAATTATCTGTGTAAGTTGTTGACATCACCGAAATGCAGTGTTGTAGGTGGACTGCAAAGGGCACTTTGGGCACTATAGGCACTATTTGGTACAGGTAATTTTTTTAAAAATGACTTCCACCGAAATTAAAACATTTAAAAAATTATTTTCAAAGTTTATAATGCAATCAGGCCCTTGCTGAGTGATGTGATGTAGGTACTGTTATTTATACTGAGAATTTTACTGGAAAAATTAGGTAAGTATTTCACTGGAAAGCAGGAGAAAGGAAAATCTGGTAAATGTGTGTGTAACACTGAATGAACTGACATGTAGTTTAAAAGGAGGTAAATGGAGATGAGTTTGAAGGGATATATCCTGTATTTTTAGAGAATAAGGCTAAGAACAACTTACAATAACAAACAATTTATTAATTTTAGTTTTTAGAAATGAACCAACATGGGTTTATTTCCCATGTGCTTCTAGCACTTGTGTCTTGTTTTGGCCTTGTTTCTGCCCATTCCCAGCTGTGTCTGACTAGTAACCCTGCCCCTTTGTAATCCTGTCATAGCTGTGTTTAATGTTCCTCATGTGTATGTATATACTCCCTCGTGTCAGTCTGTGATTGCGAGTGTGCTGGTTTGTTATGTTGCCTGGCTATGTTATCTGTGTCCTGTTTATCGTGTATGCAATTCAATAAACCCCTTTGAGTACTACCACTTCCTCAAACAATGTGTTAAGTTTGCGTACCGGACAGCTGGGCAATATGGAATACATGGGCTTATGCACTAGTGTTCACATCAAATGGACTGAGCAGGGGACAGGACAGAAGACTGGGAAACACTTGACATGCAAGATGGGACTGGAGACACACACGATGAGATAGGAAACTGGATTTGGGGGACAGGAGACACAGGAGATGAAAACGGAGACTTGACATGAGGTGTTTGGGGAACTTGAGGCATGACAGGAAAGATGGAAGGTGAGACTGAAGACAGGAAAGATGACTGGATCTGGAGAGCATGGGGCTGCACATGTTGATGGGACCAAGGGAATTTGAGACATGACTGGAGGAGACAGACAACTGGGTACTGGATACAGGATGAGACAGGAGTAGGTACAGAGAACAGGGATAAATACACAGACATGGACAGACACAAAAATGGTGGCAGGGACAGGGAGGACACAACCAGACATGGGAACACAGACAGGAACAGACACAGGAACTAAAATGGGAACAGATATGGGTACTAACACTGAACTAAACTGAGACAAAAGCATGGACAAAAGGTTGAAATAAGGTACAGACTTGGACATTGGCCGAGACAGGGATGAGGAAAATGGTACTGGCCCAGATCTGGCAAAAGTCCCAATTGTCCTTGGAGCCAGACTGGGCCCAGTTCTAGAGGCAGCTGCAGTTTGGTTTAGTCTCTGTGCTGACCTCCGCAGAAGTGGTCCTAGATGCGGCCTCCTCAGAGACCACTGGATCATGTGCAACAGGATCCTGGACAGCAGACTCTGCCTCCTGGGCTGGATCTGGAGCTGGAGCAGTTGAATCTGGCTCCCGGAATGGATGTGGATCTGGAGCGGTTGAATCTGCTTCCCGAATTGGATCTGGATCTGGAGCGGTTGAATCCGCCTCCCGAACTGAATCTGGCAGGGTCTCCATGACATCACACGCCCTTCTCACCTTTATAGAGGTAGCACCCGGTTTCTTAGCAACCCCCGTTGCCAAGTCCAAGTCAGTCACTTTGGGTGTTGCCTCGACGGGAGTGACCATGGTGTGCAACCCCAAGGCCTGCAGCCCACGGGGCTCGGGGAGCTGGCTCTGCTGAAGCTACTGGAATATGGGGGCTGGACTGGACTTTGCACATGGCTCAGGAACTGCCTGACATCTGCCATGTCCTTCAGCCCAGACCCCCCCCATTAGCCCTGTCCATGCACGCTTCCTCTCTCGCTACGTCAGGCTCAAGAGTTGCGGAGCCAACTCTTAGCCCTCCCAACAAAAATTTCCCCACCGCTAGAGGGGTAGTCCTCAGGTGAGGGGGCGTCCCGAGCACGTCGCTTATTGCGCTTCCTCCGACTGCTGGGTTCTCTGTGACCTGTCCCCAAACGGCCAACTGTGGAGAGCCAACCTGTTCCCAACAAAACCGGATAACCCTGCTGCCTCCATAGTATAGGTCAATCCTTCTGTCAGGATTGGGCGGACAGAACAGACGACTAAGGGTGCGGAGGCAAAAGCAAAATACACTAAAACTAAACCTAGACAAAGGAACCAGATTTACAAACAAACAGGATCTCTAACAAAGACTACAAAAAAAAAAAAAAACCAAAACAAGCTACACTTACATAAAGAATGGGGAAACAAAGTACAAACGAACAAAAGCAGGCTATGCTAACATACAGGGTAGGTAACAAAAGGACTGACAAAGACAGACTGAGACAAAGGTCTTAACTACAACATGACATTGATCACACCTGGGACATGATAAGGAAGGGGCTGGGTTACAAATCAGACACAAAATGGAATAGGGGGAGCAAGGGAGGAAACAAGGACAAAACAAAACAACAACTAGAACAAGAGGTGAACAGAGGAGACAGAGGTGAACAAGACTGACACGTGACATTCACACTATGGAGGGGGCATAAGATTTGGTGTGTATAAAGAAGAAATTAAGATAATGTTTAAATATAGTAAAACAAACCACATTGTATTTTTCCACATCATATACCATATATTTTGTATATAGTAATTTAGCTAAAATAAATTTGGATTCGATTTTTTGCTCATATCACCCAGCCCTGGTTTATTCTAAGAATATATGGCATTCAACAAATAGATGCTGGATTTTTAGATAATCCGGTCTATAACACTAAGAATTTATTAGTTCTAATAATAAACTCTAGTCCTTTAAAGACTTTATTTTGTGTGAGCATGGTAGCTTGAAAAGTCTAAAAAAAAAATTTCATTTAGTTTTCTCTTAACATTAATTTTTCTTACCTCATTAAATGATGCCACCAATCCAGACTTCTGACTAGAGAAGCCATATCTTTTCTCGATGGTGGATATGGAGCCCTTCAGATAGCCAGACACTAACAGCACAGCAAGTTGCAGCATTCCATGGCACAGAACAAAGAACTGAAATAAGAATCAACATAAATTACAACATAAATTTAACACATCTTCAATTATCATTGATAGTTTAGTCATAGTATAGTGTGGTGACTGAGAATCGCACATGTTGAGAATATAAAGTTCTGGCTCTGTTTACACCATTGGGAATCAAGAACAATATGAGGATGTGCAATGGATGTCAGGAAAGAACAACCCCCGTTTTACACAAGATGAAGGTCAGGAAACATGTGGTTTAATCTCCAGTAAATGACCAACTCAGAAAAGAATGCTCATAAACTTCTAATGAGGGAGCTCAGAGTGTTCTTAGCCACGCAATAAGTGCTACGAACCTTCTAAACGTCATCTATTTAAAAACGATATCTATATATTAAAACATGAACACACTTTAAAATGTTGTCAAATGGTTCCATCCAAGTGTCTTAAGTACCTCCTCAGATATTTGATTGAGTAGAATGTACTCATTGAATAGACAGGAAAATAATCCCGGGAGAAAGACAACATGGCTAGTTAAAACAAGAAAAGCAACATTCAAATTCAAAAGCCAAACAGAGTGATTTTTTTTGTTTTTAATGTATAACATATCTGACAGTAAAATATTTGTGGGGGCCAAATTAAATTGCATTAATCTATTATGTTATTAAATATATTACAATAACAGGTACTTAGCAGTCTTGACTCTTTATATTTTCACGACCAAACTTGATATACACAGCCATAGTTTTCGAAGAAAATCTTTTCCTAAGATGCAAATTAAATTCTGACAGATAACTTTATTATATTACTGTAGCATTGCCTGTGCCAGCTTTGACTGTGCTAGCTGCAAAAGTGTAGCCCAAATTCAGTGAGCCAAGAAGCTGAATGCAGAAAAGCTTAAAGTTAATGTTATATATAATCTTAATCAAATTATATGTTGAAGTCATTTTTCTGATTAATGCTTTTATTACTATATAGAGTATGTAAAAGTAAAACAGAGAGGTGCCAAAAAATCTTACCTTGATGTTATTGAAGAGGGCCATGATCCTCCATCGTTTAACTCTCTGTGATGGTCCCTGTGACTCTATAGCAGTCATTGCTGATTGTTATTGATTCACAGTCTGAGAAAATACAAACAATAAGAACAGTATTAATATCAGATTTTCTGCCTAAAGCAAGCAATAATAATCAAATTGTGTATGGTTAAGTAAGCAGATGAATTGGTCTCCAAAAGACATAAAGTTAAAAAGAAAGCATTTATTTCAAAATTTAAACAAGATTTGTGTTATTTGTTTTTGTACTATGTTACACAAAGGAGCCTAACAAGAGATTTAATCTCTCATGTACCCCAGCAATACGCAACCATGAAATCCTCTAAGTAACTACCTATAATAATTGGTACTTGCAAAGCAGGAGGAAGTGATAGTATGGTAGTATGGCCATTCTTTCAGTTCAGATTTCAGTTAATTGCAGCTCACAGAAACAGCAGAGGTGATTTTGCAGTGTGGGAGAAAACATTTAGAGAAAACTGCATGTAGGATTGCTACAGTGGCAAATCAGGCCATCTGTTTGGCTGCAAAAGACCATCATGAAGCTTTAGCAGATTAAATTTACTACATTACTGGACTGCTCTGTTCCAGTGTACGGCACAACCTGCACAAATATGAAATTCTTGGAACATTATTCAGAAGAAGACATTTCCGGGATTCTTGTCACAAAATTCTTGCTAACTCTGGCTCACTGTCCCTACAACCGGCTTATGTGTCCTTCCAGTGTTTCGATACATAGCCACTTAGTGAACTCCTGCAAGCATGTCGAACTCTACATAGCACTGAACCCTAAGAAACATTTTATTTAATGTTTAAATGTATTTCAACAATGACCTGTCAATATTACAACACAGTCAAGTCATAATAAAACATCTTCTCTTCCTTATTCACAACCATTTTTTATGAATAAACTATGAATGATAAATAATCCAGATTAAATATGTAACTAAAATTTGAAAAATCATGCTTTTGTGAATGTCACCTATAAACACATTTTAAGTGTCAGAAGATCAAACAAACATGGATACAGACTGGTTAAATGACCCTTTGACCCTAGTGCTAATGTGATAAGAGAAATGTAATAACAGGACATGGACACATGGACACTTTCTCCAAGAACTGCAAAGCTCAAACACACAAACTAGACACACACTTTTCTCAAAATTCCTTGCCAATATTCTTATCAGTCATTAATGTTTTCCTATTGCAAATGGCCATGTGTTTAGCAAATATCACACTGTAAAAAGTAGAAGATCCTTGAGGAACTTTTGCAGGTTCTTCAATTTTTAGAGGTGCTTAAATGAGCCTTCATGAAATCCTTGTCATTTTATTGAAGGTTCTTTGAATCACTTCCTCTACAGTTTCAAGCTGAAGAACCCCCTAAAGGTTCCTCAAGGACCTTGTACTTTTAACAGTGCAAAAAAAAAAAAAAAAAAAAAAGCTCAATGTTCAGCAGTTCAATGAACATTTTTAACCTTTGAAAGCATACATGCTTGTCTAAACCAGTGACAACTCACTGTCAGTAACAAATACAGGTTATCAATAAATTAAAATGAGATCAAGCTCATGCACATGAACATGAAGACTTACTGTGAATGTGCTGAAATGAGGTCAGTCCTGCTTTCACTTTGAGGAAGTTTTCCACAACTTAAACCAGAGCTCATGGTGCTTGAGCTTCAACTAAAAAGGGGGAGGGCAAAAAAGGGGAAAGTACAAACTCTTGTGTTTTTATACATCTGTTTTACTGCTGGTAAGGACCTACACCTAAGTTTTTCACTCACTCTGTAATGTGAGGTGACAATAAACTTGATTTTGATTTGATTTGAAAGCAAAATGTTAGATCATAAAACAGCGTCTGACTTTACTATCTCACCAAAATTAGTTTTATGACTCAAAATTTCAGGTCAAAATAAAGTGCTTATTTACTTTGCATCTTGTTTTGTATAATAATGTAATCCATGTGGTATTTCAGCTTTCTGCCGAGGAAGAAATCCAATGGACAAATGCAAATGCTAGAAAGTAGTGACCACCAGGTGGGGACACAGTACTCTTTAAAATTTCAAGCAAGCCAACATGTTTTCTTTTCTATCCCCTTATTGGTATAAATAAAAAAAACCCACAAAACAACATCAAATATTGTGTCATTGGGTTTATTCAGTGCAAGAGTGGGCAAAGGGAATGAGGTCAGTCATGTGTTTGATGTTTGATATCCTTCAAAGGGTATCATTTTGCCTTAAAAATGTCAATAATATCTTTCAAATCATTCTAATACTAATTGAAGGAGGTAAACAAAAATATTGTATAATATTGTATGAATGGAAGGTATTTTATTTCATGTCCCTCTGATACAAATCCTTTGCCAAGAAGTTTAGAAATCATAGAAATCACCAAATATTCCATTCCCTCCAATGAGAGGGTGTGGCAGGCTCTTACTGCAGCTGCTGTTAACAGCTGCTTATTTGTGCGTCTGCCTTCAGTTTTGTCTTTAGTAACAGAAAGCTGCTCCGTTTAGCTGAGGTTGGGTGACTGACCCAGCCATTTGAGAACATTTCATTTCTATGCCTTAAGGACCTCTTGGGTTGCACTTGCACTGTAGGTCATTATTAATTACCAATCATTAATTGGTACTGGACTGTGTCCCTTGACTCTCCATCCTGCTCTGTACCCTTTACAATTCATTCTGCTACTTCTCTCTCTTCTCTGAATCCTGAATAAACATCAGTGACCCAGTTCCATTGGTAGCCAAACATAGCGAGGTCATAACAGTGATTTCATGAGCACTGTCTCATTGTACCGAATGTAAATATCTGTCCAATTTTCATTACATATATAATGAAGGTAGACCCCACTCATCAACAAACTCTTTCAAAGCTATTTGGGGAGAATATGATCAATAAGTGTACAAGAATCTTAAAAGCTTAAAGGCTTATCAAGCCCATGGAATAATATATGCCTGCTATCTGGGAACCTAAGTTAGCTAGCAAATAAAAGCAGAGCTTATCGTTGTTTTATGTCCCCACCATAAAAGGAAAATCGGCAGATTTCATTCTAAGGCAAAGGAACAATGTTTCAAACAAGCTTTAAAGGTTGTTGTATTTCAGTAAATGTATTCACATATTAAGAAGACCACAACTATACCTCATTATTGATCTAATAGATACAATTTAGTGAATCATTTGTTAGAAAAAAATCCTCAAGCAATATGTAGTTATGAACATTTTACAGTATATAGAGCCATAGAGCTGATTATAGATTGGCTGAAAAGATCTTTAAAGGCCCATAACAGAACTACTGTATTGATAGAGAACAAGACTTGGATATGTATATAAATGGCAAATATTATTTACACAGTATATTTCCTATTATAACAATAAGTTCATCAAACTATTCTTTTATTTAAACTAGTCTTTTAACAAGTTACCCTGTATGAGACTGAAAATTGACAGACAAATAAAAAAATGAAGAGATGCATTACTTAAGCTATATTATATTATATTATATTATATTATATTATATTATATTATATTATATTATATTATATTATATTATATTATATTAGCATTTGAACCATACAGAGGGACCTGGAACTGTTAATAAGTTACAGGTTTTACAGTTTTTTACAAACTAAAGTGTTGCTTTACAAGAGTCCTCCTCCAGGAGGCATGCAAGTCTCAGCAATAGAACAGTTCTTCCTATGTGGTCAGAAATGATCAGAAGTTCTTAAAAAGATTTCTTATTAGTTCTGCAGATGTAGAAGACTGCTTTTTAATTGAAAGTAAACTGTCATTTATACTTCACTATCAATGACTTGCTAATTGAACAGTATTACTTGATATTTAGTATTAGTCGTTTACAAGGTGATACAGCACTGTTAATTTATCTCTGCCTAAGAAATTGTATTAAAACGCAATCTGTATGTTTTTCTGGTCAGTCCATCTCTAGTCTGAGTATGTGTGTGTGTCATTTTTGTGCATGAAAGACATTGACTTCATTAGAATCCTAGATTCTGATATGATTTGTCATTGAGCTCCCGAAATACAACAAAGGCCTTCTCTGTTTTAGTGTACAAGAGCTTTATTTTCTTTACTGGAATACAGACAGTAATTTGGCATCATCTACATGCAGAACATCCACGTTCCCGTTTATTCCCATGCATTAATGAAACCAAAGAAGTCTTTACTGAAGTATGTGGTAAGTGTACAAGCTTTAGTGTTCTTTTAGATTATTAGTCACATAAATACTTCAATTCAGCTCAGAACAGTTACATTCTTCTAGCTTGCAAACATGCTGCCACACAGGTTTCAGTTAAGGCCTAGGCTTCCCTAATTCTTCCCTGGAATCATTTTTAAGTTAATTTTGTTTCTGTTTAAGAGAACCACCACTTTGTCTCTTATTTCTTTGGTGTTCAGGCCATATACAAGTGGATTTAGAATGGCTGGAAAAACTAAAATGGTAATGCCCACAGATCTCCGCAGATAAGGGGACACCACACTGAATCTGTGAGACAGGACTGTAAAGATTGTGGTAACTTCAAACACAACAAAAACCACCAGATGGGTTGCACAGGTCCGAATGGCCTTTCTTTTGGTATCAGCCTGCTTATTACAAAGACAAGTTTTTAGAATGTGAGTGTAGGTGAATAAAACCGCACTGCAGGACATCGTATGCAAGAGCACAGTGACAAAGAGGCCATAGGCATTATTGACACTGGTGCTCTGACACACCATTTTCATAATAGAGGGGTTGTTACAGTATATGTCAGCAATAAAAGTTTGACATAAACTGAATGGGGTGAGCAACAGGAACAAAGTCCCTATCAAGACCAAATCAGCCACCCATACTCCCACAATCATCTTCATTAGTTTGCTGGGGGTTATGATAGTGTGATAATGCAGTGGCTGGCAGATTGCCACATAGCGGTCAAAGGCCATGACTGTGAGGATGAAAAAAGCTCCACCAACATATAGGTGAATTAACAGAGCCTGGAACACACAGGCTGGGAAGGAGATGCTGCGGTTCTGCTGGTGGAGGCTGGCAATGAGCTGTGGGAAAAAGGCTGTAGCTCCCAATAAGTCATTGAGGATCAAGTTGAGAAGAAGAATATACATGGGCTTGTGGAGATTGTGATTCAGAGTAATTGTCAGTACAACAGTGATGTTGCAAGTTATAATGAAGCAATAGGCAAAAATAGCTATAATGAAGGTGGGCAAACTGCTTGTCTGTGGAATGTCAAGAGACTCCATGGTCAAAAGCAAGGACATGCTAGAATAGTTTGCCTGCATGATATTAATTATGCTGAATTGCACAAAAATGAAAATGTACTCAAATACTCAAATTAGGAAAACACAAGCCAACTAACTATTCTTAAAGTTTTTGGGGTGTTTTTTCTCCAAGTAGTGTATGACACTTCTGAATCTTCCATCCATATCGCATTGGCTTTTATTCCTATCTTCCAAGTCACACAGCCATCCTAGGAGAGTATTTCCTTGTGGACTACCCTCTGATTAGCACAGTAAAAATTAGGATGTTATTAGGCCGTCTCATCATGTAAATAATCTAATATTGTTCTTAACTCTTACAACCCAAGGTCCACAATTTGCAGGCAGTTACATGCCAGTAAATTCTCTAATTTTCGGTCCAAAAACACTCTGGATGATCAGTTCCCTACAGGATGTCTGAGATGTAAGGATGGGGAAAAAAAATTGTGGGTGCAAATAAAACAAGGTAAAATTCATATTTTTTTACAAACCGGATTCCAAAAAAGTTGGGACACTAAACAAATTGTGAATAAAAACTAAATGCAATGATGTGCAGATCGCAAATGTCAATATGTTATTCGTAATAGAACATAAATGACAGATCAAAAGTTTAATCTGAGTAAATGTAACATTTTAAAGGAAAAATATGTTGATTCAAAATTTCACAGTGTCAACAAATCCCAAAAAGTTGGGACAAGTAGCAATAAGTGGTTGGAAAAAGGAAATTGAGCATATAATGAACAGCTAGAAGACCAATTAACACTAATTAGGTCAATTGACAACATGATTGGGTATAAAAAGAGCTTCTCAGAGTGTCTCTCTGAAGCCAAGATGGTAAGAGGATCACCAATTCCACCATTGTTGCGCAGAAAGATAGTGCAGCAATACCAGAATGATGTTACCCGGCGTAAATCAGGAAAGACTTTTAAGTTATCATCATCAACCGTGCATAACATCATCAAAAGATTCAGAGAATCTGGAACAATCGCTGTGCGTAAGGGTCAAGGCCGTAAAACTATACTGGATGCTATTGATCTCCAGGCCCTTAAATGTCACTGCACCTCAAACAGGAATAACATTGTCAAGGAAATAACAGAATGGGCTCAAGAATACTTCCAGAAAGCATTGTCAGTGAACACCGTGCCATCCGCCATTGCCAGCTGAAACTCTACAGTGCAAAGAGGAAGCCATTTCTAAGCAAGCTCCACAAGCTCAGATGTTAGCCAGCACTGGGCCAGGGTCATTTAAAATGGAGTGTGGCAAAATGGAAGACTGTTCTGTGGTCAGGTGTGTCACGATTTGAAGTTCTTTATGGACCAGAGGGGACCAGAGGGGACAAGGATAACCCAAGTTGTTATCAATGCTCCGTTCAGAAGCCTGCATCACTGATGGTATGGGGTTGCATGAGTGTTTGTGGCATGGGCAGCTTGCATGTCTGGAAAGGTTCCATTAATGCAGAGAACTATGTTCAGGTTCTAGAACAACATATGCTCCCATCTAGACGTCATCTCTTTCAGGGAAGAGTAATGTGGTATAATGTGTTATTGTAGCCCCTTAACATGAGAGCAAAAATGTTTATGTGTGCAAAGGATCTCAAATCTGATGTAAATGACACTCATTTCCAATTTAATCTATGTGAAACTGATTTTTTTTTCTTAATGTGATGAACTATCTGTAACGTCAGTGAGGTCTTTCTACACTAATCTATCTCTAACTGTTTAGAGAAAGGAGTTTAAATACTGTGATTAGGTCTCTCTCTCTCTCTCTCTCTCTCTCTCTCTCTCTCATTTTTCTGAAAAACTTTTTTCCAATTTCATTTTCTTTATTTTCTTAACACGTATTGTTTAAAAACGTGTTCTGTAATATTCGGGGTCAGTCATGGCCTGGTGGTTCGGGAACTGCCTTGTGATTGGGGAAGATTGCTGGTTTGAGTACATTCCTAGGCCAACAGGTGAAGTTACATGGTAATAATGAAATTCGTGACTATAGAGTAACATTATTACGCAAGTTATTGTGCATTTACTTTGAGTTATTAGGCACAGCAAAATCAAGAGAAGCCTTATATTATGTACAAATAGACTGAATAGAACTGCTTATGGGCCCAAATAACACACATAATCTGTAATGAATAAGGAAATGGGCTAGCTTCTTCTATTTCTTCTTCTTTTTCTTCTTCTTCTTCTTCTTCTTCTTCTTCTTCTTCTTCTTATTATTATTATTATTATTATCACTATTATTATTTTATTTTATTTTATTTTATTTTATTTTTTAGTACAAATGATTTGGCCTCTTCTTATTTCATCGTAGATATATCTCAGTCAAGAGCAGAAGGGCCCAAACAGACACATCTTAGGTTTTTCCCTCAAGCCCTCTATTTATGCTTTATTTTGTTTGTTTGTTTTATTTTTAATATATATATATATATATATATATATAATTATTTAAAAATAGCACAAAATGAATAAAGCCAATGTATTCTAATAGGGGCTTTGTTGTTTTTTATTGGGCATAAAAAAAGACAGCAACAATTCAATAATTAACAAAAATAATTGGAGGCCTCTGTGTGAACTTCTTGTTTTCAGAACATTATTTGTTCTTTATGATTAATGTACTCATTATTTGTCTGTTAAGAGTAACTACTTTAAGAAAGATGATGAATACCTAATATATGTATTTACAGATACACACAATAGAACATATTTATATATAAATGAAAAGTAGCCAAATAAAAAATTGAAAATTGGCCTAAATCATTGACTACGCAAAAAACACAGCATGCACACTCTTAGGGGAGTTATTACATCACAGCTGTCCCAGTGATACCCTTACCATAACACACAATGCTAAAGCAAATAATGGCATAATGAGCAATAATGTGCTGTTAATTAGCCACTTGTGCAAATTTGTGTCTACAGAGGAAGAGTAACTGTAGCATTGCATTTAATGAGCTCTACAATTAGGTGTTTTTAAGAAGCATTAATATGTCAAATAATAATTAATCCCTCTGGAGTCAATGCACAAGCTAATGAATGTTTACCACATACTTAACCTTTACTTAATGAGGGGAGCTGATAATGAAGTCTCAAGATATTTTGCAGGTTCCAGGTGGAGTGGACTTTATACCTTATTATATCTTGAAACACACACACACACACACACACACACACACACACACACACACACACACTGAGAGAGAGAGTCACTTTTGACCGATAGGCCCAATTTGTAGATATAAATGTATTAGACTTTAGAACATCTGTTACATATAATTATAATTACATACAATACATATAACAGATACATTTAAATTATTTATAACCACCATTAATTATCAGAACCACCATAGGACCATAAGCCACATAGTGTTAGAACTTTGTATGATTGTTATAGAGTATAAGGTTTGTATATATAGTTTACAGTTTTTGTTCCTTTCATATAGGGTGAGTCAAAAGTCACAGAAGGGAAAGGGAAATGACATTTCTGAATACCTACTTTTTAATTTGTGTACCAACTTGTATGTTTTTGTTATACAAGATGCCCCCACTAATGTTTCTCTCATTTAAATCCTGATGGCATGTCAAACATTGCTTAAAACATCAGCATCTTCATTTTGAAATGCCTTCAAACTTCCTTGCATAAGTACAGTTATATGTACACATATATTTGTCATATACACTTGGCAACTAAGTCAAAGTACAAGAGGAGAGATAGATGTACCTAATAAACAGACAGTTTGTTGTATATACAGAACAAGCAAAGTTTCCTAAGGTTCTGATCCTTTAACTATACATCAGCCCCATAGTTCTAGTATATTGAATCAGTAACTGAGTTGCTTCATGGTCATAAGTAATTGTTAGAAGAACACAACGGTCAGTAATAAAAAAAAGCACAGAAAGAATGTGCGTGAAGTGGTTTGTCTCACAAGACCCTTGATTTCTTCAGTGAGACTAAACAATTGTCCCACAGGACCTGCTGTTGGCAGCAATACCTGAAATTAGTCCTGGTCATTGGTGGCATGAGGAACCACAAAGGTCATTAGGAAGCCAACAGTGACTTCTGAACTTGACTGTTCATTTCAAGACACTGCACAGTTATTTACACATACTTATTATAGAAAGTCACAAGTCACTGATTTACTTGCAGTATACACAGACCTTCAGTTAGGTCTTGTTCTGCTTTTCAATTTTTTTGACGGAATCCTTTTAATGTGGGGATAGTGTACTGGGGCAATGAGGTGTGTTGAATTTGCCTCACACATAGTTCTCCTTGGTGGCAGAAAAGTCACATTTTGGTCTCATCTAACCAGAGTGTGTGACTTCTGAATGTAATTGGTTGCACCAGAACTATTGAGGAGTTTCATAGCAAAGGGGGTGAATACAATTTTCCGTTGTTCTTTTTTTGTTTTCAAATATTTTTCTAAATATTATTTTTCCTCATTTCCTTTCAACAACTTAGATTATTTTGTGCAGACAATTAAAGGATTATAACAATAAATATTATATTTTCTGTAATAAATGATACAATGATCAGGATCTGTCATCAGATATGGAAATATAAGGTGTGCATATTTAGAGAAGAGTGCTTTTTTCTGTATAACAGACATTGCTTAGGCTAATGCAGCTAATGGTGCATAAACCTAGCTTACTACAGACAAAGTTATATAAAATCCACATGAGCTGCTTTATTATGTGCAAACAATAAAAAATATATCACATGTATTCATTAGCTAATTATGACTCATAGTTGCTTGCCATGGTAGAAATTGTGTTGCACTTGTTTGTGTAGGTTCAGTGCAATGACTATATATAGTCATATAGTATATATATGTATGTATATATATATATATATATATATATAGTGTATGTATATACTGATTGTTCCTTTAAATACAGGTTGTAATGTAACATAAATGGGTAAAAAGGCAAGAGGGTGAATACTTTCACAAGGCACTGTATCTTGCTGAATCTTGGTTTGATCAACTTCAAATTATAGATGGTTACTAATGACTCTGTCCTGATGACAAAAATGTAGTTACTTTGAGCCACCTATTATGGAATGATTGGTGTAGATTTGTTAGGCTTCATATGAGTATATGGGTATGACTGAAGGTCAGTTGGAATTTATTAGAATGGAGACAACAATTATGCCCAACCAAAACTTTCACCAGTTTTGCAGTTTGCCCCACCTATGCCTTTGCACCGTGCAAGGGCCCTTCATCCCTCCTTGGAGGGACCCCTTGTTTTAAACCAATATAGGCATAGTGTAATCACCATCACACCCATATGCTGTCTCTAGACTGGTTATCACAGAGCTCACTGCTCTGCCAGAGCTTAATTTTGTTTATTCATATATTGTGGATTTTTGTGGGTGTTGCAAGTTGCAAAGTTTTCAGATCCCCTGGCCAAGATTTTCGACAGGCCCCACACATATTTCTGAAACAATAATATCCTCTGTGATGTTGATTGTGATTAATAAGCAACAAAACAAAAGTGATAGTTATAAGATGCTTAATGAACACAAATGCGTACTCTTAATAGGCCCATTATCTTTTTCTGTTTAAAAATGCTTAGGAAAGGCAATTAGCTGATGCCAATGTTGTGCAGATACTTTAATAATAAGCTGCATTGAAAGTCAAGTACATTTGAAGTACATTTTCTTGTGTAAAAACAAAAAACATACAGTCCTCATACAAAGTAATCAATGAACCTTAAAAGTATGATGGTCATCATTCATGTGCTAATTCTACATATTATGATAGACTGACGGATGTACAGTGTATCTGGCCTTCAGTGCCATCACAAGTTTAGATTTAGGTCTTTACCATCTGAAGGGATAGCAACCAGGGTGAGCCATCTTAACCCTCATGTTGTCTTAAGGGTCAAAAATGACACACATGAAATTGAATTGCAGAGAAAAGCCCTTAATGATCTATTTTCAACATAAAACTTGATACCGTTTCTTAAAGTGTCTCCAAGATATGAAAAAGTGAAAAACTCTTTAAATTAAATTTTAATTTCTGCATATTTCTACTTCTTTCTGAATCTATAGAATCACCATCTCTTACTAAAATGCAGAGGCTTAAATAAAGTACACATTTAGAACAAATCTCTTCTTTAATACTATGTACTTTAGTGTTCAAAAAATGATATATAAGTTGTGTTGTAATATACATGAGTGGTGTTCACTGATTAAATGCCGTCTTTCTGCAATGTGAAGAGAGAACTCTCAAATATTCATAAAGACAGACTTGTACGAAGGTTGTTTCCTCAAGCAAAGTAGATTGGGCGTTTAGACTTAGGACACGGGGTTTATACAGAATATTAAGACAACATGAAAGTTATAGGTATATCCCAAGATTAAACAGCATTAGTCCCATGAGTCCCATCTCACATGAGTGCTGTTAGGACAGAATATAATGTCAATAAAAGGGTTGGTGACCAGGGGTGTATTACAACTGATTCTGATGTTTTGTAGACAGAGTATCTAGAACTTCAGGGCAGAGCTTTTATCAATGCTGAATTATTGTGTTTAGATAACAAACTAAAGATTTTGACTTAAGCCATAAATGCCATCATACAATTGTTTTACATTCTAGCAATTTTATTGAATGATACAGTAACTGTATAGCTGTATTATTATTACATTTTATGCAATTATTTTAACACAACAGATGATAATATTTTTTTATTTAAGTGGTAGGAGTATACTTACACAGTATACTTACTAAAAAGCAATTGTTACAAAAGCAATAATAATTTAAGGAAAAATTTTAAATAACTTAAATATTCCTGGTTTATGTTTATGCTGATAATCCAACAAATATTGTTAATTTGTATCTGCTTTCCTCTCATTATTTGAAGCACCTATCCAGTTTATTTTCTAATGGAAAACGTGACATTTAATAGTCTCATTCTACAGCTGGAGGGACTGGTTGTACCTGAGCATTTCTTATACCCTACATTTTTATTCTTCCTGATTTTCTATGTGCTCATTATGGTTTCCAATATTGGAATTGTTCTGGTGATATTAATGGAAAGAAATTTACATGAACCTATGTACTTTCTTTTCTGTAATCTTCCATTTAATGATGTGATTGGAAACTCTATCACAATCCCTCGGTTATTGGTAGACCTTTTAAGACCAATGTCTGAACGCTCCATTGGTTATATTGAATGCATTGCTCAGGCTTACTGTACTCACTTGTACGGAGC
Organism: Acestrorhynchus altus; assembly: GCA_034509495.1. Taxonomy (NCBI): domain Eukaryota; kingdom Metazoa; phylum Chordata; class Actinopteri; order Characiformes; family Acestrorhynchidae; genus Acestrorhynchus; species Acestrorhynchus altus. The sequence continues at coordinate 17,461,947 of CM067516.1, forward strand.
CACTTGTCACACTATACTGATGATTATGGCCTTTGATAGATATGTTGCCATTTGTAATCCACTGCGTTACTCAGCTATTATGACTCCCAGAATGGTAGTGAAACTGACTGTATTAGCTTGGGGTGTGGGAGCATTCCTTGTGGGCATTTTAGTAGGCCTCACTCTAAGACTGAATCGTTGTGGGACATTCATAGCAAATCCATTCTGTGATAATGCATCACTGTTCAAACTGTCATGTGAGAATCCTTACATTAACAATGTGTATGGCCTGGCTTACACAGTGGCGCTTATCGTCACATCCATGGGGTATATTGCACTCACTTATGCAAAAATATCTGCAGTCTGCATTACAAGTAAAAACAGATCTTTAAACAACAAGGCTTTGAAAACCTGCAGCACTCACTTGGTTGTCTATTTGATGATGTTGCTGTCTGGATTTCTTATCATCATTCTGCATCGTTTCCCTGCTTATTCAGATTACAGAAAACTGTCTGCCTTGCTGTTTCACATTATTCCAGGCCTTCTCAACCCTGTCATATATGCACTGCAGTCTAGTGAGATCAGACACATTATGATTAAAATACTGCATGCAAAGAAAGTGATGCCATGAGAATAACTTTCATGCACTTTTCCCTTCTGACATGATTTTTGAGTCATTAGTTCTAATCTTACAACTGCTTCATTTGGTTCTTTCTTTCAATGTTTCTATTGCTGTATAACCAATACTATGTTTAATATAGTCAAATAACAATAATAAATATTTGAAGGGTAAAAACACCCTTGAAATTCTTAAGATCAACTTAAAATACAATGTGTACATGTTATAAGCAATTCTATCCATTTATTATTTACTTTTTATGTATTTTGCTATGTCTAACATACACAGGGTTGCATTTCATGCTGGCATGTGATGAAAAATTTACTTAATGTTTATTTTATGTTCAAAATCTTTTTTCCCTGTATATAAATTTGAGAACTGGATCCACTATTACAAAAATAAAATTCATAAAAGCACTGTCATAATCAGTGAATAAACAAAATGTGGAGATGGTGGAAATGATAAAAAAACAAATGTGTAATGTGTAAGAACTGAATTAACTTTTTTATACATTTTTATATCATACTATACTGAAGGTGCAGCTCATGTTTTAAACTGATATAGGTTTAATGAGTCCTATGACAGTAGAACAGGGGACTTGAACACAAGGACTAGACACCCTGTGTGTGTACTTGCACATCTGTCATCATTGGGTACAACTTAAAATCACTGAATGCATTAACTAGAAGTAGTGTCCTATAGTTTCTACCATACCACAAAGTTAACATTTCTGTAGCCTACAAGGTACCCTAACGCTACCTCCTCTGCCCCCTCTAACTATCTGCACACTGACTGATCACAAACAAATTTTTAAAAGCGGCATGTACACAAACTACATATAATATGGTTTCTGTCCCAAGAATGGGTCACATACTGACATGTTGGGCCTCATTGGGCTAAAATTTGCTTGGGCCCTGAACATTTACACTTGCAGATATATTTTAAGTAAATGTATTATTTAATTATTTTTAACAATTTATTATTTTTGCTTAACCAAACTGCACATAATTTGGCTTCTGTCGCATGAAAAGGTCACATAGTAACATATTGGGCCTCATTGAGATTATATTTTCTTGGGCCCCAAAAATCACCACTTTTTAAAGAGATTTTAAAAAATTGATTTTACTTTTTGTTTAGAACATCTTTTTGAAATGAAAAGAATTAAACACAACTGCTGTAGCAAAAGTAAAACATCAGTAGATGTTAGACAGTTACTTAAAAATGTTCATTAATAACAAAATAAATAATGAAACAGCATGCTCTAAAAATGCCCAGCTGGTATTTCTATTTAATAAACTGCCATTTATATCAATTATGTCTTATTTTGAATAATAAAGTTCATCGATATTGATATGGCAACATTGTTTCTTGTGTTATTATCAATTTTATAATTATGTAATATTTCAGGCAAACTACATTCAAAGTGCAAATTTCAACAAATTTATTTATTTATTTATTTTATATTTCTTTGTAAAAAAAAAAAGAGGGGCTCTTAGACATTATTCAAACTTTGGGACAATAACATTAATAATAGAAACCTCTATAGCATTTACACAATGACCACTTGTTCACATGAAATGTCCCTATTATGGTCAAGAACCTGAAGCTGAATAAATCAGTTGTTTTTTCACTGTAGTCTCCTAAGCCTCAAGGGGTCACATGTCACTAATAAGACTGTTGCTATGTGTCATCTTTGACTTGAATGCATCACAGAATCCCACCCCTTTTAGGGTGCAGGATAAAAGTTAAGTGGTGTACAGGTTTCTTCACAGCTCAGTCAGGCTGTTAGCCCAGGTGAGAACGGAGGGGAGTGTGAGACGATTACACATTTACATCATTCCTCCCAAGAAATATAAGAAGCAACCAAGCAGCTTGGAGAAAAAAGGCAGTCACATTGAGATATAGTCTTGGATGTAAACAGATCATCTAGAGGAAATGTCTGTGTGACTAATGAAGATGAATGGCTGGAATAATCCTTAGTTTTAATATGTCCTATCTTTAAACTTAATCAAAAAACCATTGACAAATTGAATAACCGATTATTTACACTTTGTGCTGCATACAAATCATTTGATTTTTGAAAGATGTTTCTTTGCCACATCAATAACATGTAATGGAAATTTGTTTCCTCAGGTTGTGAGAATTTGCAGAGCATCAATGGAGAATTTAACATTTAGGTTCTCCACTCTAACTATAGAAGGATTGAAAGTGACCCCTCAGGCATCCGTTCCTGCTTTCGTCATGTTGCTGATATTGTATGTCCTCATCATGGTGGCCAACATCGGACTTCTCATCTTGATCTTTTTTGAGAAGAACTTACATGACCCCATGCACATCCTTTTCTGTAGCCTGTCAGTGAATGATGCAGTTGGGCCCACTGCTGTGGTACCAACTGTACTGGGGTACATTTTCAAAGAATCCTCAGACCACCTTATAGGTTATGTGGAGTGTATCACCCAAGCATTTTTTACTCATTTCTGTTCTACAGCTTCTCACACCATACTAATGGTCATGGCAATTGACAGGTATGTGGCAATATGCAATCCCTTGCGTTACACAACCATAATGACCAACACAATGGTGGTTAAACTGACTGCATCAGCATGGGGCGCACCAGCAATTCTGGTGGGAGTCCTGATAGGCCTCACTGCACGCTTGTCTCACTGTACTTCAACTATTTTCAATCCTTTCTGTGACAATGCATCACTGTTCAAATTATCATGTGAAGACATATCAATCAACAACATATATGGACTTGCTTTCTCTATTGTACTGCTTTTCTCTTCTCTTGGAACTATAACAGTTACATATCTCAGGATTCTCATTCTATGTCTCACAAGCAAAAACAAACAAATGCAAAGCAAGGCCATGAAAACATGTAGCACTCATTTGACAGTATATGTAATCATGATGGTCTCTGGATTCAGTATAATCTTTCTCCATCGCTTCCCTCAGTTGTCAGAAAACAGGAAAGTGGCTAGTATCATGTTAAATGTTGTGCCTCCATTTTTGAACCCCATAATATATGGTATACAGAGTAAAGAAATAAGACAAAGGATAGTCCAGTTGTTCAAAGGAACTAAAGTTTTTAATTGATTTTTTATTTTTAAAGAAAACCTGGGGAACATTTGAGAGAAATATTCACAGATTTAATAATTATCATACATCTGAGTTGGAAGTTTTAATGAAATTATCTCAGCATTCGATATTCATTACTTTAGACCACAGGTAAATAATTTAAACTCATGACTGCATGCTATCATTTTTATTTGATAGTCATAGCCACTAGTTTCCATATTTCAAGTCAGAACATGTAATGTGCTAATATAATTCATGTTGTTTTTTCTTTAACCACTAAATACAAAAACAGCCAAATACAAAACCAGCATTATAGAGTATCTTAGTCTGTATTGGTCTCTTTCATCAAAATACAGGCCTTCACACTGAAAAAATGTATTGAATTTAACTGGTGTCCAGAATTTCCAAAATATATATTTCATTTAAAATTTCATCAACAAATGTAAGAAAATACTAAAAGGCAATTTCAAGTGTAAAATAATTTTATATGGAAAATAAGTACATACTTTATATAAATTCACATTATTTGTATGGATATATCTGTAATGGTCCAGAACAAATATAAAACTCTTGTATAAATACAGTATAAAATCCTCTGCCTTTTTGTTATGTGCAAACATAAAGCACGTCACACACACACAAACATAAAATACATCACATTTACAGTGAAGAAGGATGGTGGAAAATGAATACTGCCTGGGTCAATGCATGGATACATTATAAAAGACGTCTTCAGCCCTCTGTCACTGTGCCAAGCTGGGAAGTAGTTGGCCAATGGCAGTTCATGGGGAAAATTGTTCAACAATTCTCAGGATGGATTATGGCTACATGAGAATATAAAGTCCAAAATGTAGCTTGATACTGAAGCAATACGCACGTAATACCCTTTTTTCCTGTTATTAGCATATTGAGTACAGAACATCATTTGTGTTATAAACAAGTCTTAATTAACTGAATGTTAATCTCACTCACATTAAGAGCACATATTATGGCTCCATCAAGGCAATCATTTACAATCCTGTGTACATTATATATATAGGCCTACATCTGCATGTAAACAGTAAAAAAAATAAAAGCAGTATGCACATATGAATATTTATATACATTATCAAGATGCATTAACTTACTCCAAGGTCATAAATTCAGATCCATACATATTTTTTTGTCCTTTGCTTATGTACACCTCAATAGATATAAAACTAAAAGGAGTCAAGATGAAAGTGGTGACTTTGTACTTAATTTGAGCTTGACAACAGTTTGACAACAATATTTTAATAACCATTTAGAAAATGTAGCTTTTTTAATCTCACTATTTTTACAAGCTCAAACGCACTGGCCAATTTAACAAATGTATGATTATTTTAACATTTGAAGCAAATGAATTATCCATTCTGGTCTTAGAACTGCTGTATTTGCTTCTTTCTTTGCATGTTTCAGATCATCCAGCTGTATAACCAATACTATGTTTAATATAGTCAAATAACAATAATAGATATTTTAACATTAGGGTGTGAACACACCCATGAAACATTCAAGATCAACTTAAAATACAATGTTTATATATAATAAGCAATTTTATCTTTTTTTTATTATTATTTACTTTTTATGCATTTTGCTCTATCTATGCTCAATATTCTTTTTTTCCCAAGCTGTTACAGGTGAATTTGAAAACTAGATCAACCCTCATAAAAATAGAGTTAATGAAAGAACTAAGCCACACCTAGAATAAACAAAATGAGATGGTGAAATGGTGGGGGAAAAGGTCACTGTGTAAAACTGCATTAATGACTTTTATTAGCAGACCAAGCACTGAAGGCATGGTCTATGGTTCTTCCAAAGTGTCCTATGCCAGTAGAACAATGGACTAGACTACAAGGACAAGATTAATCTGGAAGGGAGATTGCACATCTATGTCATCAAAGGATACAACTTAAAATTGCTGAATGCATTAATTAGAAGGTGTGTCTTATAGCTCCAACCATCCCACAAAGTTAACATTTCTGCAATCTAGAAGGTACCCTAAAGCTCCCCCTTCTTCCCCCTCTAACTATCTCCACACTGACTGATTACAAACAATATTTTAAAAGCTGCATGTTCACAAACTACACATAATATGGCTTCTGTCCCAAGAACTGGTCACTTACTGACATGTTGGGTCTCACTGGGCTATTATTTGCTTGGGTCTCTGAAAATTACCACTTGCAGCCATATTTTAAGCATATTCTTTATTAAATTTTTTGCTAAATCAGTTTTTTTGAAATGAAAAGAATTAAACACAACTTGTAGCAAAAATAAAATATTAATTTGTAAATGTTAGCATAGCAATTTTATATTTGATTAATAATAAACAAATAATGAAAGAGTATGTCTTAAAATGTCCAGCTGGGATTTTATTGTTTATTTGCTGTTGAATTGTTGTTTATGTCAACTAAGTCTTGAATTTGAAAAAATAATCAACAGTGATATGGCAGTCATTGTTTATGTAATTATCCATTTGAGGACCATGTAATGCTTAAAGCAGAGTGTTCTTAAATCTTTTCTACCGTGCGACCTCTTTACACTCCAGTATATCTCATGACTCCCCCCAACCCCCAGGAAAAAAATGTATCAATCAACTTTGAAAATCAACAAGAAATATTAATATAACATTACATTGCTACCATGCATTGTCCCTTCACTTGTCTGTGTAGATCCAAGCCCAAGTACTTTCAATATATTTTTCACTTTCTTTGTTTTTTCTTGTTCTGATGCTCCGTGAAGCAGGCATTTTAAGGCCTCTACTCTAGTTTTCTGACCTAGAAATCTGCATTTATTACAAACTATTACAGCCTGTACTCTTCCATGAAGCAAACGAACCCTGTGAGATTTACTGTTCACCCAATATCTGTTCTAATCAGCTGATAACCATCTTAATTATTAAAGTGATGCAATAAATACTTGGTTGTTCTCATTATTGAAAACCACATTCGATATAATGATTTTGTTGAGAATATGAATAGAAAAATGTTCCCAAGCAATGGAGCGCTTGGTTGAAGTAGAGGTGGTGGAGGATTCCATATTTTTTACAAGATCACTAATGATACTGTACAAATACAACGATCATCATGAGAGAGCTTTACTGTTTGTGGGTGGTGAATGTAAACATAAGAGTGGCAAAACTTGAACCAGTCCCGGCCCTTCATGGTTCACATTAATGCTCAAAGCTTCAAACGTCATAGTCACGTGATAGTAGCAACTTCAATACAAGCCCATACCTAGATCAAAGAGTTGAGCAGAGCTGCGAGTGAGTCAGTTTGATTCAGTGAAAAAAATGTTCTAAAATGCTCTATTTTAACAGTGGGTGCCAAGCCATGTCCTATGAAAGATACACTCCATCAAGACGAGAATGATATAGTGTGAAAAGTTTAGTGCTTAAATCTGATTCATCGCACATTTAGCTGATAAAACGTTTTAATTAGTGTCACATTCTCGACCCCTAGGTTAAGAAACCCTGCTTTAAAGCAAACTGTGCATTGAAATAGAAATTTAAATAAATTGATTTTATAAATCATTTTGTTAACTTCACAAACTAATTAACATTAAACACTGTTTCAATATGTTTTCAACTTTGTAGCAACAACTTCACATGATTACACTTATATTTCAATGTTAAATGTTGATCATGTGCCAGTTAGGTGCTTAATTTGACACCCGGGCATTGGTAGACTGACATGAACTAGTTGAATCCATCAGAATTGTTTGTTTGCTACTGTAGCCTCTTGCTTCTATGGTCACATGTCACTAATAAAGACTGTTGCTATGTGTCATCTTGACTTGAATGATGACAGAATCCCACCCTTTAGGGGTGCTGGATAAAAGTTATGGAAAAGCAGGTTTTCACAGTTTAGTTTGTAGCTGTTATCTAGAGGTGAGACAAGAGGGAGGATGTGAGACAAGCATACATTTACATCATTCCTCTCAAGAAATATAAGAAGCAACCAAGCAGCTTGGAGAAAAAAGGCAAGAACAATAATTGAGATATAGTCTTGATGTAAACAGATCATCTAGAGGAAATGTCTAAGTGACTAACAAGACATTTAAACTGGCGCACATGTAATCCTTAGTTTTAATATATGTCCTATCTTAAAACTTCTAATCAACAAAACCATTTAGACAAACTGAATAACCCATTGTTTACACTTTCAAATTTTCTGTCTGCATAGTGATAGTAACACTTTGTGCTGCATACAAATCATTTGATTTCTTTGAAAAGATGTTTCTTTTGCTACACTTCAATAACACATGTAATGAAATTTGTTTCAGGTTGTGAGAATTTGCAGGAGCATCAACGGAGAATTTAACATTTAGGTTCTCCACTCTAACTATAGAAGGATTGAAAGTGACTCTCAGGCACTGCCTTGCTTTCAGCCATGCTGATATTGTATGTTCTCATCATGGGTACAACATCGATCATCTTGATCTTTTATATGAACTTACATGACCCTACACATGCAGATCTCTTTCTCCAGCCTGTCAGTGAATGATGCAGTTAGCCTACTGCTGGTACCAACTGTACTGGGGTACATTTTCAAAGAATCCTCAGACCACTCTTATAGGTTATGGAGTGTATCATCCACATTTTTACTCATTTCTGTTCTACAGCTTCACACCATACTAATGGTCATGGCAATTGACAGGTATGTGGCAATATGCATCACCTCAGGCTAAACTACAATGACCAACACAATGGTGCTGTACTGACTGCATCAGCATGAAGCACTGGCACTCGTGAGTCCTGATAGGCCCACTGCACGCTTGTCTCCACTGTACTTCAACTATTTTCAACTTTTCTAAAGACAATGCATCACTGTTCAAATTATCATGTGAAGACATATCAATCAACAACATATATGGACTGCTTTCTCTATTGTACTGCTTTTCTTCTCTTGGAACTATACAGTTACATATTCTGTGATTCTCATTCTATGTCTCACAAGCAAAAACAAACAAATGCAAAGCAAGGCCATGAAAACACGTAGCACTCATTTGACAGTATATGTAATCATGATGGTCTCTGATTCAGATAATCTTTCTCCATCATTTCAGTTGCCGAAACAGGAAAGTGGCTAGTATCATGTTGAATGTTGTGCCTCCGTTTTTGAACCCCATAATATATGGTATACAGAGTAAAGAAATAAGACAAAGGATAGTCCAGTTGCTCAAAGGAACTAAAGGAGATTTTTAATTGATTTTTTTATTTTTAAAGAAAACCTGGGGAACATTTGAGAGAAATATTCATGATTTCTACTATCATACACTAGAGGCAAGAAGTTTTAATGCAATTATCTCAGCATTCATATTTCTTTAGACCACAGGTAAATAATTTAAAACTCATATTAAACCATTTTATTTGATAGTCATAAATACAGCTTTCCATATTTCAAGTCAGAATATGTAATGATTTAATCTATATTGTATTTTCCTTAACCAATAAAAACAAAAACAGCCAAAATACAAACCAGTATTATAGTGGCCTATGTTTACTCTGCATTGGTCTTCATTAAAAATACAGGCTTTCACTTACAGGTATGTAGGGAATTTGATTGAATTTAGATAAAGTGTCCAGAATTTTCTAAATATATATTTCATTAAAGTTTCATCAACAAATGTGAGAAATCTAAAAGACTAAAAGTTTTAACTATAAATGGTCTGTAATGGTCCACTAACAAATGTATAAAATACTCTGCCTATTTTGTTGTGTGAAACACAGTTAATACCAACATACACACAAACATGAAATACATCACAATTGCAATAATCGGAAGAAGGATGGTGAAAAAATACTGTCTAATGAAAAAAGACGCTACTTCAATGAAAAAAGACGCTTTTACTTACTAAAGTTTGGGCATGCGTTGCAAATGGCAGTTCTCCACCCCTCAAGACCATGTGAAAGAATAACCAACAACATACAACTCTCAGGGTGTGATTTACATACATGAGAAAAGGCAAAATGATGTTTGATGCTGAACTGAGTAGCATCTTAATGTTAACAATGAAAATAATAAGTAGGCGTATATTATGAAGTTTGGTCTTACATTATCAAGATATTTTCATTCATAAAATAAAACAGTCAATATGAAGTGTAGACTTTGACTTTTGTCTTTGCTTTCATTCAAGACAACCATCCCACAAAGTTAACATTTCTGCAGTCTAGAAGGTTCCCTAAAGCTCCCCCTTCTTCCACCTCTAACTATATCCACACTGATTGATTTCTAAACAAATTTTAAAAGCGGCATACATAAACTACACATAATATGGTTTCTGTCCCATGAATGGTCAATGCATTGACATGTTGGCTCTCATGTTTAGTTTAATTTGATTTTATTCTTTCTCAAAAGATCTTTTAAAATGAAAATGAAATAAACTTGTATAAAAGTAAAACATTAATCTGTATATATTAGACAATTAGTTTATATTTGAAAAATAACAAAATAAATAAAATAAATAATAAAGTACTTTCTAAAAATGCCCAGCTGGGATTTTACTGTTTATTTACTATTGAATTGCGTCAATTATGTCACTATGTCTTGATTTTGAAAATGAATCAACATTGACATGGCAACATTATTTCAGCATAATTATCAATTTTATAAATATTTAACCTTTAAACTGTGACTAACATATAAATGTCAATATTGGATTTTATGCTGTTAACCTTATAAACCTTATAAAGTTGTTAACCTTCTATACCGTCATATTGCCTCCTCGTCTCCATCTCCATCTCCATGATCCCTCTCTCACTACACCAAGTACCTGACAGATCACATGACTTGAAGCCCTGTCTGTGTTTGTCTCTCTACTGTATTTTGTTTATCTTCATCACAATGGCTACATTGTGTGCTGTTCATTGCTATCTCTGTATGTCCATTTTCTGCAGTATCCTAATTGGTCCCCATCACATGTGATGCTCCCAATGATGGGGGGAGATGACAAGCACATGATTCCTCCAATACATGTGATGTCTGCCTACCAAGTCTTTTCAAACTGCCACCATTTTGCATTTTCTTTCAGTCAGCCAACACACTCAGAGTAAATCACCAGATCCCTGGGTCTGATGCAATAGCCGAGAGATGCCTGCACATTGAGTATGGGATATGCAAAGAGAGCACCATTTACCTCCAACGCAGTGAGAGAGAGAGCAGGCCAATTTCTCTCTCCTTCTGGACCCTGGTTGCTGATGGCAAGCAACATGATCCAGGATTTGAACTCATGATCCTCAGATTATAGAGGTAGCACTTTAGACAGCTGAGCCACTAATTTTCGGTTGGCCTCTCAGTTATTTGACTGCTCAGTTGTATGCCCGTTTCGACCATGTCTGCTCACCTCATTCCTGCTATAATTAAACTAACTTACTCTCAGGTGCCCATGATCTGTTGAGTCCTGACAGAAAACGCAACAGCCTGGATTATACAGGTAATGGATTATGAGGTAGTCAGGAATGCTGTGGCACCTCAAGGCCAATTACTGGGTCAACACCAGCAACTCCTGTCTGCTGTCTCCTAGACCACTAAGGAGTTAGCTAACCAACAAAGACACTCCACAGTAAAACAAAGCTATCAGATCTAGACAGAGACAATATTCACTTATCCTAACCCTTCCATTCCACCTTCAGTCCAGGTTAGTCTAGTTTTTCTAGTTTGCAAATGAGAGCCACTTAGTGGGTATTTCACAAACCTCGAGCTGAAACCCCTGTACCAGCCCTGCCTCCCATCCAAGGTCGCTTCCCGCCACCAGTGTCCAAGTGTCGGCGCTCACGCCAGTGTTCAAGGGTCGGCGCCTACCACAGTGTCCAAGGGTCGGGCGCTTCTAGAACTGTGCCCAGACTGTTCTGAACATTTAAGCGACCCGCCAGTTCTGGGCCCAAGCCCTTGTATAAACCAGTGTCTGTTTTTGTACCCGTATCTGTTCCTGTTCTTGTGCCTGTGTCTGTTCTTGTCCCCGATCCGGTGTTTGGATTTGTCATCCCAGTCCCTGTCACTGTGTACGTGTCAGTTCCTGTTTGCTTCATTGTTCCGTGCCCAGTCCTGTTCGTGTCTGGTCCTAGTTGTCCCAGCGCCTGTCCCTCTCTCCTGCACCTGGTTTACGCGCCCCGGAGTTGCGCGTCGGGAGGGGGCCCTACTGTCACGTACCGCTGGTCTGTGTTGTGTTTACTGTTCCATGTGCTTTTGAGCACATGTCATGTCTCCTCCCATTCCCAGCTGTGTTCCATCTGTAACCCTGCCCCATCATTATCATGTCTCAGCCGTGTCTCGTTATCGCGGTGTGCGTATATAACCCTTGTCTCAGTTAGTCCTTGTCGCTCTTCTGCCAGGCGTGTGTCTAGTTGCTACTCATGCTGTGCTTCCACGTTCGTTTCCACCAAGTTATCATTACAACAGCAACCCTGCAAGTATCAGCCCTACCTCTGTGCCGTGAGACGTGACACATATGCACAGAGTAAAACACCCGAGTTATGCCACTACCTGTGCCTCAACATCCATAGTCTCGTAAGTAGCTCTTGATTTCATCACTGATTTTCCTCTTCAGATGGCCACACAACAATACTACAAAAGTTTATACAGATTCATTATGTCTTTTGCTGCACTACCCACTGCCATGGAAATGTGTTCAGGCATTTTGGGGTCCCTGAGGGCATTCTTACAGACTGAGGTACTCAATGTACAGTCTGGATAGCCTTTATTTTGGAATATTTGTTTATAGCCACTGTTTGTCTCACTTCAGGGTACCATACCCAAACTAATGGTCAATGTGAGAGAACTAATCAAGAACCTGGCAAATTTCTGAGGCTATATTGTCCCAAAATCCCCATCAGACTGACCACATTAGCCTTATTTGGGTAAGAGACATAGTCTGGTGAAATCTTCATTCCACCACAGGTTTAATGCCTTTACAGTGTGTAATGGGGTATCAACCTCCTTTGGCCCAGTGGACAGTGGTGGTTAAGGATGTTCCAGCAGTGGACACCTGAATGTACACATGTGAGAGGGTATGGGAGGAGTCCAATGCCTGCATCTATAATGTCCTCCAGTGGTATAAGGAACAAGCTGACTGGAGTAAAGGTGACAATTTCTTCCTATCAGTCAGACAACAAGGTGCTGGCTGTCCACCAAGGACTTAAGGTTTGAAGGGAGGTGCAAAACATTGCATCTCAAGTATATGGCTTCTTATTTGGTGTCAAAGAAAATCAATGACATTACATACCAGCTGCACTTACCTGCACCCCTTCAAGTGTCTAACTCATTTCATGTCTCTCTTCTCAGGCCTGTAGTCCCCTGGCATGCTGGATGTACCAAGTGATGTGCCTCCCGATCCTACTCAAGATCCTACCTACCTGATCCTATCCCCATCTAAGCTGCATGAGGTCCTGACCGACATAGCAAAAACAAAGTGGGTGCTTCCTTTATAGACTTGTAGGGTTATGGCCCTGAAGAATGCCTCAATGTGCTGAATCAGGTCATGGTTGCTGACTTCCATACCTGTCATCTGGGGAAACCAGACAGTTTTGATTACATTGATTACATCACCTCATTCCTGTTATAATAACTTTCTCAACTTTATTATTAATTTCAATTATCATTTATGGGGTCAATGCCACTTACTCATCCCCTAAGTTATTCTCTACTACATGATCAGCCTCCGGCACCAGGGGGGAGAGATTGTCCAAATGGTTCCTCCATAGAATATCATGGACAGATGCCTACCACCTCTTGTCAAACTGCCCCCATTTGCATCATTGTTTGGACTAGCACTTGGACCAGCAGCACATTTGTATGTGATATACCCACCCCAGCCCTCTGGACCCCGGTTGCCAATAGTGAGCAGAAAAACCTGGATTCAAACTCGTGATCCCAGGATCATAGTAGCTCCTTAGCCTGCCATGCCACTCTGGCCAATATGGTTTCAACTTTGAAGCAACAACTGACATTATTTCAAACACATTTCAATGTTGAATGTTGATCATGTCTCAGTTTGGTGCTGTCTTGAAAACAAGATGTCTTTAATGGCTTATTTGGCAACCAAGTACTGGTAAATACTGAACAGAACTTATTCTGGGTTCATTTAGTCAAGATAGGCTAAAATGCTGGGTGTTGGAAATGGGCCATCTCTATGAAGCTGAAGTCAACTGTACATTATGGCTCTAGATACTATTATTCAGGCATCTTTTAGCCTCACAGCAAGAAGGACCTGGGTTCGATCTCTGGTAGCTTACCTGGGAAGCTTTGGTGTGGAGCTTGCACGCCTTCCCGTAGCCCCAAGGTGGCTCCCTCCGGTATCTGCTTCCCTCCCACAGTCCAAAGACATGCATGGTAGGTGAATTGGTGACTCTGAAGTGGCCCCTTAGTGTGTGTGTGCGCCCTACAATGGATTAGCGCTCTGTCTAGGGTTGTTTCGCCTCTCCCTTATGCTTAAGAGTTGCCGGTTGGGCAATTAGCTCACCCAAGTGACTTATTCAGAATACTGGTTCAGAAAATGGATGGATTCATCGATGCCTTCATCCGAGCATGTTGCTGTCCAAAGGCGATATACCATGCAGTTCAAAAGAGGCGGTGGTTGACATCATATGTATCAGAGGAAGCATGTGCTTGTCCTCACCCTCCTAGTGTCAGGAGCATCATGTGTGATAAGGGAGTAGTATTACTAATGGGTTGGGGAATTCTGATGGCACTTTGTAATTTGCAGGAAGAAAATCAGAGGTGAAAGAAAAAAAAAGCAAACAAAAAAACTGAAGCTGAATAGCTCAGATTTTTTTAAATGTAGCATCCTCAGCCTCAAGGGGTCTAATAAAGGCTATTGCAATGTGTCATCTTTGACTTGAATGCATGACAGAATCCCACCCCTTTTAGGGTGCTGGATAAAAGTTAAATGGTGTGGCTGTGTTTTCATCACAGCTCAGTCAGGCTGTTAGCCCAGGTGAGATCAGAGGGGAGTGTGAGACGATTACACATTTGCATCATTCCAAGCAACCAAGCAGCTTGGAGAAAAAGACTGAGAGTCACCTTGAGATATGGCTCTGGATGAACACAACATCTAGAGGAATGTCTGTTTCTACCAATGGATAAATGTCTGTAGGACTGAGAGCTTTAACTTGAATCTCTGTTTGAATGGCTGGCATAATCCTCTGTACTTTTATTAACATGGAAGTCTTAAGTATCAAAGCGTCTTTAAATTTGACTGAATTTAAATAAATCAACAAACCATTGACAAATTGAAATACCTATTGTTTACACTTTTCAAAATTGTCTGTAATAGGTGATAGTAACACTTTATGCTGCATACAAATCATTTGATTTTTGAAAGATGTTTCTTTGCCACATCAATAACATGTAATGAAAATTTGTTTCCTCAGGTTGTGAGAATTTGCAGAGCATCAATGGAGAATTTAACATTTAGGTTCTCCACTCTAACTATAGAAGGATTGAAAGTGACCCCTCAGGCATCCGCTCCTGCTGGCCATGTTGCTGATATTGATGTTCATCATGGTGGCCAACATCGGATTCTCTATCTTGATCTTTTGAGAAGAACTCTGGCATGACCCCATGCAAGGTCCTTTTCAGCCTGTCAGGTGAATGATGGCTAGCTCCACTGCTGTGGTACCAACTGTACCAGTACATTTTCAAAGAATCCTCAGACCACCTTATAGGTTACAGAGTGTAATACCCAAGCATTTTTTACTCATTTCTGTTCTACAGCTTCTCACACCATACTAATGGTCATGGCAATTGACAGGTATGTGGCAATATGCAATCTCTTTATAAGAGTACAACTATAATGACTAACACAATGGTGGCTAAAACTGACTGCATCAGCATGGGGCGCACCAGCAATTCTGGTGGGAGTCCTGATAGGCCTCACTGCACGCTTGTCTCATTGTACTTCAACTATTCTCAGTCCTTTCTGTGACAATGCATCACTGTTCAAAATTGGACATGTGAAGACATATCACCGAACAAATATGTGGACTTGCTTTCTCTCTATTGTACTGCTTTTCTTCCTCTTGAACTATAATAGCTACATATCTCAGGGATTTTCATTCTATGTCTCACAAGTAAAAATAAACAAATGCAAAGGTTACCAAGGAAAACATGTAGCACTCATTTGACAGTATATGTAATCATGATGGTCTCTGGATTCAGTGGAGGCACCTTTCTCCACTGCCTCAGTTGTCAGAAAACAGGAAAGTGGCTAGTATCATGTTAAATGTTGTGCCTCCATTTTTGAACCCCATAACATATGGTATGAGTAAGAAATACACAAAGGATAAGTCCAGTTGTTCAAAGGAACTAAAGGAGATTTTTAATTGATTTTTTTATTTTTAAAGAAAACCTGGGGAACATTTGAGAGAAATATTCACAGATTTAATAATTATCATACATCTGAGTTGGAAGTTTTAATGAAATATCTCAGCAATTCGATATTCATTACTTTAGACCACAGGTAAATAATTTAAACTCATGACTGCATGCTATCATTTTTATTTGATAGTCATAGCCACTAGTTTCCATATTTCTAGTTAGAACATGTAATATGCTGATTTAATTTATATTGTATTTTCCCTTTAACCAATAAAAAAACAGTAAATACAAACCAGTATTATATATAGTATCTTTACTCTGGCATTGGCCCTTTATTATTGCATTATCGGTTGTCCAAAACAGTTATTGTCACACACACAACATGAAATACATCACATTTTACACTGGAAGAAGAATGGTGAAAAAAATGAAATACTGCTCAACAATGTATGGATTATGGAATATGTATGGTTTTCAGTTCCTTCTGTTTACTAAAGGATGGGCAAGAAGTTACAATGACAGTTTTCCACTTCAAGTT
This sequence comes from Acestrorhynchus altus, assembly GCA_034509495.1. Classification (NCBI taxonomy): domain Eukaryota; kingdom Metazoa; phylum Chordata; class Actinopteri; order Characiformes; family Acestrorhynchidae; genus Acestrorhynchus; species Acestrorhynchus altus. The sequence continues at coordinate 17,478,493 of CM067516.1, forward strand.
CATGTGGGAAAAAATGTTCATCAATATGCCTCTGTGATGGGATTTACATTACATGAGATCCAAAATGTACCTTGATACTGAAGCAATAGATGGATGTACATATACTTTTCTTGTTATTAGCATATTGAGCAGGGAATGTCATTTAAAGCCATAAACGCACAAGGCACTCAAGTACATTATGTACATAGACTACATCTGCAGGTTACTAATAAAACAATAAAAGGTATGTACATTATGAACACTTGGTTATACATTATCAAGATACATATCAATAGATATAAAATAATAGTTCAAATGAATCTGTAGACTTTGTGTTTTACTTCAAGGAGAGTTTGACAAACAATATTTCAATAACCATTTAGAAAATATAGGTTTTTAACTACCATTTTGTTATGCTCAAAAGTAAATGGCCAATTTAACAAATGCACTATTATTTTTAATATGTGAAATCTGTACTCAAATTCGAAACACACTGATATCAATAAATTATCTTAAAGTCTCTCTTTGAGGAGGCAAAGCCTTGACTTCAGATGCTTTTTACTATGTTGCCTATCTGCCCATAGATTGTCTAATAAGTGAAAACATTCTCAGTCAGGTTGAAAATTAAGAGACTGACTATAATATTTTACTTTTTTTATTAGCCTTAAGAATATACTCATCATCAAAAAGATACTCCATATGAAATCTCAACTGACTGTAATCACAACCGCACCCTGAGTCATTCAGAATATCAGCAGGCTCACCTCAGTGACAAGTCCAACTTTTGTCTTTGTGAGGTGACTATGTACAGAGTGGCACTGTAGAATAGAATAGGAATAGAACAGAATAGACAGAATAGAATAGAATAGAATATAAATTTATTAATCCCTTGGGAGGGTTCCTTCAGGGAAAGGTTCCAGTAGCAGCATCAGTAAAGTACAGAAAGTAAAAAGATAGATAATAACTCTAGTAAGAAACATTATAAAATAGAAGAATATATAATATAGAGACTATATTAAAGTATACAACAGATAATATTCAGTGATAGTGCTGTCTGTGAGGGGGTGGCTGCACATTATTATTGCACTTTGAAAAACTGTTTATTACAGAGAGTCCAGTTGTGTCGTGGTGGTTGCAGGTTACTGTTAACTGTTTGGTTTGGTTACTACTCATTCCTATCCTCTGTCCTCCTGTTACCCCTCCTCCCCCTCAGAGAGGAGTTGTACAGTCTGATGGCATGGACAAAAGAGTTTTTAAGCCTGTTGGTTCTATACTTGGGAAGGAGCAGTTCTCACTGAACAGGCTCTGGTGGCTGATGAAAGTGTGTGAGAATGACTGGCACTGTCCATAATGTCCAGTCCTCTGCCATTAATGACACCAGAGAGTCCAGCTTTAGCCAACCACAGAGCCAGCTCCAATTGATCAGCTTTGTCCAGCCTGTGTGTGTCCTTCTTGGATATGTTGCCCCCCAGCAAACCAAAGTGTAGAACAGGACACTGGTGACCACAGACTGACAGAACACCACAGGAGTTTCCTGCAGATGTTGAAGGACCATAGTCTCCTCAGAAAGTACAGCCTGCTCTGTCCCTTTCTGTACAGGTGGTCGATGTTGCATGACCACTCCAACTTGCTGTCCAGCCACAGCCTGAGGTATTTGTAGGATTCCACAGGCCCACCCTCATCTCTCAATCAGAATTCAGACTTTGGTCTGGCCTTAAAGTCAATGACCAAGCTCCTGGTTCTTTGAGATGTTGAGCTGATGATCTCGTGGCACCCAGGCTGCAAAAGTCCTCACCAGGCCCGATACTCCTCCTCACTGTCTTCCTGATGCACTCCAACCATGTGTGGCAGATCAATACAACTTGAACAGGACAGGCTTCTGAGCTGTAGCAAAAGTCTGCAGTGTACAGGGTGAAGAGGAGAGGGGCCAGCACCGTGCCCTGGGGTCCTCCACTGCTGCTAATCACAGTGCCAGACGACGCGTCCTTCAGTCTGACATACTGTGGCACAGTTCATCAGGTGATCACATGTCCACTCACATCCCATTCAGCTCTGTTCAGAAGAATAAGGGGCCGATAGTTGAAAGCACTTATAAAGTCCAGAGTGTTAGGTAGCAGGTGCATATCATGCCTTCCACACCAACACCTGCCTGGTACGCTAACTGCGGGCTCCATCCTGACATGTTGCACCTGGGGCCCAAGGAGACTGAGAAAGAGCCGCCCAGTGCTCCTGCTGAGATGAGAAGTGAGTGCCACCGGCCTGGAAGCCATTCTGGGCTCACTGGCCGTTCTTTCAAACTGGGAATAATGCACGCTGCCTTCCAGAGGGTTAAACACTTCTCCCCACCTGCAGACGAGGTTGAAGAGACGCTGACTGGCTCAGCCAGTTCTGGCAGCGCAGCCTCATGTAAAGCAGTCAAAGACACTTTGTCAGCCCCTGCTGCTTTCCTCTTGCAGTTTTCAGTTGACTCTGACCTGGTCCAGGAAGAGTAGAGTCTGTGTTGTCATTGATGATGAGTGATAGTATGTTAAGCTGGGGAATCTGGTGGAGGATGTTGAGGCAGAAAGAGATGCATGGTGAGAGAGAGAGAGAGGGTGGGGGTAAGGGTTTTTGAACCAATAGCAGTTGTTCATCTGCTCACCTTTCCATTGTCTCCACAACTCTGGTCTTGCACGTGTCACACCTCTCCCAGACCCTCCCATGTTCTCCCCAGCTTCCATTCCACCTTCCTCCTGTAGTTGTCCTTGCTCTCTGGCCAGAGTTGCCTACATCCTGTTGTGCTGCTCTATCACCTCCCGGTCCTGCTCTGGAAGGTGGCCTCTTCCCAGCTGAGGGCAAATGATTTTCTGCTGTGTGCCATGGCTTGTTGTTGGGGTAACATCAGGCACTGCCTGATGGGAGACCACGCTTCTTCCACAGAAGTTGAGATAATCTGTCAGGCAGTGGCCATCCCCTCAATGTCTCAGTATGGGCTAAACAGCATATCCCAGTCAGTGCTGTCACAGAGTCCCCCACATTTTCTTCATTGCTTGGGACCACCACTTCCTGATGGTTTGGTGGATGCAGGCTGCATTTGGACCATGCGCATTTTCTTTGGGCTGAGGACCTCAGGCTGTGGTCCGATCAGTGGGAGGAGGGTCTGATGCTGGCATGCCTCTTCTACATTAGCATATGCAGGATCGATTGGCCTGTTGTTCTTGTGGTGACAATCCACACAAGTAGCCAAAGAGAGGCCAAAGTAGCATGATTTAAAAACAGAGATGACCTTAAGGGTGCTGTGTCTGCAGTCATTAGCAACAGAATATATCTTCTTGTTCACATGCAGCACATTCGCTCTAGGTCGATGTAACAGACGGCGAGACGCGTGACTAAATCTCGGCGTGGGGAATGAAAGGGGCAGGAGGCACGGCTGTTGTGCCCAAATCCAGAGTACATAATAATGCATATAGTCACCTAAGCTCCAAGATCATTAGTTTTGTTTTATGTGCCACATGTCCCAAAATCTGTGCCAATGTGTGTTATTTTGTACAATGCCAGATCACCTTTGGTCTTCACTACAGGCACTTTGATGTGCCTGAAAAGTCATAAGGGATGTGATCATGTGCTACAAATTTTTCTATTGAATGCACCCTCTGGCTATTCCCACAGGACAATGCTCATCTGTTACCAAAAGAGTCTCAAGCTGTACAAGAAGGATTATCATAGGTCAAATAATAGATCCTCATAATCATATTACAAGATGTCTAGCATGCTGCATTATACCCAACACCACACTGAGAGACACTAGTTCTGATTTTGTGAACAAATGAGTGTAGAAAGGAGCATGGCATAGACCCAGCAAAGGCTATTATTCACATTGGCTCATGGCAAGTGGCATGGCTGATGGTAGGGTGTGCACTCACCACTGTCGTTACAGTCCCCACCATTCAAGTTGGTGGACAGCAAATTTCTGGGTACACAAATCTAGGAAGTATGGATTTGTGGGCATGTCTATAGTTTATTAGAGCCAGTTGTTAGCACTCAGTGGCACCTCGATGCAGCTGATGATGCAGTATGACTTCAAATCAACATCCATAAAGGATACAGTGGTACTCAGCATTACCAGAGATCAGAGAGCTTGTCCCATCATCTCTGACGGGCAATAACACTGGTGAATCTGAGGCCGGGCAGCAATCTCTCAAACTGAAGCCATGGGACCAGCGGCACTCCACCCCACCTCCAAGCAGGTGTAATGAACTGGTCAATCTGAGGTGGCTTTCAGCAGCAATTCTGCTTCTCATCCTCCAAGGATACAGTGGGGTGCTGGGGTTATGCTTCTTTGGAACAATGAAGAAGTCCACTCCACTGATGAATCTGAGGGGCTCAGGGTGGATATCATAGGCACTGTTTGCCCCACCTCTCCTTTACCTCTAGACTCCCATGGTCAAGGGAATCTGCAGGGTACTGGCAAAGAAAAAAATTGGGCCAATATTCATTAGAAGGAGGCATGCAATGTCTTCCCAGTTCCACTTCATCTGCCATCCCTGGGTGGCTGAGCAGCATTGCTAAATAGGTCCAGTTCCTTCTGTCCCCTGCCGAACTCACAGGTCTCCTCATTGTATTGTGGCCAGCTTGAGTATTCTGACGCGTCCATGACATTGAGGAATGAGGACCCACTTTGTCCTCTTCTGGGCTGACCCCACTCTCCTTGTCCCCAAACCCCTTGCTTGGGGAGCCGGTTTACCCGGATGATACGCATGAAAGTCCACATGAGAATGCTTCCAGCACTTCTTTTAGCTGTAATCCAGCCTTCCACCTCAGGCCCACAGTTCTCCCAGTTGGCTAGTAATTGTAGCTTCATCACTTCTCATTTCTGAACTGAGAGGGAAATAAGAGATCTGTTAGCAAAATCAACAACTATAAAATCATGGACAAGCAGGAATATGTGGTGCTTATATTTTAAGTAACAGTAGATTTTTTTAGTCTTCTTCTCTTCTCTCTCTTCTCTCTCTTTTCTTTCTACTCTAAAAGGGCACAGCTGTTAGCACATGATGATACATGCAGCACACACTCATGGAGATCTCACCTTTGAATAGAATGAAGCGGAGATTTGAGGTTTCACCTGGGTGACCCAGCGAAGATGAGACTGTTTCAGGACACCCTCAGGTCCACTCTGATCTCCCTGTTGATCTCCTCTTAAAGTGATTATGAGATGTGAAGAGTGGAATACAAAAATAGTAGAGGACTCTGACTCCTCCCTGTGTGGTGTTGCCACACAATGCAAAGACCACATGCTTACCCTGAGTTTAAATCATTTAGTTCTACAAATATATAACAGTTTTGTGAATGCGAGTATTAGAAAGGGATGCAATGCCCCTTCCAAACAGTGACAAGACTCTCTAGTTTGATTATCCACAAACCACAAACTATGTGTGCACTTGTAAGTGGACTGAGTCATGAGTAGAAAAGAAAGCCACCAAGTACAATTGAGGTTTTACCACTTTGCACAAGATCGCACTTACTCTGGTTTCAAAGCATCTACTCATAAAATTAAAACAACTATTATACCTACTGAAATACTGATATGTTTGCCACAAACTATAATTCATTTTACTGGGCACCTCTCAGTTCAAAACTGAAAGATGTAATGGATAATAAAACAAACAATAGTATTCCAGCACTGGGATCAGTGCGCAACAATGGATCAGTTTGTGGGGTCATAAGTTGAGGATTTTGGACATTGTAGCCGTCCATTTAGACAGAGGGAAACAGACAGAACCCACGGTTCCCAAGGACGCTGAGTTGTCACAATTCTTATATCCCAAAGAGGCAGAATGCATCAGAGTAAAAGAAACTCAGGTCAATAAAGGATGGGTTGGCCAAACGTCAAAATTGGCTGCCGATGGGAATTGTAATTCAATGTTTTGTTTTTACTATTATTATGGTGCACCAAACAACATAGGCAATCACAATTTCTCTCACTGCTTTCATCACTCTGATCAAGATGCACATCATCTTCAAATTTGAAACACATGTTGTGTGTAATTTATTTTCAAATAAGTTTAACACCTGGTACTGATGTAAATCTTATTTGTCTCAGGCCACTGGTTTGGGTGTGTTTATAGACAAATCAACATTCATCAGCTTTCTTTTATAAAATATTTCAATGGAAACTCAGACATTCGAAGTCTGTAGTTTTGCAGTTAGAAGGCACAGACTAATGTCTCTGATCAAAACTCGTATCCCATACTGTATTCTTCCTGCTGGTCTATGTTCTCATTATGGCCTCCAAACATCGAATCCATTCTGCTCATTTGAATAGAAAGAAACTACACACTGAACTCATATGCATGGTACTTCTTCAAATCTGCCTTTCAATGATGTGCCTGGAAACCCATCATCATGTCTTCGTTAATGGTGACATTTTGAGACCAGCACCTGAACGCCACATCACTTATTCTGATTGTGTTTCTCAAGCTGTTAATACTATATATGCTTGTGCTTCTATACAATACTATGGTTATACTTTGATTTAAGATATGTTGCCATGTAATCCATTGTGTTACACAACTATTATGACTCTAATGGTGGCTGTTTCACTCTACTAGCCTGGGGAGGCATTTGCCTGTGTCAGCATATTGTTAAGTCTCACAATAAGGCTGAATCACTGTGGAACTTCGATAGTGAATCCATTCTGTGATAATGCATCCTTTCAAACTGTCAGGTGAGAACTTTACAGGCCAATAATGCGCTGGCTTGACATACACAGCGTGTCTTACTTTGGCCTTCATGTTATACTGTTATTAGCTATTCCAAAATAACAGCTGTCTGCCTAACTACAAAACAAAACTCTGAACAGGCAAGGCTTTGAAACCTGCAGCACCTATTTGACTGTTTATCGATCATGTGGTATCTGGGTTGATTACATCATACCGATCGCCTGCTTATTCAGATCATGTGAGTGCCGCCTCGCTATTCCATATTGTCCAGGTATTCGAACCCGTTATATATGCACTGCAATCAGTGAGTTAAGAAATATTATGTTGAAGATTTTGCATAAAAAAGGTGATGCCAGCACAAAGAACCTCACGCCAATGCAACAAATCACCACACATAGAAAAGAACTTTAACAGTTTGGAAACACTGACATTTTAGCTCATATTACAATAATAATTTTCCCTATTAAATTTGTATTTTGCTATCACTTTAGCTTGATAGTCATAATACCAGTTTCCATATTTCTGCCAGAACATGCATATGCTGATTTAATTCATATTGTATTTCTTTCCTTAACTAATAAAAAAATGACAAAATACAAAACCTAGTATTATATAGTACTCACTCTGCATTGTCTTTATTATTGCATTATTTGTTTATGTCCAAAACAGTTATTGTCATACACATAAATGCTTGGAATAGCATCACATTTACACTGAAGAAGAATGAGAAAAAATGAATACTGCTCAACAAATGCATGGATTATGGAATATGTATGCCTCTAAGTTCCTTCTAAGAGCTACTAAAGATGGGGGTAAGTGTTACAACATAGCTTTTCACTCCTCAAGTTCATGGGAAAAATGTTCAACACAAAGCCTCTAGCATGTGGATTACATACATGAGAAGTCCAAAATGTACCCTTTGATACTACAATGGATAATACACTTTTCTAGATATATACATTGTTGTGGAATAAAATATAACCACAAGGTACTCAAGTGTACATTATATAAAATATAGGACTACATCTCGCAGGGTTACTAATAACAATAGTAAAGATATGTACATTATAGAAAATTGACTTGGTTGTACATTATCAAAGAGTAACACCCAATAGATATAAAATAACAGTTCAAATGAATTGTAGACTTGAGGTTTTTAATTTCATGAGTTTGACAACAATATTTCAATAACCATTTAGAAAATATAGGTTTTAATCTCACCATTTTTACATGCCTGAAAAGTAAATAATAATTTAACAACAGTAATATTATTTTTAATATGTGAGGTAAATCTTTTGAAATCAAATCTGAAACACACTGATATCAATAACTATCCAAAGTCTCTCCTTTGAGGAGGCAAAGCCTTGACTCTAGATGCTTTTTGTTTGTTGGTCATTTCAGCTCATAGGATTATGTCTAATAAGTGAAAAACATTCTCAGTCAGGGAAGAAAATTACAGACTGACTAATATTTTACTTCTTTTTTTTACTTGGCCTTTGAAGAATATACTCATCATCAAAAAGATACCCATAGGAATCAACTGACTGTAATCACAACTGCACTGGAGTCATTCAGTAATATGGCAGCAGGTCACCTTCAGTGACAAGTCCAACTTTTGTCTTTGTGGAGGTGACTATGTACAGAGAGTAAACGTAGAATAGAATAGAAACAGGAACAGAACAGAAATAGGAATAGAATAGAATAGAACAGAATAATAATAGGAGCTAAAATAGGAAGAGAGAATAAGAACCTATTAACCTTGGAGGGTTCCTTCAGGAAAGGTTCCAAAGAAATAAGGCCTCCATAAAAGCACAGAAAGTAAAAAGATAGATGGCCAATTTAGTAAGAAACATCATATAAACAGGCCAATATAGTAACAGAGAGACTATATTAAAGTATACAATATAGATAATAGTTCATTATAGCATGGTTTGCAGGGAGTGTATTGTACATTATTATTAAAATTAAAACCGTTTATTGCAGAGTCCAGTTGTGTTTGGTGGTTGGGTTGCAGGTTCATAACTGTTTGTCTAGTTTCACTAATTCTATCCCTCTGTCCTCCTGTTACCCCCTCCTCAGAGAGTTGTACAGTCTGATGGCATGCGGGACAAAAGAGTTTTTGGAAGCCTGTTGGTTCTATACTTGGGAATATGTCTCACTGAACAGGCTTTCTGTGGCTGGATGAAAAGTGTGTAGAGTGAACACTCTGGCACTGTTCATAATGTCCAGTCCTCTCTCTGCCACTGACACCAGAGAGTCCAGCTTTAGGCCAAATCCACAGAACAGCCCACCTGATCAGCCTGTCCAGCCTGTGTGTGTCCTTCTGGAGAAGTGCTGCCCTCAGCAAACCAAAGTGTGTAACAGACTGGCATCATTAGACTGACAGAAATTATCCACAGGAGTTTCCTGCAGATGTTGAAGATCGCAGACTTCTCAGAGCACAGCCTGCTCTAGTCCCTTTCTGTACAGGTGGTCGGTTACATGACCACTCCAACTTGCTGTCCAGCCACAGCCTGAGATACTCTAGGATTCCAAGCAGGCTCCACCTCATCTCCTCAATCAGAACTGGTTGGGGACTTTGGTCTGACTTACCAAAGTCAATGACCAGCTCCTTGGTTCTTTGGAGATGCTGAGCTGCAGATGATTCCTGTGGCACCAGGCTGCAAAGTCTCACCAGGTCTACATCCCTCCTCACTGTTCCTCCCTGATGCACCCAATCATGGCTGTATCATCAGCAAACTTCTGAATGTGACACAGCCTGAGTTGCAGCAAAAGTCTGCAAAGCAGGGTGAAGAGGAGAGGCTACATCGCGTCTCTGGGGTCTCCATCGTTGCCAATCACAGTGCCAGACGATGTCCTTCTGAGCCTGACATATCGTGGCATGTCTATCCAGGTGACTGCCATAACCACTCACATCCCATTCAGTTTGCCCTGAAGCATAAGGGGTTGGATGGTGTTGAAAGCACTTGAGAAGTCCAGAAAAAGGTTAGGTGTAGCAGGTAGATGATTGCGTCTTCCACACCAACACCTGCCTGGTACGCTAACTGCAGCCCATCCTGACAGCAAGTTGTAATTGGGTTCATGAGACCGAGAAAGAGCGCTTCAGTGTCTTCTCATGAGATGGGGAAGCACTGCCACCGTCGGAAGTCATTCAGCCTACTCTGTACGTTCTTTCAAAACTGAACAATGCACGATGTCTTCCAGAGGGTTAAACACTTCCTCACCTGCAGACTGAGGTTAAGAGACGCTGGATTGTCGCCAGTCTTGCAGCGCGAGGCCTTCAGCAGTCATGACATACTTTGTCAGGGCCCCGTTGCTTTGGGTGAAGTTTCTCAGTTGACCTCTGACCTGGTCCGCAGTGAAGAGTAGAGTCTATGTTGTCATTGATGATGAGGAGGAGTATGTTGTTGTAACTGGTGGAGGATGTGTTGAGGGAAGAGAAAGAGATGCATGCAGCGAGAGAGAGAGAGGGTGGGGGGTACATGGGTTTTTTGAACTGCTGAAGAAGCACCATCCTTGCCTGCCTTCTCCATTGTTCTCACTGTCTTGTATCGTGGCTCACCCCTCCCACCCTCCTCGCGCTTGTTCTCCTCAGCTTCCCATTCCACCTTCTTCCTGTAGTTGTCCTGGTTTCCTCTACAGCGTTTCACATCTTGTTGTGTTGCTCTTATCACCTCCCGCCCTGCTCTGAAGGTGGCTTTCTTTCTGTTGAGGGCAGCCTTGACTTTCTGGGTTAGCCATGGTTTATTGTTGGGGTGCACACTGTACCGTCTTATGGGGGAGACCACGTCTGCACAGAAGTTGAGATAATCTATCAGGCAGTGTCATCCCTCAATGTCTCATAGTATACAGCACATCCCAGCCAGTGCTGGTCATAGCAGTCCCTCAGGATTTTCTTCCATTGCTTCAGACCACCTCCTGATGGTTCTGGTGATTGCAGGCTGTGTATTTGGACCATGGGGTGGCTTGTAATGGAGTGGAATTAGGTTGTGGTCCCACTTCCCAGGAGGAGAGATTCATGCTGTATGCCCTTCACATTAGCATAAGCAGATCATTGGCTCTGTTGTTTCTTGTAGGACAACTAGCCACAAGAAGCCAAAGTAGAGGCCAAAGTAGCATGATTAAAGTCTCCAGAGATGACCCTAAGGGTGCTGTGTCTAGCTTGCTGGCACAGAATATATCTGTTCACATGCATGCCGCCAGTATCTGCTCTAGGTCGATGTAACAAAGACGTGATCATGTGACGAACTGATAAATGAAGTTGGGCAGGAGGCCAATGGCCAACAGCTCCAAATCCAGAGTACATAATAATGTACATAGTCACCTAAGCTCCAAGATCATTAGTTTTGTTTTATGTGCCACATGTCCCAAAATCCTGTGTCATCGTGTGGGGTTCAATTTTGTACAATGTCAGATCATCTTTGGTCTTCAATACAAGGCACTTTGACAGCCCAGGAGTTTATATGACTACAAAGAAGTTGGCTTTACCTTTTTATTGAATGCACCCTCTGGGCTATTCCACAGACAATGCTCATTCAAGCTTATCGAAAAATATTCAAGCTGCATAAGAAGGATTATCATAGGTCACCATTAGGATCCTCTACAACTACATTACAAGACATCTGGCATGTTGCATTAAACCAAACAATTATACTGAAAGATACACAGTTCTGACTTTGGTGAACAAATGAGTGTAGCAAAGGAGGCATGGGCCACATAGACTCCAGCAAAAGGGCTTATTGTCCACATTGGCTCATGGCGCTGTGGCAGCATGGCTCTTACGGTAGCAGGGTGTCACTCCACCACCTCACTGCTACAGTCCCCCCACCTCATCTGCCATGGACAAAGCACTCCCTGGTACATCAGTCCAGAAGCAGTGTGAGATTGGTGGGGCCACAGCCTATAGCTCTTATTTGAGCTCTGCTGTTGTATGGACCAGTGGCAACTTTGGCGGCAGCCTGATGGATGCAGTGATGACTAAAAACCAACATCCATGATGGGTAGGTACCAGCATTGCTCAGGAGATCACTGAGATTTTGTCCCATCAGCATTGTTAAATAGGTCCAGTTCCTTCCTGTCCCCTTAAGAACTACAGGTCTCCTATTAGCCAGGTCAGCCAGCACTGACGGCCCAGTGACATTGAGGAATGTGAGACCTACCTTGTCCTCTGGGCTGACCCCACTCTCTGTCTCAAACCCTTGCTTGGGGAGTCAGTTTTTGCCCGATGACAAGGCAGATGGAAGTCTGCTATGATGAGAATGGTTTCAGCACTTCTTTTAGCTGGGACTCCAGTTTCACTCCCTAGGCCCACAGCCTCCCAGTTGGTCAGGCATGAAGCTCACTACCCGGCTTCCTGGAACCACATGAGAGGGGAATGAAGAGACCCTGCTTTCGGCAAAATCAACAACTATGTGCAATCATGGAGCCAAGCAGGAATATGGGCACATATTTTGCTAGCTAGTAGATTTTTGGGGGTCTGTACTTGGGCACACAGCACATGATGATATACAGCACACACTCATGGAGTGATTCCCACCTTAATGAGAATGAAGGATACTTGAGGTTTCACCTGGGTGACCTGAAAGCTGAGGTGATGGTGACTGGAGCTAGACTGTCTCTTCAGTCCACCTCTATCCTCTTGTTGATCTCCCCATGCTTGCAGCCATGAGTAGACAGAGTGAATAAAATAGTAGAGGGCCCTGACTCCTCCTGTGTGGTGTTGCCTACACAATGCAAAGACCAACATGCTTAGCCTGAGTTTAACCATTTAGTTCTACAAATATACATTAGGTTTTTGTGATCAAGTGAGTACTAGAAAGGGATGCAATGCCCCTCCAAACAGTGATGCCATTCTTCAAGCCCTAATTTAACTGCCAAAAGTCTCACAAATCAGTGGTGTAATTTTGTAAGTGGACTGAGCCTGTGAGAAAAGAAAGCCACCATACAATTCTAGAGGTTTACCACTTTGCATAAGACTGCACCTACTCTGTTCTCTCTGAAGACTACTCATAATAAAATAAAATTAATTTTGTTGTAAAATTTATTTGAAATACTGATATGTTTTGCCAACCATAATTCATTTTAATGGCACTTCAGTAGTTCAAAACCTCTGAAAAAGATGCAATGATAGACAAACAAATCAGTATTCCAGTGATTGGGATCAGTGTTGTATCACGTGATCAGAGTTTGGGGTCATAAGCTGGAGGATTCTGGATATTGTAGTCCACGGTGACAGAGGGAAACATGACAGAACCTTAATGGTTCCAAGGACAGCGTCATGACACTCCTTTACATGTCCTAAAGAGGCAGAACATCAGAGTGGTAATCCAGGCTCACTGGGAAAGGATGGTTACTAACGCCTAAAATTGTCGTTTTCGTATGTAATTGCAATTCAATGTTTTGTTTTGTTTCACATTATGGTGGTGCACTAAAACAATACAGGGCAACTGGGCAATTTTCTCACTGTTTTCTACTCTGATCAAGATGCACATCATCTTCTAAATTTCTGCAAAACATGTTGTCAGTAATTCTTATTTCTAAATGCTTCATCTTATACTGATGTAAATCTTTATTTGTCTCAGGCCACTGGTTTATGTTTATGGTGACAAATCAACATTCATCAGCTTTCTTTTTTATAAACATTTTCAATGGAAAACCTGACATTCAACAGTCCTGTTTTGCAGTTAGAAGGACTGGTTGTCTCTGATCAAACTCATCCTACATTTGGTTCTTCCTGCTGGTCTATGTTCTCATTATATTCCAACATCGTGAATCATCTGCTCATTTCATTAGAAGAAATCTACATGTGAATATGTACATTCTCTTCTGCAATCTGCCTTTCAATGATGTGTTTGGAAACTCCATCATCATACCTCGGTTAATGGTGGACATTTTGAGACCAGCACCTGAACGCTACATCACTTATTCTGATTGTGTTTCTCAAGCTTTCTGTTACCATATATATGCTTGTGCTTCTCATACAATACTCATGGTTATGGCCTTTGACAGATATGTTGCCATATGTAATCCATTGTGTTACACAACTATTATGACTCCTAGAATGGTGGCTAAGCTCACTGCATTAGCCTGGGGAGTGGCATTTGCCTGTGTCAGCATATTGTTAAGTCTCACAATAAGGTTGAATCACTGTGGAACCTTAATAGTGAATCCATTCTGTGATAACGCATCCCTTTTCAAACTGTCATGTGAGAATCCTTACATTAATAATGTGTATGGCTTGACATACACAGCGGTTTTACTTGGCTCTTCTATGTTATGCATTGTTATTACTTATTCCAAAATAACAGCTGTCTGCCTAACTACAAAAAACAAAACTCTGAACAGCAAGGCTTTGAAAACCTGCAGCACTCATTTGACTGTTTATTTGATCATGTGGGTGTCTGGGTTGATTATGATCATACTGCATCGTTTCCCTGCTTATTCAGACTACAGGAAAGGGGCTGCCCTGCTATTCCATATTGTCCCAGGTATTCTGAACCCTGTTATATATGCACTGCAATCTAGTGAGTTAAGAAATATTATGTTGAAGATTTTGCATAAAAAGGTGATGCCATGACAAGAACCTTCACGCTACCAACAAATCACCACACATAGAAAGAACTTAACAAGTTTGGAAACCCTGACATTTTAGTTCATGTCATGTAATAACACTCTATCTGTTTTTCACAATTTGTATCTTGTAACTTCCATTGAAAGTAAGAACATTTTTAACCTCTCCTGAAAAGCTGGCATTTAGAAGAGAAACAAGGTTTTTCTGAATATCTGAATTGATATGCTGATTATATATATATATATATATATATATATATATATATATATATATATATATATATATATGTATATATATATATAGAGAGAGAGAGAGAGAGAGAGAGAGAGAGAAGAGAGAGAGAGAGAGAGAGAGCTCTGTAATGATTTTGTTCTATTACATTTTGTCAAACTCTGCTTTTTGACTCATTTGTTTAATAAATAATATATATATAGATTATATGGTAAATTCTGGGTCTGTTTTATTTTAAATTTAAATTTATTTAAAGGTTACCTTATGCTATAATCGAAAGTCATGTCTGGTAATCAGGCTAGCTAAACAACCTAGCTAAACCTTTAGAATGTTCTTCTACTTAATTTTATTTATTGACCAATATTAGATATCTACACATGACAAAAGTATGTAAACCTTTAGGATTAGCAGATAATTTGGTGAAATTAGAGTCATGCATTTTTAGTCAATAGGAGGCAATCAGGTGTGAGTGGATGACCTGGTTCTGGTTAAAGAAAATGTGGGTTCTGCACCAAACAATAAGTGTGATTAATGAAGAATCAAGTTAATGTTTTGGAATGGCCAAGTCAACCCTAATCAAATATTCCTGACCCTGTTTAACTGCATTAGAGCCAGGAATGCATGCCATCATTGATGGAATTATGAAATCTGAATTATATCAGTTTAAACAAAAAAATATGTCAGTACATGTTTGTCAGCTGAATCTCAAGAAAACATGGGTCATGCAGCAAGGCAATACATTGTTCTGCAAACGAGTGATTAAAGAAGAATGAAGTTAATGGTTTGGAAAGGCCAAGTCAACCCTAATCAAATAGTCGACAACCTATTTAAAGAAATGTTGTTGAAGCGAGTAGTAATGGGAAGAAACCCACCAACACAACAGAGTTGAAGCTGTTGAATGACTGGGTTAAAATTTTTACAAGCCAATGTGCAGGACTAATCTACCATTACTGGAAACATTTAGTTGCTGTTATTGGTGTCACATGAAAAGCAAAGGTGCCACTCACAGATATGTAATATTGGACAGTTTCTCTCAATAAATAAATCACAAAATGTAATATATTTGTCTCATTTGTTTTGCTTGGGTCTCCTTATCTACTTTTAGGACATGTGTAAAAACATTTTATGCTGAATTCTGAAACTTTCAAGCACCACTGAATATCTCAATTATCTTCTCACTTTGCATGTGGACAAAATTAACTTGGGTTGTGCTCTAGGCATGTTTGTATCAGTTCCATTTAACTGTTACTTTCAATAATTGCTCCAACTGTAGATAAGAGTATTTGCTGGAATGTGACTTTTTATATAGGTATTCCCTGACTTATTAAGGTCAGCACAATTATTCCTTATTTAAAACGTGTTCTCTTGTCTATCCCATACTGAAGAATAACCTCTGCATTACTTCATACACACACCTCAGGAATCCAATGATTGCTAATTTGTAAGGATGGTTAAATTATTAAGTTACCAACCCTGGTCTATAAACAAATGACAATTTAATCAATTATTTAAATAAATAAATAAATAAATAAATAAATAAATAAATAAATAAATAAATAAATAAATAAAGTAGTAAATAAGTAATAAATAAGTAGTTTTCATTTCTTTAGTGTGAGCATAAGTAAATTTACCTGAACATACATTTCTTGTAACCTTTTTTTATTACTCTTTATCTAGAATGGCCATCATTGTGGAGGAGATTGTGGAGTTTTAATCAAATGGGTTTAAGAAAAAAACACTTGAGAAATTCACACTTTATCTTGATAAAGTGGTGTGATGTCTTCAAGCCATGAAGACATACAAAATAGAGAGTTAAACACTACATGCTGAACAAATCTGTGCATAGCTTGAGCACATCTACACCTTTTTAACCATTGATTTAAATGTTTTTAATATTTTTATAAAAACTGATGAACACTGTTTTTCTATGTGAACTGTATATTCCTATTTTGATGTTACAAAAACATAAAAAGCTATTTTTTTGATAGAGTACTGTTTGTTTTCCAGCATTTTGTACATCATTTACTTCTAGATGGATTACATGTTATTTGTACATACTGTAAGTCCCATGAGTTCTTTACAGTCCAAGAAGGATGTTAATAAAAGGATGGTTGGCCAGGCATATAATATAATTGTTGTGTTGGGTTGTATCAGCCCTGATATCAGTGCTGATGGTTTGCCTGAATATTTTATTCATATTATTTTCATACTGAAACAAGTGGGTTTTATCTGTGTTTTATCTTTTTACTTTAAAATCATCCAGGGCAACTACCCAAAATAGCTACCTGTTATTACATGGATATTATATTTAATGATATAAATGTAGATGACAATAAAGTATTTTTGGGGGAGATTTGAATGATAGAGTGGCACTACTAAGTTCATTTATTTAATATACAATTTGAAGTATTTATTTTTAAAATGCATAATTAAAGAAATACAAAATACAGTTTTCAATGGAAAACCTGACATTTAATAATCCTGTTTTGCAGTTGGAGGGACTATTTGTCTCTGAGCAAAACTTATATACTACATTTCTTTTTTTCCTGGTTGTCTATGCACTTATTATGGTGTCTAACATTGGAATCATGTTGCTCATAACAATGGAAAGAAATCTACATGAACCTATGTACATTCTCTTCTGCAACCTTCCCTTTAATGATGTGCTTGGAAACTCTGCTGTTGTCCCTAGGTTGATGGTGGACATTTTAAGGCCAGCATCTGAACGCTCCATCAACTATACTGACTGTGTTGCTCAGGCCTTCTGTTACCACATGTATACTACAGCCTCTCACACTATACTCATGGCTATGGCCTTTGACAGATATGTTGCAATATGTAATCCACTGCATTACACTACTATTATGACAAACAAAATGTTGGCTAAACTGACAGCAGCAGCTTGGGGTGTGGCCTTTCTTCTTGTAGGTGTACTGTTAGGTCTAACAATAAGGCTGAATCGCTGTGGAACATTCATAGCAAATCCATTCTGTGATAATGCATCACTGTTCAAACTGTCATGTGAAAATACATACATTAATAATGTTTATGGGTTGACCTATACAGTGGCAGTACTTGGCTCTTCCATGGGAAGTATTGCACTCACTTATTCCAAGATAACAGCAGTGTGCCTTACTAGTAAAAACAAAACTCTGAACAGCAAGGCTTTGAAAACATGTAGCACTCATTTGACTGTCTATTTGATCATGTGGTTATCTGGGTTTATCATGGTACTACTCCATCGTTTCTCTGGTTATGCAGAGTACAGGAAAGGGGCTGCGCTGCTCTGCCACATTGGGCCTGGAATTCTGAACCCTGTCATATACGCACTGCAATCTAGGGAGATGAGACGTTTTATGCTAAGAATTCTATGCTCCAAAAAAGTGAGGCCATGATCTGAAATTCATCTACCATTAAGATTTCCTTCTGCAGTTTTACATGACGTATATAATAACAATGAAATAGGTTCTAGACTTCAGTCTTTATATATGATTTGATATATGTTCATGTCATTGCAAAGTCCTTAAATTAAAATTGGCCATTTCTGGTTCCATAAAGAACCCTTTGTCTGAAAAAGACTTGGGCATGAAGAACCTTTTAAATGATTAAATAATTTTACACAGAAACATCCCTTAGAAATACTGGTTCTAAGGAATTGCTCAATTGACATATTGTAGCACCTTTATTGTGAACTGTGCTTAAGTGACCTTTTAATGGACATTTATTTTTTAAATGACAGTACTTTTCATTTTTAACTCAGTTCCATTTACATAACTCATAATCAGTTCATGTTTCCTAGTTTATTTGAAATTTAATTGAACTACACTAATGTACACTGCATAAATGAATGTATACAGTAAAGGATTTCTGTATAAATGTGATGTAAAATTTGATCATCCATTGATTAAAATAAAAAAAAACTATATATAACAATTATATATGTGTTGTAATTTATTGTTTATTATTCAATCAGTGATTTTACTGGGAAAACTATGCTAATCAGTCTTTTTTAGCAAACATTGTAACTCCTTCAAAAACCATTGATTTCATCCAAACATTTCCTGTAACTGAAGAACAGTTGCATACATGGGCTTGGGAAAATGTTGGTCCATTTTGCAGAACAGCTTCAACTCTGACCCTTTACTGAGTCTTTCATGCAGGAACTTTAAGTCTGAATGATTTTTAAAGAATATTACATTTCTCTTTCTTCTACATCTTTCTGACCCTTTTTAATGAGCTTCAGTTCATGGACAAATGACTCAGTGTTCCTTTGAATTTGTTGATAATACAGAATTTATGGATGCACCAACATCAACAATCCAGGATAATCCTGGACTGGTCCTGCAGAAGGAGAACAGGCCCATTATTTTCACTGTTCCCTACAGCTGAAATAAAGTGTTTGGCTAAACATGAAACTCAATGAATTTCAATAAGTTTAAAGTGGACTGTAGGAATTCTTTAGTAATATTAGGAATATTAGGATTACAGGTTTGAGGGTTTGATACCCAGGTATGTTATTTTTCTCTGCATGGCTGATTCTGTACTCTTAACCCAGCTTTCCAAGTTTTCTTGTTTTGTATAATTAGATACTTGTATATTTGTATATTTATATTTGTATATTAATAACTGCTGTTATTGTAATTTAGCCTTTGAATTAATTAAAATTGATAAGATATACATTTATAAGGAGGGTATTTAAAAAAACTCAGCAAATAATTTTATCATGCATCCTTTTTCATTGAAAAGACTCTATTTAATCATCAGTGTTTGAATCTATAAAAAGCAGATTACATCAGTTTCAGCTTGTTCTATATGTCTACAGTGGAATGTCTAAAAATGACCACCCTTTTCATGCTGTAGGAAAAGAAACAAGATGATGTAACATGAACAAATGAATAAGGTATTACAAGCCATGCTTAGCTCTTAATGAGCCCCTATTGCCACAAAGGCAAAGCAACTGTAGCATTGTCTTTAATTAGCTCCATAATTAGGTGTTCATAACATATCGGATAATAACAATTAATCCCCCTGGATCTAATTTACAGGTTAATGAATGTTTATTGTGTCTGTAACCTTTGATTAATGAGGGAAACTTCTAATAAAATCTCAAGAGATTTTAGGCTCTTTTGAGAAGGACAAACTTTATTGATCTGATAATCCTAGCAGGTTTGGACAATATCAAACATTCAGGTAAATATTTGACCTTTATTTGTTAATATTTAAGTATGCATCTGTACCATATTCACAATATGGTCCTTTTCTCACAAGGTCTCCTAAGGCCCTTGACCCAGTCTGAGCCTACACATCAGTCCCATAGCAGATTTAATTGAATTAAGTCCTGGTCAGTTGTATATGTGAGCCACATAGGTCATTACGAAGCCTAAACACTGCTTAAACTGACTGTTCATTTGTAGCACCACATTATTTGTCTCCATGTCTACTGGAGATCAGGCCTTTGACCCTGATTCAGGCCTGTGTCTATCACAGTACAGTCACTGTGCAAACAGAAAGTTGAGCTACTATTCAACTATTTTGAGTACTGTAACCATTAACATTAACATCCCTTATGAATGTTTAATTTTCATCTTATTGATTAGACCAGGAAAACAAAAATTATGACATACACTACTTGACTGCTGACCTTTTTTCAACTGTGTGATTTATACAAGGTCCCTTTGCAGAAAAAAAACCAAGCAAAACATGTTTCTCACATTAAAACCAATTAGAAGTATATTTGTCTGCAATATGCAATGTATAATAATATAATATACAAGTAATATGGTATTTTTGAATCCATGGGCCTCTATAGACCTTAAGTGGGCTGTGACTTTTATGAAATTGTTTAAAAAACATGCAAACTTATCAGTACATTATTATATTTTTTATTGATATTGATAGTAATGAACAATAAAATAGGAATATAGACAACAATCAACAACTGATTTGTAGACGTAGCCAGTTAGTCCACTTCACCTTGACCCACCATTCTTCCAATCAAGTGTCTATACTTATCTTGCCACTTAAATGAACTTATTCCAAATGTCCAAACAGCTGACACTGTGTAAAGACCACTCCATCAAAACAACCTAACAGAATATTAATCTTGCACTTAAAGTCACTATAGTGGCAGTAATCCATATTTTTGTTTAGAATGAAAATAATAGAAAAAAAAAGCTTTTGGGGGTTATATACCCCTGTTACCAGCTGAGGCTGGTCATGGCTAATTACTTCCCTACACAGCACTATGTCTTGTGAGAGAAGGCCTGGCCGTGGAGCCAACCCTTGCAGCCACCAAGTGTCAGTCAGTCAGTGGGGTCCTGTGTGATTGTGGGGTAATGTGTGGTTACCACACACACACACACACACCTTGGGGGTAATATAGCATGGCCACTTCACCTACCAAATGCATTTTTGGAAGGCAGGAGGAAGCCCACACAGTCCTAGTGCACCAAGGCCCCAAGGCCCCTGGAGATGTGACACACACATACACTATCTGCACACCACCATGCTTCCCACCACCATGTGTGAGATTAAATAATATCAGTGTCCACACCGTCCACAAAAAACTAGGATAGTTGTAGCCAAATAGTTTGGCTGCTCATAATATTAGAATGCTGTGTTGCCATGGGAATGCACAAAGATGACTATAAGCAGGTCATCTTTTGCAACGTGTAAAAGCATATGATCAGAATTAGCTTTTGAACATGTCAGGTCTACTGCAAATATAACTGAACCATCTGACAGCAGTAAAATTTTGTGAGATGTTTTAAGTGACGCTTTACATGTTTGTAGTTTTATAACCATTTGTAATTTTTTATGTTTGCTTTCCTTTTCTGTATTGCCAGGTTGGCTTTATTTTTTTTTATTTTTTTTAAAAATGAAATAAACAGCATAAACAAAATAAGTTCAGTATTGGAATACTAGGTAATGCATGAGAAGATATGTTTCCCATAAATGTAAAGATGTGTGTCTTGAAGCAGGGAAATCATTTGTGCAATTAAAAAGTATTTTATACTGTACATGGTTTTTACAGTACAGAACTAACTGTAACACACGATCATGTGATTTGTTGCTTACATAGACTGATACAACAACCTGTTGTTCTGACACTCCTTCAGATGTCCCATGAGCTTTTTCTGAGGCTGATCAGGACATCAATAAAAAGGACTTGCTGGCCTGACATCTAAAATAACTGCTATGTTATTTTCTTTAATCAGAAAATGACAATGGTTACATGAGTTCTGAGGTCTATTCATGTTATTGTGATACTAAAATACTGAGGCAAGATTTCTTTTTGTTTGTTGTTTTTTATTTACCACCAGTTTACTAGTGTGTGAACACTTAACTATTATGGGATGGATGTCTCTTTAACATTTTTAATTTCAGTTAGTTTGTTCTTAATGTTTCAGCTTTTAATGTGATATACCCCTGTTAATTATATGTAAATTGCAAAGTAAATAGAACCCAGGTGTGCTGAGCTAAATATTTTGGAAATTTAGCATGAACAATATGAAGTAGATATTTAATGAAAACAACATAAATATATGCCATATCACATATGTACAATGTAGAAAAGTTAAAGACCTGACTGTAAACATCCATCAGCTTTTTTCATTCACCTGGTATGTTTCACAATGGAAAATTTGACCTTCAATAGTCCCATTTTGCATTTGGAGGGAGTAATTGTCTCAGAACAAACATTGTATCCTGCATTTTTGTTCTTCCTGATATCCTATGTGTTCATTATGGTCTCCAACATTGGAATCATTCTGATCATAACAAAGGTAAAAAGTCTACATGAACCCATGTACATTCTCTTCTGCAATCTGCCCTTGAATGATGCTTTTGGAAACTCTGTCATTATGCCACGAATGCTGGGAGACCTTTTCAAACCAACATCTGAACGCTATATCAGTTATATTGAATGTGTTGCTCAGGCTTTCTGCTTCCACATGTATGTTGCCGCCTCTCACACAGTGCTCATGGTTATGGCCTTTGACAGATATGTCGCTATATGTAATCCACTGCACTACACAACTATTATGACTACCAAAATGGTGGCTAAGCTCACTGCATTAGCCTGGGGTGTGGCATTTGCCTGTGTCAGCATATTGTTAAGTCTCACAATAAGGCTGAATCACTGTGGAACTTCGATAGTGAATCCATTCTGTGATAATGCATCCCTGTTCAAACTATCATGTGAGAATCCTTACATTAATAATGTTTATGGACTAGTGTACACAGCTGCTTTACTTGGATCTTCTATTGTGTACATTGTAATTACTTATGCTAAAATAACAGCTGTCTGCCTCAAGAGAAAAAACAAAACACTGAACAGTAAGGCTTTGAAAACCTGCAGCACTCATTTGACTGTCTATTTGATCATGTGGTTATCTGGGTTTATTATGATCATACTCCATCGTTTCTCTGGTTATGCAGAGTACAGGAAAGGGGCTGCTGTTCTCTTCCACATTGGCCCTGGAATTCTGAATCCTATCATATATGCACTGCAGTCTACTGAGATCAGACATGTCATGCTACAGATTCTACATGCAAAAAGAGTGAGGCCATAATATGAAAATGCCTCCTGTATTGCATGTTTTCTCACAATATTCTTTTCTGCTGCCTTACATTATAGTACGTTGCAAGTGTTTTAAAATCCACTTTTGTTTTGTGAGTTTTTTGACTTATGTTCAAGATTGCATTAAGCTTTATGGTACATCATAAAACTGATCAGCAGTGGTGGCTCAGTGATTATAGCACAGGTTACACTGGTTTGTGTGTTTAATATATGGGTCCACTAACCTGCTCCTGCATTGTATGACTTTTTTGGAACAACTTAACCATAATGTACATTTAAGGTGATGCATGTAATTTCAAGTCAAATACATTTTACTGTTGTATACTGTGTATGTTATTCTGAATAAATTAAAGGGCAGGGCAAGTTTTACAATGGTTTGCATGTGAATATGTGTATTCAGAGAAATGTATGTCCCATATACTGAGTAAAAAAATAACAAGGCTAGAAAAATAAAATGATCTTGTGAATGATCAATGAATTGTTTATCATTTACAATTCGGTCCCAAATGCACCATGTCAAGGTCAAGGTAATTCAAAGCATGTAGTATTCTAGTTATAAACTGACATAGGACTCCTCAATGGGGAATGTAGGGATGCTTTACAGCTAGTGTAAGATGGATTGCTCACCCAAGCTCCCATGATGGCAAGTGAGCTTACCCCTACCACATTTGAACCCAACTGCTAACATCTGAGGAGATCTCAGGTAAAATCTTATTAAAAGAAAAGGCAGACAAGGGGCACAAGCCTAGGCCACTGTGGTAGCAAGCAAGTGATTAACTGGTTCACTATGACAGAAGACAGGAGGGTAAGCTACCAGCTGCTGTACCTGAAAGTGGATGGGAAATGAAGACCACCACTAAAACACACAAATTGGTGGTGTAAAAACACGCAAAAGTTGCATGGTTAAGAAAGAAAACTTAAAAGTGTGTTTAATTTAGACAACCCTGCCTGACAAGGGAAGAAGTAATATTCCAAACAGAAAAGTGGAGGAGAACTCAAAAAAGAGCCAATGAGGGCACAAAGCTCTCAGCTTTCTTGTCAGAGAAGGCCTGGCCCTGGAGCTGACCCTTGCAGCCACCAAGTGTGAGTCAATCAGTCAGTTCTTTTCTAGAAATGTTGACTTAATGTCTCCAAATAATAACACATCAATAGTCATACAGTGCCTCACAAAAGTATTCACATCCTTGGGTGTTTTCTTCATCGCTTAATTAAACAGAAATGCTCAATATAATAAGACATTTGTGGCACATATTTGAAATAAAACCTCTGTATAATGTCAAAGAAAAGGAAGAAATGTAAGGAATATGGCGCATGTGTAAATCTGCCTAGAGTACTCACACACTGAATGACTGTGCAAGAAAATGACCTCCAAGAACACTCTGAAGGACTTGGAAGACTCTGAATATGATAAATGTTGTCATTGGCAAAATGAATTCAATCTCAAATACATGTTGTGCCAAATGCATGTGGGGAAACTCCAAGGTCAACTCAAAGATTTTTTGGTCTGTCGAAACCAAACAAGACCTGTTTCACTGCCAGACTACAGTAGACCCTAGGACACAAAAATTTGCACATTATAGATCACAAAAGGTCATTTTTGTTGCCTTGCTGTACCAATTTTGATGAATCGATAAAGTGCTCTACTCTTGGTTTTTCACCCATAGACAGCTCTCTTGGTGTTTGTTTATTCAACCAGTGTTGGTTTCTCCTCTAACTATAAAAGCTCAGCCTGCACAAGCAAAAACCAAATCTGAAACTGAGCATAGACATTGAGCGCTATTTATTTCTTTGAAGAATCAATATAACTGGAAACACCTGGGCAACAACACACCCCTGTCAATCACATGTTCCAATACTTTTGTTCACAAGAAAAATGATTGAGTTCAGACAAAAGGTGCTATCTACTGAACTGTGTATCAGCTCCAGATGTAATTACCTGGGCCTGAAGCTGTAGCCACCATACAGTAGCCACTGTGTGATCAGGTAATCTTGTCATGAGGCCAAAGTAGTTGTGCCAAGTCTGAAAGAGTAAGCTGAGAGCTGTGATGGATTAAGGCTGATGAGTGACGAGTTGTCTTTGGGTCGAAACCAATAGTGAGCAGCAGTGGAAAGATTTGCATGTGGTCAAGTGAGGCAGTTGAATTAGATAAGTGACAGAGGAGGTGAGAGTTGAGAGGTGAGAAATTGAAGCAGTACTTTGGGGAATAATACACATGGCATAGTTGAGAGGCCCCACAAGTGACAGGGGCTGCTGTCATGCCCATCAGGGGTGAACTAGAAAGTCAGTAAAGGAGGCTTTTGATGTAATCCAATTTGCAAAAAGATGACATTAGAGGATGAGGTAGCTAGTTAAGGCCAGGCTATCTGAAGACAACAGCAGCTGTATCTAGGTGGGCACAAAAGGAATCTGGGCCAAGCATGCACCAGTGCACAGTAAGTACAATAAGTGCAAAAGTAGGAATAAAGTACAGTAAAGTGCCTGCAACAATACATATATTAAGCACATTTATAAAAAGTTCTATTTATACCTGAGATTACATTAGTATTATCACAACACCAAAAATTCAGCAAAAGCAGCTAGGGGGCTCGGAGTGGCTCAGCACTAATGCACTAATGCACCATTATGATCTGAGGATCGCAGGTGTGAATCCCAGATCAAGCTGCTTGCTATTGGAACCCAGAGTCTGAGAGAGCATGCTCTCTTTGGGTGGGTAGATGGTGTTCTTTCTCCACATCACACTCAATGCAATGCATGGCACAGGTGTCTGTCAGCCATTGTATCATCATTGTATTGGAGCTGGGGACCCAGTGCTTTCCGCAATGATACAAAATGGTGGCAGATGTGGTAGTTGACTTCACATGTGTCAGAGAAGGCATGTGCTCATCCTCACTCTCCTAGTGAGCAAGAACATCAAGGGACTCATATATCCAATTACAGACATTCTTTTACCTGAGTGTTGCCATGTCAGAAAGTCACAACACCAGGAAAGACAAGTATAAAACTGGCAGATCATCTTGTCTTGATTACCAGACCACCACTATCTATATTTCACCACTTGAAGAAAGCTGTACATCTGATTATTTAAAGTGTGGTTGTATCCTTATTATGTCAAATTGTTTTGATGCATGAAATGTTTGTCTTAAAATCAAATAGCTGTTTTAAACATGGTTTAAATCTTCTCAATGTTCAAATAACTGAAATCCTTGTAGATCTGTATTTTTAGTTTTATCTGTGTGTAATTTTTGACTTTATGGAATTCTAAGCCCTGATCATGATTTTCCCCACTTTTCTCTTAAACTTTTCTACAGATTTGAATGATGGAAAATGGAACATACAGATACCAAATTCTTAAAATTGAAGGATTGAAGGTCACACAGCAATCTGCTTATCCAGTGTTTTTTTTTCTTCTCTTGGTGTACCTTTTTATTATGGCATCCAACCTTGGACTTATTTTCCTGATTTCACTGGAAAAAGCCCTTCACAAACCGATGTATCTTCTCTTCTGCAACCTCCCTCTGAATGATGTACTTTGTGCTTCTACTGTGGTTCCTGGTTTACTCAAAGACATTTTCGTAGATGAATCTGACAGACGTATCAGCTATGTTGCCTGTGTAATTCAAGCTTATGGTATTCACATGTTCAGTTCAACTGCACATACTGTATTAATGATCATGGCTTTTGATCGATATGTTGCCATTTGCAACCCCTTAAAATACAACACCATAATGACCAACAAAAACATTGTTAAACTGTCTGTGTTAGCATGGATATTGCCCATTGTACCAGTCGGGATTTTGTTGGGTCTCAGTATTAGGCTGTCACACTGTAATTCAACTGTTTCAAGTCCATTCTGTGACAATCCTTCTCTTTTTAAACTTTCTTGTGAGAATCTGTTAATTAATAACATCTATGGCTTATTTACCTCTCTTGTGTTTTGGAGCTTATCTATATTTTGCATTGGTTTCACTTATCTCAAAATTGCTATTGTATGTATGAAAAATAGAAGCAGTGCTTTGCAGAACAAGGCTCTGACAACATGCAGCACACATTTGAGTGTATACCTCATTCTCCTTGGTTGTGGAGTTACTGCAATAATTCTGCACCGTTTCCCTGCTTATGCAGAAGTTGGCAAAGTGGCCAGTGTCTTGTTTATGATTGTTCCTACCACTCTCAACCCAGTCATATATGGATTTCACACCAAAGAAATCAGACAGTGGCTTCAGTGGACTCACTGGAAAAGAAAAGTTATTCCAAGATCATGATCTGACTGATCACCAAATACATCACAGTGCTGAAAAGAACTTGTACCTCCAATTTTTACTTTTGAAATTGATGTCCTTTACATTGTATCAGTGCTCCAAAATGAATTGGAATAAAGTTCTTTTACACTGACTTCCATTTTGCATAACAGCAACAATATGCAATATGTATTATATTCACTAACAGTTAAAAGGAATTGCTCAGGTATAAATATGTCCTACAGTGATGTTTAGTAACTTTGTTTCAAATCTATCTCTTCTTTGTTCAGTGAAGAACCACAAAAAAAATTCTTGTAACAACAAGAAAACAATGTACGATGTCACACTGCTTGGTCATTTTTTTTTCATGCAAAAAAGTTCAGGTAATCACCAGATGTAAGCAGCAAGAAGAAGTTGCAGGACTGAGTTTGGAAAGGTGTGGAGAAAAAAAATCCAGCCATTATAGTAACTTTATTTTACAGTAATTATATGTAAATTCCATGTGTGAATTAAACAGTTATTAATTAACACAGTTTAACTGTCCATAAATTATCCCAATGCAAATAAAATGCTTTAAGCTATGAAGAAAATAGTGCTACTGGCATGTTATAAAAAGAAAACATATTGCCATGAGGAAGATACAGGGACATACAATGTCAATGTAGACCAGCTACATGTGTGCAGAATATGGTTCTCCAAATGACCAAATGTCCCATTTTTTCAGGCTTTGATTGGAGTTCAGGTTCTTCTCAGAATTTATTTTTGTGATTTAGTTCAGTACATTGTGAAAACAGATAATACCATGGCAAGGTAAACCAGTTCTTCAAGTTTCAGTGCAACAAAGGGGAGCAAAGTTCTCATTTATTTCAAAGGTGTCTAATTCCATAGTTGTATTGCAAGACACACAGTACAAAACGGCGCCATCAGGTGAACAATAATAACAAATAACAGGGGAAAATAAATAAATAAATAAATAAATAAATAAGCAAAGATGTGCAGCCAGGATTTGAACTGCCACCACTCAACAAAATAGATTGAATGGGCAGAATGCTAGCCACAGCACCAATGAAGTACACACCATCACAGTCAAATGGCGAGGTGACAAAGACCTCATGCTTCTGCTTACTAAATCATTCAGGTCAACCAGGTCCTGAGGGAGGAAACACCATGACCCGGGACTAAACATGAACCCTGGCAACATGGGCCCTATCTGTGAACAGACTTGGCAAGTCTATCTGGGGTGGTGCCTGATCAGCCACAGGAATCCCACAATGACTGGAAAGTCTGGAGCAGATGTCAGGAGGACGAAGATTTTCTCAGATTTTCTAAGTTTGTCTGTCTGAAGGCTGTTTGGACTCAAATACTAATAAGCATGCACTGCATTGAGCAGGAATCAAACTATTGTTAAGATGTGGAGGAGCAATGGTTTAGCCAGTAGAATAAAATATATGCAATACATAAATAAAAGGGAAAAGACAACCCCCTTCAGAAAGTGCCCAAAATACCAATGTGTCAGGTTTCAAGAGTATGAACATCAAGACCTTGGTGTTGGAAGAGGAGTTAATAAAGGCTGTTCCCACCTGAAGTCCCTTGGTCCCTTACAAAAGGCTAGAAAGAAGCAAGCATTCTTCCCAGGAGTGACTGGAGTTAAAATGAGTGAACAAACTAAGCTACGAGACAAAAAACAAGCAGCAGCAGCCTCCCAGTCCTCAATGGTAGATTTAGTTGCTAGATGTGGCTCATTGTGACTAGCTTGGATGTGGTTTGGCTTTGAAAAGACCAATGTTTGCAAAAGATGGCCTTCTGCAAACTACGATGAAAATCAGTTGCAATTAAAGACAGCTCAACAACAAACTTATTCACCATCTGCAAAAAAAAACTGGGAGTCCACAGTCCATGACCACCCAAGGTACCATCACAAAAACACAGTCAACAAACCTTAATGGAAAGATGCCATACAAAAAATAGGAGCAGGTTGCATAACAAATGCAGTCACCAATTATATCGCCAAAGATGGTGCCAGTTTAAGCAGTCATGAGAGATGGGTTCAAGCAAATTTTGAGTACTTTAAATATTAAATAAAGTTCATTTTCCCAGACTGGGGGAAAAAGCATTGGTGCATACCTGCCTGAAGCAGTTAAAGTTAAAATGACTGTCTTACTTTTTTGTCTGTAAATATTGGATTTTGTTTAAACATTGGTGTATTTTTTTTTACTTATTCTCCAAAAGATTCCCAAAAATGTTCAAAGTAAAATATTTAAATCTGAAAGTTGCCTGAGATCTCAAGTTTCTTCTCTTGTATGTTTTTGTGCAATCTCGGATAGAGACAGAATGTAAAGTTAGCAATTTTTTAATAACACTATATATTTTTGATATTGTTGTTCAACATTTTGCAGAACCTGAAATTTTGGATTTGGTAACGTGTGGTAGAGTTATTTGTTCTTACCTCTATGCTGTGTGATTCACAGCAGCAGTTTGTAATGTTCCAGATTTTAATTTTAATGTGCTGTAGTTCAGTTATGAGTGTTTTATTTCCCTAGGATACATGTGTTTTTGTACATTAAGGGGAAGTGTTTTTTTGGGTGGGGTTTTATGCAGTTTTTTACACAGTAATTCCTTTAAGCGACTTTGATATGGATTACAGGTACTTACACTGTTTGAGCCCAGTAATGCTAATACTAATAATAATGTTTTTGTAGTTTCACTTGAATTTTTAATTTTCTAGTATAAATAAATATGTCATTATATTAAAATTTTGTTAAATGTTATTTTCATTAATGTCATTGGTAAGCAACAATTAATATCCTAGAGCATGAGCAAACTAGTACAATGCAAGACTTTTACAAACACATTTTGAAGGATATCAATCACCTAATTATTATTGTCAGAAACACAAAAAATATTGCAATATAATTGTATGTCAGTATAACACCCCTAATTTAACCCCTCAGCATAATGGCCTTTGGCAAGGGGAGAAAGAAAAATTCTACCCTGCCTTCCATGCCACGTGCCCCACTCAGAGCACCATGGCCAGCCGGGGTACCTCTCAGGAGCTGCGGGAATGGACCCTCAGCCTGCTGCAAGACCCCAGCAGAAAGGAACAATGGCAGAAGTCCATAACCCAGAAGCTGGGCTGCTGTGAATGGTGCCCTGGCCCCAGGCAGCAGCCAGTGGGCTGTGCATACATCAGCCAGGGCTTCTGCTCCTATGTTTTCCCTGCAAAGGAGGACGTTCTGGCTGCTCTGCAGTGGTAGAGTGCTGCAGAACAGCTCCTTAAACCCTGTCAGCAGGACATCAGTACACAAAGTGTATAGATGTGGACCAAGCCACCTGTTGATGCTGCATCTACCCTGCTTGTACAGAAGAAAAGGCCCTGTGCAGTTTGGAGCATCAGAGAGCTACCATACCACAGCTCAGAGAGGACTTCCAGCAATAACCCTTTTAATGTTTTTTCAGATGTACTTGTATGTAGAAAATATAGACACAACCATGAAAAAAGGTTAGAAATAAGTTAGGATAAATAACTTTTAATATACTGTAATCAATGTCTTTAGTAATTACATAATCATACAACATATAAAGATCAATAGTGGTGAAGAAAAGTAATGGATTAGTCTCCACCCAAATTTACTCCACTCGAATTCTGTGACATATCAAAAATCTAACAACATATTCTAATGGCAGATAAAGATCTCAACATTGATGATCCTTTAAATTATATTTTTTAGATAAGTGAGTGTGAAAAATATTTGATGCTTACAGCACTTCTTCATAAAATGAATATTTTAGCAAAGAACATTTAGAAAGAACGTAAATTGATATAGAATGTTTGTATTATATGACTCACAAATCTGATTTCAAATGTTTTAGAAATGGCACAATGGAAACATTTCTTTCTTGTTAGGATCACTTGATGGGCTCTTTTGCTTAAATCATTTTGTTGGAAGACATAAGGACATATGAGTACCACATTAGAACACAAGCACATTTCACACAAATTCCTGTATCTATTTCATGATGAAATAGAGGGTACAGTCTTCTTAACTGTGTTTGAGGCTGCACTGCATCTGCAGAAAGCTCTCTTCATTGCATTCTGCAGCTCTTTATTCCTCAAGCTGTAAATGAAGGGATTCAGCAGTGGCGTCAGTACAGAGTAAAGCACAGCAATAACCAAACGTGTGTCGGGGTCAAAATTGGCCACTCTGTAGGAGATGTACACACATGCGGCAGATACATAAGAGATACAAACCACTATCAGGTGAGACACACAGGTAGCAGCAGCTTTCATTCTTTCAATTGAGCCCATTTTGCTGATGGCTTTCCCAATTAAAATGTATGAAGTCAGAATTAGCAGGAATGTAGAAATAAGGGAAAATAAAGCAAAACATAGTCCTACTATGCTATTTCTTGTAATGTCAGTGCAAGCCAGACGCACAAGTGACGTATGATCACAGAAGATATGTTTAATTATGTTGGGTCCACAGAAGGGAAGTGGCAAAGCTAAAATGAAAGCAGAGGAACAGTAACAAGGATCCAAAGACCCATGCTGTGATGTTAATGAAATAACCCAGACCTTCCTTGTCATGATTGATGTAATGTGGGTTACAGATGGCTAAATCTGTCAAATGCCATCACTGTTAGCAAAAGCACGTCCTGTTACTAACTGAGAGGAAAATATACATCTATGTATGCAAAACAACCTACTTTGAAATGATACTACCTCCACCAGAAATCCTGAAAGCATGTTAAAGGTTGTCATTGATGTATAGATTAAATCAGAAGGACAGGTGTGGAGGAAAAAGTACATTGGAGAATTCAGT
The DNA here is from genome assembly GCA_034509495.1 of Acestrorhynchus altus. Classification (NCBI taxonomy): domain Eukaryota; kingdom Metazoa; phylum Chordata; class Actinopteri; order Characiformes; family Acestrorhynchidae; genus Acestrorhynchus; species Acestrorhynchus altus. The sequence continues at coordinate 17,510,611 of CM067516.1, forward strand.
TTGAGTCTGTTCTGACCAGATATATGATCATGCACTGTTTCCCCCAGAATGAAACATACATTGTGGCAGGAAAATGGCAAACAGAATGTAATGTTTGTCTTTGAATCCTCGATGATAAAATGATACTTGCTCAGTTATTGTTCATTTTAGAAGGCTGACAACTGTGTAGAAAAAGAGAAAAAGCAAAGATTCATATTAAAAGCACATTGTTGGAAATTGCTGCACACATCTCTAAAAATCACTGAAAAAAACTTGTTTTGACCCTAAATGCAAAGCATTTCTGAAGAAAAAAAGAGGAAAAAACACACAAAACAGTGAAAAATTAAAGGCAGCAAGTGAGGTAGTACCAAAGTAGGTACAAAGGTAGTTTGTGTGAGGTCTAACTATGTGTGAGTCTTAAATATAAATACACAAAATGTGTATCATACCATTAAATGGTTGTCAAGAGTCCGTGTTTGTTTATATTTATATCAATTAAAATCCATCCCTGGACAATTAAAAAAGTTTGTTCTCATTCACTCAAAGAGTAAGTACACAAGATAATCACCTCCTGGAATTGCACTCGAATGTTGGATCTTAATTGCATTGTTAGAGTTTGTGTACACCCAGTAACAGAAAGATACTTGTCCAACAACATTTCCCTGTATGTGTAATGTATTTCATGTATTTATTTAGAGGTATAATAAGTTATAAATATTATAAATTATAAATATTGTTAATATTTTATTTGAACCCAAGAATAGTGTAATTCTCCTCACGGTAGTGCTATCAGCATTAAAGTGTTAACACATGTAATTAATCTGGAAATCGTTTTTTAACATATTAAAGCAATTCACCAAATCTTATTAAAATGCCCAAATGTTTCATGTATATGCTGTTTTTTATTAACATGACTATATCTGTTAATCTTCTCTCCTTCACATACAAATGATGTTCAAGCATTGAGAAAAAGAACTTATTTATACTGAACATACTTTGAACATATAAATCAAATGTGAAGAAGTACAGAATGTCAGTGAGTAGGCTTTGACAAATCTTTACTAACATGTCTCTCAAACACTGTTTATGAAGTCCTGGAAGATGGAAAGAAGATTACATAATCTGACAGACAAAGGTACAAAGAGGAGCAAAGTATTCATATAGCCTATATATTAGTGAGACGTCCATCTTCTATTCATCCCCTCTTTGATTCAGTCTAGGTTATATATGCACTTGTGAGGTTGCGTTTGGCTAAGAATGATGCCACACAGGGTACAGAGTTGGGGATATGAGCATGGTTTGGTGATTTGGTAAGAGGCCGGTTGTCAAAAGCAAGTCTCATCTTTGTTTTTCACAAGGAAAAATGCTGCAGCTGCTGGAGAAATGGAGGTGCATGCCTTCATATGAATCCTGCCCTTTTTAACAGAATTGGTGATCAAGAGGGTAGATGGGCCCTCTGTTAAGTGCTTATCTGGATTTGTGGGAATTAAGAAGCTTGGCATGCTGAATATTTGCAAAGTTTTTATACTCCGTTCAGATCAGGAAGGATAGTGTTTGACTCACCTTAGCTTGGACTACACTAGGACAAAATTAAATAATCATACAGCCAAATTTCACAATTAGTTAGACATTACCACCAATCAAATCAACCCAAATCAATGTTTATTTGCTTATGATCCCAGTCACAGTATGACTAATAATGAAAAGAAAAAGAAAATTATAATATATATATATATATATATATATATATATATATATATATATATATATATATATATATATATATATATGCACACAAAATATTAATAAGAAAGAACTGAACAGCTGATTTGGATTATACGAGGCGGCAAGGTTAAATGTAAAGTGAAAAATTAATGAATGTGCATTATAATGATGTGTGATCTGAGCTGGAAGACCTACTGTATTATTGCAAAACTAGTACAAAACCAATTCATTTCTAATAATTTAATAAAATGTAAGTATATAATTATTATTTGAGTTTTGATTTTAGTATTTATTACAAATTATATTCTGAAAGGGCAATTTGCTTGTTTAATTGCTGTCATTGCACTGAAGTTGTAAAAAATGTAAATGGCTCTGTTACGGGCCACAACCCAAGTGGGAATTAGTGTGTAAACACACCAGGGTTGAGGCCACGTGTTTATTTAAATCCAGTAAGCCAGGTGAACTCAAAAACAGAAAAAGCAGGGCTGTTTAGATGGGGATTTGAACCTTAGCTGACAAGTGGGTAAACCACTCAATGAGGAGTGGTGTCTGTACTTTCTGAAAATTGAACAAAAAAACAAGGTAATGAACAGAAGCTGGTAGAGAGATTTGATCAGAACACTGAAGAGAGAAAATAAATATAGGTGAATTGGTGATTCATTGTGAGAGAAAAAAAATGTAACACTGATTTTGAACACCCAGTCAGTGCATCACAGTGGCGAGGCTAACATACTGTACGCGACCAATGAGTCGCAGAGACAAGAGGGTGGACAGCCCAGCTTAAGAGCCTGACTGGAGGCAGGTGAAAAGGGGAAAATGAATTGAGTACTACTCCCTTTGCACAGGAGGAAAAATCACTCCTCATTAGCAGGGAAGATCAGTAAACCACTTTTTTCAGGAAGGAAGGAGAAATTCAGCTCGTGGAGGGGAAGGGAGAAAAGCGCACTCCTTTTCAGAGGGGAAAGCAGGTTTAAAGTCTCCTTTTCAGGAGGGAGAAAACCAGATAAGCATAATGACACCAAGACTCCACTGCAAGTGAAACAAACCAATGCCTTATGAAACCACCACACACCTGATCTCAATCAGTGTAATTGTGGCCATGACTAGTAGATGGCTTCCCTCTGGGCTGGTCGGCCAGCGCCAGCATGCTCACTTGACTCTTTATGGTTTTTAAACTAATTTTTGCTCTTAAGTTATGATACTTCCTGTATCAAAGAGATTGTGAACATTTTAAAATGCAACAGTCTGGTGTGTAGGGTTAGGGTTAGGGTTAGGGTTAGGAGTAGCCTAACCTAACCTGCCTAACCAACTGAAATAATAGCATGATGGTAATGAACTAATAGCATATTAAATTAATGCATGTTCCATTTTTAATTGTACTAACTATTCACTTCATACAATTTCAAGTATCGACTTGGAAAATACAGGTTTATAAGTTAATAGTTTACATGCTTCCCGATGTACAATGTGTGATTTTTTAAAAGATGCTTTTAAACTAAGATACTTTTACAGATTTATACACTGTCTCTGTACATATGCTACAGATCTACTTATCTACAATCTGGATCATAGCTCAGAAAAGAATGGAATGAAAAAGAGCTATTTTGACCCCTTCAAACAAATATTTTAATTGTTGTTGAATATTGAACACTGTATTGATTAGCAGAATTTTAAGAATTGTAAGCTCCCATTGGAAATTAAATACAATGATTTATGTCTTTCTTTGTGTATTTTGAATTGGTAAAACATCAGTAGTTTCACATGTGTACATAAATTACATAAATGTATATATGTGAACATGACATTGAAACTCAACATTACCCACTACTACAATATATTTTTTTTAAATGATGACTACCAAATACAATTCTGGTGGATTTAACTGGGGATTTAGATATAAAATGCATTTTGGTATTCCATATGTAACATAATAAAACCAAATTTTTTCTCCAATAACAGCACAGTTAATGATTGTATACCATTGAATTTTCTCACTGCCCACAGCATGTTTTACAGAAAATATTCCATCTCCTTCCAATACTTAGTAGTGGGTCCATCATACTGCTTGAGTATATTTTTGAGCCACTTTTCATTCTTTCATGAATCAAATTAATTCACTTACAAAAGTAAGAACAGGTTTACAGGCTGTTATTGTAATTTGTAAGGGTCTATTTTGGTGGACACATTGGATATAATAGAGTAGGTTTGTGCTAGCTTGTGCTGATTAAGCTTCCCTCTAAGTTTGATCAAACTTCATCAGTCCCTTTGCCCTGATATGTCAGAAATGAGAAGAACAGATTGCTTGGAATTTGGCCAATAACGATCTTAGCTGATTTCAATACAGATCTCCTTGGAAACCCAGGAATATGCTCATATGCTCATATGCATCATGTTATGATGCTACAGAAATTATGATTTTCTTGACTCTGTTTGAGGCTGAACCGTCTGCAGAAAGCTCTCTTCATTGCATATTAACTCTTTATTCCTCAAGCTGTAAATGAAGGGGTTCCAGCAGGGGTGTCAGTACAGAGTAAACACAGCAATGAAGTCAAGCACGTCTGGGTCAAATGTAACAGCCACTCTATAGAGTGCACACACATGCAGCAGATACATAAGAGATACACACACCACTATCAGGTGAGACACATGTAGCAGCAGCTTTAGTTGTTCAACTCTTCCCATTTGCTGATAGCTTCCCAATACAAATGTATGATGCCACAATTAGGGGAAGTAAACATAAGAGACAGGCAGCAAAGAGATAGTGATGTTACATTGTTTTTGTAGTGTCCACACAAGCCAGGCATTACACAAGTGATGTATGATCACAGAAGATATGTTTAACTATGTTTGGGCCACAGAAGGAAGGGTAAAGCTAAAATGGAAGTGGCAGGGATAGGAAAACACCATCAAAGACCCACATGCTGGTATTAGTAAATAACAGACAGTCCTGGTCATGACTGATGAGTAGTGTAAAGGATTACATATGGCCAAGTATCTGTCAAAAGCCATCACTGTTAGCAAAGACCGTCCTGTTACAGCCAGTGAGAGGAAAATATACATTTGTGCAAAACAGCCTGCTTTGGAAATGGTCTTCACCTCCACCAAAAATCCTGAAAGCATGTTGGGGATAGTCGTTGATGTATAGATTATATTGCTGAAGGATAGATGGTGGAGAAAAAAGTACATGGGTGATTTCAATTTTGGGTCTGTTCTGACCAGATATATGATCATACTATTCCCTCCAAGTATGAGAAGATACACTGACAAAAAAATAGGAAAAAGAATCAATCTGTTGTCTTTGAACCCCTCAATAATGAAAAATGTTGCTTCTGTTGTCGTGTTCATTTTGGTAAAATAGAACTGGGATTATGGCTATAAATAAAAACAAGCAAAACATCAGAACAAATATCAATAAAGCAGCCACCACTAATTTGTCTATACATTATAATGAAGAAAAGTAATAAAGACATTTTTCACTAAGTAAGAAAAGTTATATCATCTGCAACCACAATTATAAGCATTTGATTGGCTTTTGTAAATAGAGGTGTTCAATATAATTGCACTCTTCTCTTGGTTTATACTCTAATTATATTATATACATTGGAATTATATATATAATTGTATGTACTGTTTATATAAGTACATGTAACAATAAAACAAAGCACAAGTTTTTTGCCTGGAAGCTATGAAAAAGTGTATATAAAACATAAAGGAACTTCATATTTCTCACTCCTACACACATCTCACCTCGCTCACAAAAACTGCTCCTAATGCAAAGTAAATTTATTTACAAAAATAAGGAATTACACACTATATGAATGAGTCTTAAATAGAAAATTCAAAGTCACGAGTTCATTTGCTAATAGGCAGGTTGTTTGTTTTCATTCATATCAATTAAAAGACCAATTAAAACATTAGTGTTTCTTTGTTTCCAGGGTGACGTGTGCTCAAATGAAGATAATTACAGAAGCTTTAATCAACCCTCTTGGATTTGAAGCCTTATCTACTTTATGATATTGTGTAGGTTGAGAATAAGACTAAAGGAAGAATACTGTCTAAATGTATTTTACAGGATTAATAAAGTATTGTAATTGTTTCTTTCTGCAATCAGTGGATAGATTAGTTAAAGCTAATAGTCAGTTTCTCTCATCATTAACATGGATATACTTCTATCCTTTTGAATTAATTTTCAGTGGCTAAACTATTTCTAGTAGAGCTTAATATTCCTGTCACTTAAAACTGCAAATTAATATTCATCAAAAAGTGTTTTCTGAACCAAGAGCTTAAAAAACTTAATGAAATTTGAATGAAAATTATAGTGTGTCTAAAATTAAATTGATATGCACAATACAAATGAAATGCAGGCTTTATTACTATGTTACAGCAAAGAGTCTTTGTCTGTTCTATTAACAAGAACATCATCCCAGACATTTTCAATCAGAGTCATCAGGTATTTACTTTTAGAAAATTTATGGATAGCATTTCTCAAGAATTTCTCCAAATTCAGAATTCAAAAACAATGGGAATAAAATCCATCTAAAACAACTGAAAGGCTTTTAGCTATAAAAAGCATTCACAGCACAGATCTGTCTAAGTTGCCCAAATATACACATTGGGGTTTTTTTCATGAAAAAAGGTTTTGCTGAATTAATTGTACTTTATATTACGTCTTCAGAGACATTTTTTATTTTCCATTTAATACTTCTCATATTAAAACAATTTTTGATTTCGAGGAGAACCCTCCCAAAAGGAGATCAATTAAGTTCTATCTATCCTACAAACAGCAAAATGTTTTATTTAGGCCATGTACATATTCTGTATATAAATTTATACAACTTACTATTGAACTCCAAGCAGTTTTATTCTCCAAGAGGTATAGGAATTGATAACTTTCTATTTTAAAGTTTTGTGGCATATCAGTGATACTGCAACTTTGTTTCAAGGAATATGATATGATGGCAAATCAAACAACACATGATTTGTTTTTATTCAGTTTTTTCACATCACAAGAATACAAATTGCAATCAGTCATATTTACGAGAACTTCAAAAATGGATCCTAATTCTAATGCAAATAAATACTGATGCTAAGATATATATATATATATATATATACATATATATATATATATATATATATATATATATATATATATATATATATATATATATATATAAGAAGAAACAACTGTAATGATGTGGATTTTATAAAAATGTGTTTGCATTTTTCACATAAGGCATCTGCATACATTTTACATGCAGAAATCACAAGTACTGGTTAAATATGAACAAATCTGGACACATCTGAGGAAAAAGTGGTTAGAATAAACCTAATGTTGATTGTTAATGTCTATAATATAAAATCTAACAAGCAATTTCTAACAAAACATTAAAGATCTAATTGCAATTTAAAGCTTCAGGTACAGTAAAAACCTTTAACTAGGGTTATTAGACAACCATTTTTGTAAAGATGTGCAACTGTGAACAAAAGTTTTATCAAGCGTCCGTAAATATAAAGATAATATGAAGAAATCAAACCTTGATTTATAATATTTGAGAATCACATTTGGTTCCTCAAAATCCCAATTTTAAATGAGTGACAAATCAGATTAAGTTTTAGTTCAGTTCTTGTTCTTGTTATTTTGCATTTCCATATTTAACCCATAATATGATGTATTATTTGCATGGGAATAGGAAAGTTCCATGTTGATTTACTTGCTAATGTGTTAAGTATTGGGGAAAATGAGACATGTACCAACAACACCAAATTTACACAGAGAAATGTAGTGTAAGCTTTAACAAGACATTTGAGAACTTCATTAGGACATTTAACATAACTTGCTGTATCACATCTTGCTGTATTTTATAATGAAATAGTGGGTACAGTTTTCATAACTGTGTTTGAGGCTGCACTGCATCTGGAGAAAGCTCTCTTCATTGCATCCTGCAGCTCTTTATTCCTCAAGCTGTAAATGAAGGGGTTCAGCAGGGGTGTCAGTACAGAATGAAGCACAGATATAATCAAACGCACACCTGGGTCAAATGTGGGCACTCTGTAGGAGATGTACACAATGGAGGCAGATAAAAAGGAAATAGTTACCACTATCAGGTGAGACACACAGGTAGCAGCAGCTTTCATTCTTTCAACTGAGCCCATTTTGCTGACGGCTTTCCCAATTAAAATGTGTAAGTCAAGGAATTAGCAGGAATGTAGAAATAAGGAAAATAAAGCAAGTAACCTACTATGCTATTTCTTGTAATGTCAGTGCAAGCCAGTCGCACAAGTGACGTATGATCACAAAAATATGTTTAACATGTTGGGTCCACAGAGAGATGGCAAAGCTAAAATGAAAGCAGGAACAGTAACAAAGGATCCAAAGACCCATGCCAGGAAGTATTAGTAAGCAGCAGACCTTCCTGGTCTGATTGATGTGTAGCGTAATGGGTTACAGATGGCTAAATATCTGTCAAATGCCATCACTGTCAGCAAAGACCGTCCTGTTACCCCAACTGAGAGGAAAATATACATCTGTGCAAAACAGCCTGCTTTGGAAATGGTCTTCACCTCCACCAGAAATCCTGAAAGCATGTTGGGAATCGTTGTTTGATGTAAAGATTAAATCAGAAGGACAGATTGTGGAGAAAAATGCATGGGTGAATTCAATTTGGGGTCTATTCGACAAGATATATGATCCTACTGTTTCCCAGAATTAGAACATACACATTGTCAAGAAAACAGGAAACAGAATCAATTTGTTGTCTTTGAATCCCTCAATGATGAAATGTTACTTCTGCAGATGTGTTCATTTTAGAATCAGAAACTGTGCAGAAAAAGATAAAGCCAAAGAAACAGATAAGAAAATAGCACATTCTTAGAACTGCACCATACATTCATAAAATATGGTATTTAGCTGAAGCTAATTTAAACTCACTAGAAAAATGCTCCACTATCAACCTGACAAAATCTCTTGGATGTCTGGTGCAAATCAAGGAGATGGGAAAATGAAAAGCAAATATTTTTGGAAAAGTGCATCCTTAAATACACCAATAAAAACAAAGGTGTTCCAGTGTCTTAATTGGTTGTCAAGAGTAGGTGTTTGTTTGCATTCATATCAATTAACAGCTGTCTCTGGACCAATTAAAAAGTTTTCCTTGATAATATGTTTTTCAAAGGCTAATTACACAATGATAACTACCTCCTGGAATTGAGTTTGAATCTTGAATCTTAATTGTCTTGCTATAGTCTGTGTGCAGTCAATGGAAGGGGCTACTTGTTCAACGTCGTTTCCTACAGCATGTTTAATTTGTTTCAGAAGTAAAAGTGGTATGAGTGATGTAGCTTCATATTCTATCCTTAAATATTGTTTCAAGTTGGCCTCTGGCTTTGTCAGAGCAATGAAATTCTTGGACTCTGTGGATTTTCAAACAAAAATAAAACTATATGTTTACTCATATATTATAAGTATTTATTACAGTAACCACTTCTGTTGTATTCATAAATACATATTAGGCTGCTTAAAATGCATCTGGCCATTTTTATGCTTTCATTTTACAGTGCAATTTCAAGTGTAGTAGTCAGCTCAGTGTCATAACTCAGCTTCAGCATCAGAGGTGCATACCACATCAGCTTTAGTCTTCCAATGTCGGAGGCACCCACTGCATCAGCTTCAGTCTTCCAGTGTTGGAGGTGCCCACTGCATCCTTCCAGTCTTCAGTGTTGGAGGTGCCCACTGTCACCTTCAGTCTTCCAGTGTTGGAGGTGCCCACTGCATCAGCTCCAGTCTTCCAGTGGTGGAGGTGCCCACTGCATCAGCTTCCAGTCTTTGTCCGGAGGCACCTGCATCAACTTCAGTCTTCCAGTGTTGGAGGCCCACTGCGTAACTTCCAGTCTTCCAGTGTTAGAGTGCCTGCATCCCAGCTTCCAGTCTTCCAGTGTTGGAAATTGCCTGCATCAGCTTCGTCTTCCAGTGTTGGAGAATTGCCACTGCATGCCTTCAGTCTTCCAGTGTTAGAGTGCCTGCGTAACTTCAGTCTTCCAGTGTTGGGCGCCCACTGCATCAGCTTCAGTCTTCCAGTGTGCGGAGTGGCTGCCCACCACTTGAGTCTTTCAGTATTCTAGCATCAACAGCATCTACAGCACCTGCTACAATGTTCATGAGTACCCTATGCTTTTTTTCTCTAGGTGGGCTGATGAAAGTTTTGTTTGGCCTCCAGAACTGTGCCCAGTCTGTCTCCAGGAACAGTTCAAAGGACATTAGCCAGCTCAGGGCCTATGCCCCGTCTCAATCCCTGTCTCAGTCCATGCCCTGCTCACATTTCTGTACCCTTTTCCATGCCCATGTCCCAGTCTCAGTCCCAGTTCCCAATGTATGTCTATGTGCTTTTCCATGTGGGTGCCCTTCTTTTATTGATTTGTGTGTGAAGACAGTCGTGAATAAGCATTTCACTGCATGTTGTACTGTGTTTAACTATGTGCGTGACAAACAAACCTTAGACCTTGTCCATGTCCATGCCTCAGCTATGTCTACTTGTGTTTTGGTTCCAGTGTCTGTTCCAGTTTTGTTCCTATGTCTGTTCATGTTCCCATGTCTGGTTTTGTTGTCCCAGTCCCTGTCACTGTTTTGGTGTTACTCCCTTTCAGTGTGTTCATTCCCATTCCATTGCCCAGTCGTGTCACACCCCAAGTCCAGTCCCCTGTCATGTCTAGTGTTTCCTCACATCAGTCTCCAGTTTTGTCCAGTGTTTCCCTAGTCCATTCTCCTGTCCTATTTCATCTTCCCTGTGTCTCCCAAGTCCAGTCCCCTGTCATTTCTCCTGTTCCCCAGTTCTAGTCCCCTGTCATGTCCTCTGTTCCTCAAGCCCAGTCACTGGTCATGTCTCATATTCCCCAGTTCCAGTCCTTTGTCATGTCCCCTGTTCCTCCAGTCCAGTCCCCGTTCATGTCAGCTGTTTCCCTTGTCCAATCTCCTGCCCTGTCTCATGTTCCTAAGTGTTCCAAGGAACTTAAATACTGGGACAAGGATGAAAAACAGGCAAGTCTAAATGTGAGACACAGATGGGAATGGGCAGAGCAAGGGCGGAGACAAGACCAAAACAAAACACGTGCTAAGTTATGAACCTTTTTGAAATTCATTCTTCACATGTAGCCTCTAACAATACTTTATGACATGGCATTTACTTTTAGTGCTGCCTCTGGTCCAAACCAGTACATTTTCACTATGTCATTAGTCTCACCCCTTCCCATTGATCAGTTTGAGTTTGAATGCAGCTTGAGTGTGTAGCCATGGAGAGAGCAGTAATCATGCACTGGAAGGCTCCATTGCCATTTAAACTGGGATTTAGTTAGAGACAAGTGAATGTAGGTGGACAGATGGACACAGATGGTAATTGTATGCATGATCCAGCTTCACATATTATTTATACACAGGGGAGCCTCTAATCTCCCCAAACATTTTTTTTTTATCATTTATCATTTTATTATTCCTTCCAAACTCACTACCAAGCTGGTAGATCTGGGACTACACCCATCGCTGTGTGACTGGATCTCTAGCTTCCTCATGACAGACCACAAACAGTGCGGGTGGGAAACCATGTCTCACCCACTGTCACCCTCAGCATTGGTGCTCCTCAGGGCTGTGTTCTATCACCCCTTCTGTACTCCTTGTACACCCATGACTGCATGAGCCACTAGCTCCAATGTCATTGTTAAGTTTGCTGATAACATGGTCATGAGGCAGACCCTGATCTCCAGCTCGCGACAAGAAAGGCCTACCTGAGGAGATTGCATGCCTGGGAAACTGGTGCCTGGGCAACAATCTCCTGCTCAATGTCAGCAAAACTAAGCAGCTGATAGTGGACTGCAGCAGGAGACAGACAAGGAGCTACCAACCAGTACGGCTCAATGGTGCAGAAGTAGAGAGAGTAGAAAGCTTCCAATGCCTTGGAGTCAGCATCTTGCAAGACCTGACATGGTCTTGCCAATGCCGACATCCTGGCAAAGAAAGCCAGACAGCCTCTCTACTTCCTTAGATGCCTTAGAGACTTCAGACTGCCCTCCACAGTACTGCAGAACTTCTACTCCTGCACTATCGAGCGCATCCTCATGAGGAACTCCATGGCCTGGTTCAGAAACAGTACCAAACGGGACAGACAGACCCTGCAGGGAGTGGTGCGCACTGCTGAGCGCATCACGAGGACAACACTTCCAGATCTGCAGTCTATCTATAACAAGCAATGCTGGTCGAAAGCCATGAAGATCATGAAGGACCTCAGTCATCCTAACAATAGGCTTTTCACCTTGCTGCCATCAGGAAAGCAGTTCCGCTCAATGAGAAAGGATGAGACTGAGCTTCTTCCCTCAGGCTATTCAGACTCTGAACCAGATCCAACTTCCTTTTCCAACCCTTTACTTGCTGCCTGCACAGTCCAGATTTCATTGCTATGATCCCGATTTCATCCCTTATTCACCTTACATTTATCTAGCACCAGCCACGTTGTGAAAGTTTGTAGTTATAATAAATGTAAGCATGCAATATTCTTACAAATTTGCTCTATTCACTGCTCTACTAATGGCCCAACAAACTGAAATCTGCTGCATGTACCAGATAGTCTTCTAGGTACATGATGCAGATGCAGGTAGTGGGGGTATTCCAGGCTTCTTCAGGGTACATGCTGTTTTAAAGACCCTGTCACTCATGTTGTATTTACTTATATTCAATACCACACACATTCCAGGACATTTTAACATAATAGCTGACTATCCAGATTCCAGAAATTCAAAGCATTGGCACCTCAAGTGGAACCACATTTGACACCAACCAATTTCCACTAAACCCTCACCTCCCAAAATAAATGCTGTCAATGCATGAATACCATCCATTTACTGGATAGTATAGAAATGCTTTCAACATTTGTCATTCATTTATTTGACCTCTAGATCAGTGGTCCCCAACATTTATATCACCGCTGACCGGTGAACGCTTGAAAAAATTATCGCAGCCCGGGGGGTCTCACTGTGCACCTGGGTGGGGGCGATGCTGTCGTGTGTGACTCGATGTGTGTGTGTGTGTGTGTGTGTGTGTGTGCTCAACCTCTGATTGTGCGACCAGGGGTGGGGATGTTGCGGCAATGATTGTGCAACATTTTCTTTTTCCACATAAGACATCTGCTGGAAAAGGCTGATTTTACATTCATAAATCTCAGTTACCATTTAAATATAAACAAATTCTAGAAAAATTCAAGAGAACAATATTAGAATAAACTTTAATATCAAGTAATCAATGTCTCAAGTAATTATATATCTATATGTGGTACAAATCATGTATTAGTACTGAAGCATAACAATAGATTACTTATAGTCTCTAAATATTATAACTTTATAAAATGTCATATAATATCTAATATCATATAATGCCTAACAAAGATTTAACAGTAAATTAACAGCACAAAGCAGTTATTTAGACAACCATATTTATAAAGATGTGTGACAGCAAACCTTTATTTTAAACTTTACAGAAACAACTTCATATAATATAACATTTATGAGGAACAAATTGCAATAGAATGTTTACATCATGTTAAGACTCACAAATCACTGTTTAAACATACTTAGGAATCAAAAATTCTATCACATTTATGATGATCAAAATCATTTCTTATTTTACTTGTTTTTGTAGCATAGAGGGTCCTGGAAAGAATGCAAATCATTAAATCCTGTTTGTCAGCAAGACTTTTCCCACTTCCGCAGTGATTCCTGGATAATGTGTTTAGTGTTTCTGAGTGCATTTGATGAGATCAATAGTTGTCATTCAGGAAAAAGAATGAGGCGAGTACAAGTTTTAGCCCACCAGTATAGTTTACCCCACCAGTACACGTGAAGTACTTCTAAATCATTTAAATGTGAAATATCCTTGGGAATAAACAACTTACAGAGAAATGTGTACAGCACAAAGCAACAGGACATTTGAGTATTCTATTAGACACAGCACATTTAACACAACTTGCTGTATTTCAATGTGAAAATATAGTGGGCACTGTTGCAGAGGCTACTGTATCTGCAGAAACCTCTTGGTACATCCTCAGCTCTTTATTCCTCAAGCTGTAAATGAAGGGGTTCAGCAGGGGTGTCAGTACAGAGTAAAGCACAGATATAACCAAACGCGCACCTGGGTCAAACGTGGGCACTCTGTAGGAGATGTACACAATGGAGGCAGATAAAAAGGAAATAGTTACCACTATCAGGTGAGACACACAGGTAGCAGCAGCTTTCATTCTTTCAACTGAGCCCATTTTGCTGACGGCTTTCCCAATTAAAATGTATGAAGTCAGAATTAGCAGGAATGTAGAAATAAGGGAAAGTAAAGCAAAGAAAAGTGCTACTATGCTATTTCTTGTAATGTCAGTGCAAGCCAGTCGCACAAGTGACGTATGATCACAGAGGATATGCTTAACTATGTTCGGCCCACAGAAGGGAAGTGGCAAAGCTAAACATAGGGCAGGGATAGGAATAAACCATCCAAAGACCCATGCTGAGAGTATTAGTAAATAACGAACATTCCTGGTCATGACTGATGTGTAGTGTAATGGGTTACAGATGGCTAAATATCTGTCAAATGCCATCACTGTCAGCAAAGACCGTCCTGTTACCCCAACTGAGAGGAAAATATACATCTGTGCAAAACAGCCTGCTTTGGAAATGGTCTTCACCTCCACCAGAAATCCTGAAAGCATGTTGGGAATCGTTGTTGATGTAAAGATTAAATCAGAGAAGGACAGATTGTGGAGGAAAAAATACATGGGTGAATTCAATTTGGGGTCTGTTCTGACCAGATATATGATCATACTGTTTCCCCCCAGAATTAGAACATACATTGTCAAGAAAACAGGAAACAGAATCAATTTGTTGTCTTTGAATCCCTCAATGATGAAAAATGTTACTTCTGCAGATGTGTTCATTTTAGAGAATCAGAAACTGTGCAGAAAAAGATAACGACAAGAAACAGATAAGAAAATAGCACATTCTTAGAACTGCACTGCATACATTCATAAAATATGGTATTTAGTTGTTCTGAAGCTAATTTAAACTCACTAGAAAAAAATGCTCCACTATCAACCTATTGACAAATCTCTTGGATGTCTGACACAAAGCAAGGAATGGGAAAAGAAAGCAAGAGGGGTGTTTTCTAAAAAGTGTACCCCAGAAATGTATTGAAAAATAAAGAAACTATGTATGTGTGAGATCTTAAATACACCACTCAAAGCAAAAGTGTTCCATTATCTTAATTGGTTGTCAAGAGCAAGTGTTTGTTTGCATTCATATCAATTAACAGCTGTCCCTGGACCAATTAAAAGGTTTTCCTTGTTAATATGTTTTTCAAAGGCTAATTACACGATGATAACTACCTCCTGGAATTGAGTTTGAATCTTGGATCTTAATTGTCTTGTTATAGTCTGTGTGCAGTCAATGGCCACTTGTTCAACAACATTTCCCTGAAGCTTTAATATGTTTTATGTACTTTCAATGGTATAATGATGCAGCTTCACATAATAAGCATTATACATTTTATCAGTAATATCTTTTAAAAATTATATGATAAGATCACAAATAAGAATATAATTTTTAAGTTCAGCTTGTTCAATTTCATTTTCCTAAAAGTTCAATATGTTTCATGTAAAGTGGTATAGTGATGTAGCCTCATATTCTATCCTTAAATATTGTTCATAAGTTTGTTTGTTTTTTTTGATTGACTCACATATACAGCAGACAAATACTGCTCAATATTAAATCATTGCTACATAAACATCATTTTGAAACAACCTGCAGGATTGATCAGATCACCATGACTAAGTGAGCCATTCAACTGGCCCTGGTGGAGTGTACTTAGGGTCTGTGCTAAGGCAGTTGTTCCAATATGCTAAGGATGCTAAGTTCTAAAGTCCACCATTGTGCCAGTACCAAATCATGTGACTCTTAAGCCTTGATTGACTTCCACCCTGTCACCCTCACTCAAACCATGTTCAAGTGGCTTGAAAGACCATTTCTTACTCATCAGAAATCCTATTTGCTTGCTACAGTGGACCCACACCAGTTGCCTATTTTGCAACAGGTCAACATTTCTACAGTGCTCCACACAGTACTGACCCACCTGGACTGTCAAAATGCCCATATCAGACTGATGTTCTCCGAATGGTGTGCAACAATGCTATGAGCTAAACCCTCTTCTTTACTCTATATACACCCATGACTGTGTTCATGGTTATAGTTCTAAATCCATAAGTCCACAGAAGACATCATGGTGATGGCTATGATCAGAAGGTGTGACGATTCCTGATTGAGGTGTAGATATTGTGGAAGATGACCATCTTCTGAGCTCTTTCCTTAATTGGTATGAATATCATGGTTGTTGGAATGCTGTTTTTCAGAAAGTATCAGCCCAAGACTCTGCTACCTGCTTTTCCCAAAGAGCATAGAAAAAAGCCTTTGCCAACAAGCCTTTTCCAGCTGCAAAGCTGCTCCTTTTGGACTTACTACTTCAGGTAGGTGCAGGTTTTGCCAGGACCATATCCAGTCAAAGTTGCAATGGTTGTGGCTGTGGTAAGGCATGGGAGAAACCCTGCATTCATAACTTATGTTTTGTACATAGGACACCACCAGAGACTGGGACAAATATACAGAGTGGGGGAAACAGATAACTGTGGGCAACAGCCATTGGACTTGACCCCTGAGGCTGATGACCAGGTCTGAATCAATATTGTTAAAGCTGCCATCCCTGGTCTTCCTGATGACACATAGCCTGGGATCGATTTTTTGTGCAAGAGACCAGATTCGTCACCCCAAAATCAAGGGGAACTCCAGACACTGTCGTAAGTGGAGCAAGGTCTTTGCAACCACTGATGAAGATTGATGACAAGTTGGAAATGACATGTATTGATGGACCTCGGAACAAAAACCACCTTTGCCACACCATTGATCTTATATTAATTTGATAGGATGGTGTTTGGCCTTTCAGTGTTTGATGCAGCAGTGCTTGAGTGGTCAGATCTCTAAGTCTCTGTTTGTATACCTGGACAGTATAGTATACTCACCTGATTTCTCCTCCCATTATCAGCATTTGGAAGGAGTCTTTACACAGCTGATCCAGCTGGTCCTGATATAGAACAGCTGATCAATATTAGACCAGCTGATCCAGCTGCTGCTGGAGAGACAGACCAAGCTCCACTGGTGGAAGATGAGGCTGGACACAGCCCAGGGGGGTTGCTTTGAGGCTGTGTCCACACCTTCCCTGCTGGCACAGTGGACCCCAGTTGAGCCTAGTGGTCATCATTTGCACCCGCACTTTGGAGAGGGCCTGGGAGTGTCAGTGTGTCTATCATCACGCAGACACACCAGTCAGGTAAATAGGCTGAATAGAGTGTGATTTGTATGATTCTATTCTATTTCTATTGCATATGATTACTATTTTTACTATTTTTCTGTTAGTACTAATGTAATGTATCAGAGTTACTCACCTGTGATAGTTACTAAATTAACTGGCTTAATTTTAATTTGTTGAGGGGAATTGAAACATCTTACTGAAAAAAAAAAAAACCAGCTTAGGTCACCAGCATAGGGCACATTTTAGTTGATGAACATAACCAAGCTTAACAGCCAGCATGACCAGCAAGACCAGTCTGATCATTATTCATGAAACCAACTATTACAGCAGGTGAAGCCCTTGAGCTATAACTCTCTTCCTCATGTTCCTTAGCTATTTGTTACTATGTGTTATGTGTTTGTACTGTGATGTGCTAAAAGTTTATCTACATGTTTCATTACTACAGCTTCATGAACCATCTTAAGCATTCAAAAAATTTAATTACCATTGCAGCGGCAGCAGGTACAACACTCTTGGAGCAAGTACTGCTTCTCATATTGCATTGTGTTTAAATATATACATAGATGTTTTCTTAAAGACTGTGTAAGCATAAGGGACCTTGATGGAATCTCTGTTTCTTTTGTAAATTATATTTATAGGAGCACAGACATCTGTTTCTCCAGTCAACCAGCTAAATGATACAGATATTGGGGGGCACTCCAGGCCTCCCCACAGTAAATCCAGAAAAAATAGACGTTCCTTCCTATTTGGCAACAGTTTGATACTGTTGAACTGTTTGTTCAACTGTTTGTAAACTTTCCATACCACATATCATTTTGCCTCAATCGCCCTCTTTGCCAGTGGCGTTCAAGTCTGGACTGTGAGTACAGTTTCCAGTACTATACCTGCTGATAGATCCTAGTAGCCTCTGGACCCACCAAGCCATTGACAATGAACCAATGGATAATGAGTAAAAATATATGTACGGTTGTATAGAAACGTATGTTATATAGTCATAATTTTGTCTCCATTGTAGGCATGTTCTTTTTGAGGCCTCTTCTAGTTGCACGTTAGGAAAATAATGAACACTGAAATCAGTGAACACTAGAACTAAGCTTTGGTTTTTGTTTTATCAAGCATCATGTTGCAAAGTGATTAGCAATTCTTGTGGTTTTGGCACCATCTAGTGGTTTGCTGCAAAGGTATACTTTTTGGATTAAAAGACATGTGCCACTTCTGCTCTTTAAAATAAATAAATAGTTAAATTTGCATGGAAACAACAAAAAAGCAAAAGAAAAATCAAAATCTGTATCAGTCTACACTGCACTGGACCAAATTGTTGGCACTTCAAAATTGTAAGTATTAACTGAATTTCATTCATGTGACTTCTGTCAGTCAGTTGTTAAAAAAACAATATTTCCATAAAAACAATCATTTAAGATAATTCTGTTTGGTCGTCTAAGTCTCTGGATTATTCCACCAGACAGTGCCACTCCAGACACAGCAGGGGTGCTAAGGGAGGTCAACACTCCTCTGGCCATAGGTGAAAGGTCAAAACCCCAAATAGTCAGGTATCTGTAGCTTCCTTGGTACTCCACATAGTTCTCTTCCCTGTTACTGTTGTCTTTGGGTCACTGGGATATGCCTATAACTGGAGTACAAGGCAGAATGAAATTCAGACTGATGGGGAGACCAGACTGATGATAAAGGGGAACAGAATAGACCAGAACAGTGAGAGACTGGTGTGGATTGGTGGTTGAGGATACTGGAAACAGCACAATAAAGAATCTTCTCTTCCCTCATTATCATCTCCTGACTTCATCTGATTGCAAAATGCAAATTCTCAACAGTTATTATATGATTTGTCCTGAATAGTCATGGTAAAGCCAGGACATACCTGGAATCATCAGGCATAAGGCAGAAATACCCCTGGACAAAACACCGGTCCATTACAGGGTATCACACACACACAGAGCTAGGGGCAATATAGCTTGGCAAATTCACCTACATGTGCATTTTTGGAGGTGGGAAGAAACCGGAGAACTCAGACAAAACCCAAGCAGACATGGGAAGAACATACCAAACTCCTCACTGACAGTGACCCAAGCAGGGATGAAACCCACAACCCTGGCGCTGAATTACCTGCATTGCCATACCGCCCTCATGTGAGAAGTTCCAGCAGTTTAATGGAGAAAGATTGACTCAGTCTGATTATGTATTACACCGAGGGTAAACTCATTGACTAAAAACAGGAGTCTCTAGAAGAACTCTCACTTAGGAATAAAAGCCTGCAAATTACTAGTTTCTTTGGGCTGTTTTATTCACATTTTATTCACATTAATAAGGGTATATTAACAAATATACTAATTCACATTGAATAAAGCAACCATTTTGTAGCCTCCTTGATTTTTGAAAGGATAAATCATAAGTATATAGACAGAGGAATCATGAATGAGCTATTAATAAACCTGAATATACCAACACCAGACAGAATATGAAGAAACATTATTTTTATGATTTGTCAAATTTCATATGTCTAATGCTATTTCTCCTGAACAATTTAAGGAGAAACATCAACAAAGTTTATCTCTAAATGACACTAATCAGCAATAAAATTGTTTTATGTAAGCTATATATGGATTTTATGTATAAAAATTACATAAATCAAGCAGTTTATGTTTCACTAATATTTCTTGACAAGTTGTCAATTTATTTAGATTAGATAGAACTTGACTGATCCCTTGAGAGGGTTCCCTCAGGGAAATTAATGACACCTTTAGCAATTTTAAACACCTGCAGCTCTGTTGAATAAAATGTCATTATTTTTCCTTTAACCCAGTAGTTCCCTATTTGTATATTGTTTTGCTAATTCTTGCTTTGTTGTTTTATTTATATATATATATATATATATATATATATATATATATATATATATATATGTGTGTGTGTGTGTGTGTGTGTGTGTGTGTGTGTGTGCGCAAAAAGGGAAGCGCTGTGAATACTTTCCAGAGGCACTGTATAGTTTACGTACCTATGTTTAATGTTTCAAATCTAATAGCTTGAGTTTTGAGCAGAAGTAGCAAAGTAAGAATTTTGTTGTATAGTGTAACTGCCTGTTTCCTGTGTACATGACAATAAAACTCTTGAATCTTACTTTGTAAATCTATTGAAAATGCATGAAACTGGATCAGCATGAGTATGACATCAATGCATATGTTTGTATTAAGAATATAATCCACAAAATTGAATTAGCTGAACATTTTTTCAATACAAGACACTGTCAATGTTCAGAGTTGTGGGACCTGTGCCCATGGTTCATGTAAAGGATTATTTGTTTTGGGGGGTTTCCAGTTCAAATATAACAATATGAATATGGACTGCAACACTGCAAAAATTGCATCACTGTCCAAAAATTTATGGACATGACAGTACTTTGCCATGAGACCCCCGAGCACTTAAGAGTGTGATTACTTAAATAAAGGATTCTGATGAGACAGCAAGAACCCTGGTACAGCAGTCACAGCAAAACTGCAAGGCCAGAGCTGTCCTTCAAGACTGGCAGCTCCCATTGCAATGAATCAGACTAAAACTAAGTACAGTCTGGCTGGTAAGAAGATTCTCAAGGTCAATGGACAAATCTGCTGTTTGAGTTGAAATTACAGCACATGCTGAGGGCTAGTATCTACAAAACTGCTATCAGGAAAAAAGCAGCAGGACAGATAAGGTGTGTTTTTCTGCATGTGGTGCACCACCTCCCCCACCCCATCCCAACACCCCTTCTCTCTAATGTCTCCAAAGAAGACAAGACACCTTACGCTAATTGTTAATTAACCTTACACAGAGCACACAGAGCAGAAAGTTAAGTGATGGAAATATTTATGAATATTTCAAAGAGATGTTTAATAATGTATGTTATGTTGTGGGCTAAAACAGAAGCTTTCTTTGCTAAAATAATCACTTTATTGATCATAAAGATAATGGGGATATGTTTCTGCATAATAATAAGAGCTTATAATACACATGCTTTAATACTGTCTGGACACTCCCCATTCTGCTCCTTCTTGTTCTGAAATACAGAATCCTGCAGAACACTTCATTACAGCTGTTGGGCCCCATAACCTCTCACCCAGTGTACTTGAATTGAACACAGAGACCCAACATCTGTTTCCTATTACTAACTAAAATATACCATATGTCGTTTCTTTGATTGTGAACGGGGAGCTGGGCGTCCTGTCACAATATACACATTCCAACTATATTCACATTATTGAATACTATCAAAAACATACAGGTTAATATATGGGTTTTATACAAGTAACATTAGGAAAAGAATATGAAATACCTGCCTCTCTCTCTCTCACACACTCTCTCCCTCCCCAGAGAATGTAAACAATGACCTGTTTGTTTAACCGTGATACTCATGTAAACTTCTGGTTACATAAACAAAAGTTTTCGAAAAAAGTATGATCAACACTAACACAGCTTATTTCAAAACTATTACAATGGAGTCATCTACTAAGCATTTAAGAGTATACATGTTTCAGGTAAACATTATGTGTAAGAGTCAAATACTGTATGTCTTCAATCGTAAAGAGCTGTTAAGGCTCACATGCAGAAATAGGCAGTTTATGGACCACCATACTCCTTAACCCTTTAAAATTCTGTTCCACTTGTTGGTAGAGCACATTATTGAAGGTGTTGAAATTAACTCAACCTGATCATGCCATCTCTACCAATCAACAAAGGTTTGTTTGACAAAATTCAATGTATCTTTTCTTATGGTGGCCAAGAGAGCCCAATACACTGCAAACTGTCATTTTTAGTTCTCATCCGGCAGCAAGTACATCACTCCACAGATGTGGATTGTTTTTGGTGGAATTTTTTGAAGTGATTTTATGTTACATCTCTTTATATTATTATTATTATTATTATTATTATTATTATTATTATTATTATTATTATTATTAATATTTATGGTCTGTGTTTTGATTTTACCATCTCAAATGTTTGATTAGTGTGTATATTTCAACAGTTGTTGAGTCTTTGATAAAAAAATTAAAAAAAAACACTAATTGTTTAAATTGCCCCAAACAATTAGAAAATACAAAGTTACATTGCTTTTTTCATGTTAAGGAATTTACATACACGTTTATGCATCATTCTTATAATGGTGGAATTCCTAACAGTCATATGCAATCCTATTAATACATAAAAGTACATTAGCTATTAGCTACTGGGACAATACAGAAAATGAATGAAAGTGAATGAAAATGAAATGGAAAAAAAAAATGAGCACCCCTCTAAACAATATTGCAGATGTTTCTTGATTAGCTGTAGCTTCAGAGTTATTCAAGGCCATCAGTCTTAAACTTGACTCTGAAGTTCTCTGAAGGTCTTCTAGAGTGACTTGCTTAAAATACAGTGAACAAAAAGCCTTTTTGCTGATTTCAAATTAATTTTCCTATGATAAGCAAACTCATTAGGAAGACCATGATAAAGAAGATCCACATGAAGAAGCGATCCATCACCTTGGCAACTTTACGCCACTCCCCAGTCCGACTCTGATTGGATTTCTGGTCACGGTAACAGCTGGCAATGTATTCAATGTTCCTCAGCAAGGGTTGCTGAAAGCACATGCACTGGCCCTTATGAAGCAACTCTTTCCTTTTCACTGACTCTTTGCCTTCCACAGGTCTAACACCTTCTGCCTCTCTCCCTCCACCTGTTCCCCTTTGTCCTCCACACCTTCCTACCACTCCTGACAGATCTCCATGATCAATATTCACAAAAGTTCCATCCTTCCAGCTACTGGGGAAGCTTGTTGAGTTTGTTCCTGGTGACAGGGTTGGACTCAAGTCATCATCCACATCCTCCTTAGGCTCCTTTGGCATCTGAGGAGAAGGTCCTTGTGTCTTCAGTGCTATTTCTTCTACTCTGGCCTGGCCATTTGTGGTCCAGCTGGCTCCTCTATTGGAGGTTGTCTCAGTTGGAACCGTAAGGCAGCTCTCACCTACATCATACACAAAGCAGATCCGGGCCAGGTAGTTCAGAATGAAGCGACGGGCCCACTCAGGCACAGGCTGTGCCTCGGGACCACAGTGATGGATGTTCATGATGAATATGGTCAAGGCCGTAGAGGCTGTGATCATGGTCATTGTGGCAATGTAGTACTTCCCTGTAAACACACAGAGCACAATGATAGACTGCATTTAGAGCAGACAGCATTGAACAGATGCAATCATAAATACTCACTATGAGGACAGGGGATTATTGCTTATCAGGTTGTAAAAGGGCAATTACAGTATATTGTCTGAATGCTCATTAGTGACTGCTCAGAGACACCAATAATGAGAAAACCACAGCTTCGGACATAGAAAGAGTTATAGCAGTGTAACCGTGTCAACTGAATTATCCAGCCTCATTACTTCACTATCTGTTCGCTAAATCTGTCTTGGGTTGCTTCACTTCATGGCCAATATTATCTCATTAGCTATTACCAATTAATCTTCTGTATTTCTTTCTTTGGGTTAACATTAACTGCACAACAGAGAAACAAATGCTATGGTCAACAAAATTAATTAAGCTGATAAAATATTGATAAAGAATGGATTAGCTTTAATGGTATCATTTAATAATGCCAGGGCAAGTTTACTCATGCTGAAACACATATCAATGACAAGTTTTAAGTATCAGCAAAAGTAAATGTACATCAAAAATAGTTTTTACTATTTTAAAGACAACACACTGCAGTGTAATGATTAACATGTTAATTACAGACTGTAGTCCATCAGTTTCTCTGCATACTTTTTAGCCACCTTTCACTCTTTTCTTCAATAGTCAGGAGCCCACAGAACAACCACAGAGCAGGTATTATATGGGTGGTAGGTCATCATCAGCGCTGCAGGGACATTGACATTGTTCAGGTACAAGTGGATCAGACACAGCAATGCGGCTCAAGTGTTTTGAGACCTGCCTATTGGAGAACCAGGTGAAAGGAGGTTAACCATGTATGGAGAGAAACAAATGGACTACATTATTGAAATACAAAATGTTCCTGTATAGTAAATGGTTGGTACTGCATAATGAATAAGCATGGAGAATCTCACCAATAAGTGGCACATTCTCAGAAGGTGGCATGCTCTCTGCCACTAACAATTGGAAGACGGTAAGGGCAAGAAGGACTGTAACCCCAAGGGACACCTTTTCTCCAGAATCAGCTGGCAAGTAGAAGCCCAGTGGAGCCAGAAAGGAAATCATCATACATGGAATGAGGAGATTGAAAATGTAGAACGAAGCCCTCCTCTTCAAGTGCAGTGTGTAGGTGATATCTGGATATGGGTCCGAGCAGCAATCATACAGTATTATATTCTTCTTAGCAGGCATTCCAAGCACCTCCCATTCAACATTCTCCACAAAGTCAGCCAGGTTAGCACTCTCCACTTCATTAAGAAGGTCCATTTGGTTACCATTGTGTGTCCATGAACCAAATGTGAGGCGGCATTTCTGGGCATCAAATGGGAAGTAAGAGACGTCCACTTTGCAGGAGCTCTTCGT
Source organism: Acestrorhynchus altus (assembly GCA_034509495.1). NCBI lineage: Eukaryota > Metazoa > Chordata > Actinopteri > Characiformes > Acestrorhynchidae > Acestrorhynchus > Acestrorhynchus altus. The sequence continues at coordinate 17,535,221 of CM067516.1, forward strand.
GATGGCTGGTTGATCCCACATGATTTGGCCATCATGGTGAATCACTACATTGGTCTCTATGGAGCTGGAGAACTGGTCGTCTGCACTGTAAGTGTAAGGTAAGGTCAAACAATTACAATTTCAATTAATTGTTAATAAGGTTTCAAATGGGAATAAATGACTGCATTTCAAACAAGTACTGTATTGTGACTAAAGCCTGAATGGTCCAAAGTATGGAAAATTCACCAGCATTTTATAACTCTTTTAAGACTATTTTATGTCCTTCATGGAAAATGCAAGAAAATATACAATATGATAGAATGGTACAATATGTTCCATTTAACACTCACATGGACTAATTATAGTAGAATGAACAGTGCTTAAGTACTCATTAAGTACTAACCTCCCTGTACAAAAATTAGCAGCATGCTTTTTAAGTTCGTAGTAACTTCAGGCTCCTGCAAATATTGCTACAAACCTCTGGGGTATGAAATGATGGCGAGGCGGTGGTACAATGCATGTTAATAATTGGTGAAAAGGAATGATAGCATTTGGTCGTCCCAAAGGCCATAGTGTGAAGCAAGTACATTTTGCATGTGAACTTGCAGATGTATCAAAGCGAACGTTCACACGGGTCTACCAGAAGTGGCTGAAATATGAAACTGTGCAATGGCTTCTTGCTCGCCACTCTGTTCCATTTGTTCATGGTCTACAGCTCTCTGTAGAGTATTTTTTTCAGAAACCTGCATTGACTTTTAGAAGTGATGCTTGGCTGGAAGCAAAGAAATTTTTATTCATAATCCATGGATAATCCCTGTCCATCAGTTTAATCTTTTGCAAACAATTGTGATGAGAAGTTCCTGTAGACAGGCTTTTTTGTCACTGTTGGTAAACCTGTACAACCATGTGGTTTGATACACCCGCAAGTTCAGCTAATTCCTTTTGCACACCCAAACGCAATCATAACATTCTGCCAATCATTAACATCTGCTTTGTCACCCATTTTCCACAAATCAAATGACACTGCACTGGACCACCTCTTCTAAACTCCCATAACTCCCATCACACGTCTAACATATATTTGTAGCCCAATCATCCTCCTGCAATCCAACTTACCGGAGTATGAAATTACTACTAAGTTGCACATATTTCTGTGTCTTGTGGAGTCAAATTGTATATAAATTCAAGTTTCCGAAATAAATATTAGGAGGATAAAAGCTGTAAATACATAAGAGTGGGTGCAGCACTGTCTCATGGCATGATCATGTTCATGTTTTGCCTAAGCTGTGAGTTTTTCTTCTGTGGTTAGTGTTCTATATATAAGCATGCTCCAAGAAGAATTGACTCATTCTGGTTTTTATCTGCCTATAACAACCAATTGATCAATTAAAATGTATATGTATAGTGCTTTTTACAACTGATTTCACAGAGCAGCTTTACAGAATTTAAAAAATAAAAAGGTGAACAACACATGAACAAAGGATAAAAACATAAACCCCCTGGTGAGCAAGCTGTGTATAAAAGAAATTTGGACATGAAAAATAAATGAGTGGCAAGGCCAGGCCAGGCCAGGCCACTTGTCAATCTTCAGCTGGTATAAAGAGTACGGATTTTCTGATTCTACATAAAAAACATTCCAGGACTGTGGTTAATTCTAACAGATTCACATCCTCTTCAGAATGCTGTAAATAACCCCAGGCATTAGTAGGTAATATTACAGTCTGGCACAGTTGTTGGAGAGGGTTTTTTTTGCAATCTAGCTCACTTGTTCCCCTTTGAGGGGGATTTACAACTTCACTATCCAATCCTTTAGTCCTTTCTGCAAAGCTCTCGCCTAAAGTGATTAGTTTTGTCAAGGATTAAATGACTTCCCCACACCTGTTTCAACACCTGTGCAGGATTTTCCCCAAAAGGTAGCACTGAAATGTATTTAAAGCTACATTCCTTCAGTGCAGCTGATAGAGTAGATACTGACAGACACTGAACAGTTTAGGATAATGTCCTACTTGTGTATAGTCCAACATACCTGTTATACAGGACTATGTCTGGCCTCCATACATAACTACTGGGTATACGGATGGTATCAAGTCCACCATAATCAGTCATATTCCAGGTGAGAAACGCATCAAACCAGACCTGACGAACCCACAGGTATGTGGTGAGGATTTGATTTCGTTCATCCTGAGATAAATGAAAATAGCAGATTGCTTTAAGGCACAACGTTAATGGTTAAATTAATTCTTAGTAATCATCTTCACTTATCCAATTTCAAATCTTGATATTGTACATTTGGCACTTCATGCACAAAAACATGAATTTCATCTTTCAATCATTCTATGCACTGCCTGACAGAACATTTCAGATGTAATCCATCATCTATTTTTAATCTCTCATTTGAATAAGACAGACATAATGATTAGCACATTTGGTTAAACATATCTTGTTGTTCATCATTTAAATTTCAAAAATCAAATAAAATCCAGTAATGTTATAATATGCCTAATAGGGATTAATAGTTAAGAATGAGTACAACATTACATTATTAATCAATGTATTGTACTCAATATATTGTACTATTAGTTATGTTGCATTACATAGTAAATTGTTACATTAATATTACAAGTGATTGACATTGACACTACCAAATGTAACAAAATAAATTATATTGACAATAAAAAAAATCAGTCAGGTAAAAGTGAATTTTAATTTTACTCAAAAATGTGCATGACTGACATACTGTAAGCCTACACTGTAAAAACATATATGCAACATTTATGGTGACAATTTCTTGTCATGTTCTTGTTTTTTGCTGATGTACTGCAGTTATACAGACTATATTATCATAGTTAAAAGTTAATCAGGTTGATTGTTGTTGGGAACAGTGAAGGTCTCTCTCTGTTCTTTTCTTCCTTTTGCTTCATTTAATCATGCATATGTGTGAGTGTGTTTTGTCATTTTAAGGATGTCAACAAAGATTTAGGATCTGGAAACATAAAAAATGATTGCAATAAAGGATATTACTTAATCAAAGGAAATTGCTTATACATATATTACCTATACTTAAACATACATATATTACATGTATTTCATGTAAGGTACACCTGGAGAGTGTGACAGAAGAAAGCAATGTATGGTTTACCATTACCATATCAATGATTTGGGAAAGAGTGATCTGTAAGGTGACGTTAATGACGTTGTCCGTGTCCTCCACTGGCCTCACTGCACTGGTGTAATTAACAAATAAGTCCTTCATCAGCTTATGTGCATACCTCCCCTGAGCAGTCCAGCACACTGCACAGACAAAGAGAGAGAGTGGCTTAACTGCTCTGCATGAAAAGGGTCTTGGTATAACAGTCAACTGACCAATGCAGAACTGTGAGAGGCTCATAAATACACTGATTTGGATGCAGCTGGGAAAAATGTACATTGAGGATGCACTTGTTCAATATCATTGAACACCATTATTTCTTTAATGAGATGTGAGGGTGGTGATGGAATTGATTCATGATGCTGAAAGGTGAAGACCAAGAATCTGTGCCGCCTGAGTGATTTTCCCATTTCCCCTGTACAGCAGGCTGTCTCACTGCACAAAGCTTGGTGCAATTACATGGTTTTACAGCAGCAGCACCGCAGAGCCTATGGCAAGATTAGCTGATCACTGATCTTTGAAAAAATGTTTCATTGGCAAACTGTACTAAAGGAATTGCTGTTTTTATAAAAGAATACAAATAGATGTCTGCATGTCTGAAACATGTCTTTAACTCTTTAAAATTTGGCATCATAGCCTGTTAACTAGTGTAAATAGTGTGTGCCACCAGCATTGTAATGTAAGTGTCATGATGCACATAAAATAAGTATCTACTATTTTATGTTTATTAATAGCCAGATTAATGTCAAACAGTTTCAGGCTATAAATTCTGCAGGATCCGATTGCCAGTTCAAGGTGGACTAGTGTCAGGCTCATTGGCCTTTGCACTAGGAGTGAGTGCAGCAATCGCACTGCCAAGTTTAAAACATTTTATTACTTAATGTATAAACAGTATCTATTCCAGTGTGTGTTGCTACATTCCACTCTTTGATAAAGCAAGTAATTGCACCTTTGAGGAGTAATTTTGGATCATTCCACCTTGCAAATGTGCTTCAGTTCATTGGTATTTTGGCGATGCCCATTATACTTCAGTTGGGTTGTTGCAATGCAATCTCTCAAGCATGATATTATGGAATGCTGCCTTAACATTCTCCTGTAAGAAATTCTGATTCACCTTTGAAGTCAATCTTCCCTCAGTGATCACAATGCATTCAGGTCCTGAGACATCAAAGCAGCCCCAAACAGTAATACCTCCACCATTCTTTACACCTGGTTTGAGGTTTTGGTGTGCAACATTCTTTTTCTTCCAAACATAGCATTGTGCATTATCCCAAAAATGTCCATAGAAATGTGGTACACTACATAAGGCTAGCCATAATGTTTAGGTTGAACAACAGCAGCTTCAATCATGATGTCCTTTAATGAACACCATTTTAGTTCAATGTTCTAGTGGTGGACAAATGGTATTAGCGTTTCTACTCAATCGTTTCTCGCATTTTCAGGGTTGCTTGTTGTGTCCACTCCTACAGAGAGAAGAAGCAGAGCTGAACATGTAAAGTGATGTACACCCAGCAATGCTTTTGTAACCTTTTTCAGCTTCTTTTGAGGCAGGGTTGGAGAACTCCAATCCTTGAGGGCCGGATTCCTGCAGAGTTGTGTCTTTTTCCTATTCAAGCACACCTGATTCAGCCCACCAGTTAATTGCCAGGGTTAAATTGGTGTATTAGACTGACTGACTATAAAACTGACTGGACTCATTTCCCCACCCCTGTTCTGACCTCTTGGTTTGCACGGATTCTGAGGCATGGTTTGCACTACCCAGTCTTTATAGAGAGCAACAGAATTGCCAGTAACCCATATCATACACCTTTATTTAATGGATAGAAAACTGGGAAACCTGCTTTTTGGGTTTTGGCCAATAATCTCTTGAAGAAGAGGTTCAATTACACATAGTTTCATTTACTTTTTCTAGCCTGCACTTGGGCTGTTTAATAAATGGGTTTAATTAAATATATGAATAGTACCATTAATGCTGTGTTTTTAGTTTAGTTTAATTGTGTCTATAATTATGACTTGATAGTGGTAAGACAGCATTTTATAAGTCATCCATGCAGAAATGGTTAGTTAGGGTTAATTCACCTAATTTTTCTTGCAACTGTAACTGGAAAGTTGCTAATGCTTACTACAGCAGCAGAGCACTAATGAAGTAGCAGGTCTCTTCATTTACTCTATACTGTTCCGTGGAGCTTAGGACCAGTGCGCTCAGCTCTTTTTCCCCCCACATTAGTTCAAGCAGAAAGCAAATGACCAGTAATAAGTACAGTATACAAATGGTTAACTGTTTAGCATATTAAGTCATTTGCATAATTTTCATCTTTTTCTATTCAGTCTAACAAAGTGTTTATGCATAACACATTTTAAATGATAGAAAACTGACTTGTTCAGTCAATATGTAATTTAACCTCAAAATGTGAAGGAAGTGTCCAGTCAGAGAAGGAACTAGGAATTTGTGGTAATATATTAAGAGAAGTAATAATGTGTGGTTATGTGTAACACTACAATGGTGGGGCAAAGGTCTGACAAGTTCCTGCTTGACTACATATACATAGCAGAAAAACTATTCCATGACTCAAAAGTTAAAAATCATCATAATGTCACTTAATAGACCTTCTCACGTGTATGTATCATACTGTGACTTTCTCTTGTTCTGTTTCACACAGCTGCCTGAAATATAAGTGAATTACCTGGATTACTGCATTGATTACTAATAAAAATATGGTGTGATCATTATCATAGTTGTGAAAACAGTTTAATTAAACTAATAAACACTAGTAGCATTCATGTCTTATTGAATACACTCTGGAGTACTTGGAGCATTGTCCTGCATGAAAATCATGTTTTTCTTGAACAATACCAACTTCTTCCTGTACCACTGCTTGAAGGTGTCTTTCAGAAACTGGCAGTAGGTCTGGGAGTTGAGCTTCACTCCATCCTCAACCCGAAAAGGTCCAACAATTTCATCTTTGATGAGACCAGCCCACACCAGTTCCCCACCTCGCTGGCGTCTGAGTGGAGCTCTCGCTCCTTTACTGATCCAGCCTCGGGGCCATCCATCTGGTCACTCTCATTTCATCAGTCCATAAAACCTTGGAAAAATCAGTCTGAAGATATTTCTTGGCCCAGTCTTGACATTATCTTATGTTTCTCATTCAAAGGTGGTCGTATTTCAGCCTTCCTTAGCTTGGCCATGTCCCTAAGTATCACACAACTTGTGCTTTTTGATACTCCAATATGGCAAAACTGGTAGCAAATGGCATCTTGGCAGCTTCTTGCTTGATTTTCCTCAATTCTTGGGTTATTTTGCGCCTTTTTTCCCCCCCAACACGCTTCTTGTGACCCCGTTTGCTATTTGCCATGAAATGCTCCCAAAATTTTTTGGTGCTCACGCTTCAAAAGTTTGGCAATTTCAAGACTGCTGCATCCCTCTGCAAGACATCTCACAAATCTTGACTTTTCAGAGTCCATCAAATCTCTCTTCTGACCCATTTTGCCAAAGGAAGTTGTACACCTTATATAGGGTGTTGATGTCATTAGACCACACCCCTTCTCATTACAGAGATGCACATCACCTGATTTCCTTAATTGGTAGTTGGCTTTCAACCCTATACAGCTTGGTGTTGGACAACATGCATAAAAAAGATGTGATCAAACTACTCATTTGCCTAATAATTCTGCACACAGTGTACATATCATCATTTAAAAAGTGTAATATATATATATATATATATATATATATATATATATATATATATATATATATATATATATTTTTTTTTTTTTTTTTTTTTTTTTTTTTTTTTTTAATTACATCCAAAGATGTTTGACTGCTGTCCACACAAATCAGTTTTTGGGCTTTTATTTTACCTCAGGATGTTATTATTATTATTATTATTATTATTATTATTGTTGTTTTTGTTGTTGTTGCTGTTGTCAGATGAAGAGATGGGAGCAGCTCTTGCTGACTAAAGGCTGATGTTCTCGATGAGTCCAGTGCACTGGTGCAGTGTTTCCCAACCCTGTTCCTGGAGGCACACCTGCTCTGCATGTTTTAGAGCTTAGCCTGCTCCCCACACACCTGATTCAACTAATCAGCTCATTAACAAGCCCTTCAGAGTTTCAAGGGGTGTGTTAAAGCTAAATTGTGTAGGGCAGGTGTGCCTCCAGGAACAGGGTTGGGTGGATGTGGGGATGATGGACACTTTGGCGCAAAGCTGTTTTTCGCGCACAGAACAAACGAGGAGCAAAAGACCCCGCGATTATATGAGAGGAACTTTGAGAGACAACTGGGTAAAAGTGAAATTACCCTTAAAATTAAAATGTGTTCACTAAAGCAGTGTAGAGATTAGTGAGTTTTATGTATTAACAGTTCATATTTCATCATGTTAAAAAAACAGATCCCATTCACACCCATTTAGGATAAGAACCACTGATTTCATACAATCGTTACATTTTCGCATATATACACACTTTAATATGAGGGTTCTTCAAACGTGCTTCAGTAAAGAAAATGGTTCTAAATGGAACCATGAACACTCAAACCACGGATGGATAAAGAGTTATTTGCATTATCAAAGGGTTCTTCTTCAAAAAGGGTTCTACTATTATTACAGTGTAGCTTGTAACAAGAGTAGAACCATTTTTGGTGCCATATAGAACCTTCTGCAGCGCATTCTCCATTAACCTTAAGAACCATTTCAACCATTTAATCATGCAATGAGTTCTTTGAGTGTTCATGGTTCCATATAGAACCACTGTGTGTGTGTGTAGAATGGACATTAGAAAATGAAATGTGAGAGTAGAGCTCGAATCAAAGCAGTCCTAAAACTACAGCCTGAATCCTTCCCCTCCAGACTCCAGCAGCTGCTGACAAATTAGAAAAGGAGCTTGTACTGCCTACCTGGACACACACTGAACCCCAAGAGAAACAGCAGTGGAAACGAGCCGCTCCACAGATTCATTTTATCACTCAGAACAAGCTGAAGTCCTTCACTCTGCTGCAGACGAGGCGCGCGCTGCAGTCTTCAGCAGGGCTGCGAACTTTTCCAGTTTCCCAGCAGTGACATTCCTATTGGTCCACAATGGACTGAGTGTGAGGGGTGGGGGGCATTGATTAATACCTTCACAATAAATAGATCACATATAATATTTAAACAAAAATATGCATTATTATTAATATTGTTAATATTATTAATATTAATATTAATAATAATAATAATAATTAAAAAAATGCTAATGCACTAATGCCAACTGACATCATTCCACACTTTAACCAGCATGCAGATCGGATGCTTTCATCCTTTAATAAGGATGAATGACCTCACTAATTAAAATTCACACTATTATTTTGAACCCCCTAATGTCCCATTCAATTACACATCAGTAGCATGAATGTTGTGCCTTCAGTCCAGAGTAACCAGTGGGAAGTGCGAGTTAACCAGAAGAAAACCACAATAGAGCCCAAAACAGTAGCTGTATGTGTGTACATTACAGGGGAAATGATTTTTTCTAAATGCCTGCATAATTCAGTCTTTAGATATAGCTATTCAGACAAGTGTAACGTAAAATTCTTCAGTGGAGACCAGCATACGAACTGTTAAATATTTCTGTAAGAAACAGAATTAGGTTTAGGTTCACATAAATTTTCATTTGCATTTGGCAGATGTTCTAATCCAAAACGGCTTACAAAAGTGATTTGCTGTTCGCTCTGAAAATATCAATAGCTGGTTTGTAGAGAATCCAGAGGTACCTCAAGCTCAGTTGCTGCCCGAATACAAATATCAGAATGGAGACCTCAATACCCAATGCTAAACATACTACACTTTATCACACAAGACATTAGTATAATTATAATCCTTCATGGAGTTAAATGCTCTCGAAAGAGATGGGTCGTCCTCTTTCAGACACCAAGGTGAAATTTGTTCCACCACTTGGGTGACAGAAAAGTCTGAATGCTCGTCTTCCATGCATCTTGACGGACTGTGGGTTAAGCCAAGCTGTACTTGATGTACAAAAGGTTAGAGATCAGATTCGGACAATTTTTGCCATCAAATACAGGTAGTCTGGTCCATTTTTTTTGCTTTGTAGGCCAACGCCAACATTTTGAATATGATGCAGGCAGCTACAGAAAGCCACTGAATTTAATCAGTTTAGTCATCCCAGCATTGTAGTGGTGTTCCTTTTTTTTTTTTTTTACTGAAGAACTCTTAAAAAACCAACATTTTAAAGTGTGCCATACTAATGGATTTTAAATAGAGGCAGTGCATTTTTAACCATTTGGTCATTTCTAAGTCATAACTTTCAAAGGCATCAAACACCCAAGAATGGTAAATGTGTTAAAAGTAAAATACAGTGAAAACCTATACACAAGAATTTTATTTTTATTGTTTCTAAAAAAAAAAAAAAAAAAAAAAAAGAAAGAAAAAAGGGGTGGTGGTTAAATCACCTGCACAACCATGCACAGCCAAAAAAAAGTCAAAGAATTCAAATAAATGACACATTTTTGCATGACTGATGTGAAGAACTGAAGCACTTGATGTGATGCTTAAAAATAGATAGGAGAGTACAGAAGCAATGTTATTATAATAAACATGTAAAACATTTGCATGAAAAAAAATGGCAGCCACATTAACTTTTCTGTGAACATCCTCAAAGCATAGCATTGGATTTACCCATTTTCTGAAATGCTACTTATTTATTTTTGTTTGTTACACTCTTGAAAACCATTTAATAATGTGGTTTTGCTTACTGACATATGTACAAAACCCTACAAAAATAGAGATATTCATGACCAATTTACATTTTTACTCAGTCAGCAGCATTTGGGGGCAACAGTGGAAATTCATCAGATGATGCTTTCCTCCACCCCATTTCCTCATCCATCTTAAAAAGATTCAAGCATTTTTTCAAATCACACAAACATTTCTACCAACAGGTGCTCACTTGCTTGCATCATACACACAAAATATTTAAAGATTCTGAGTGAAGAGACCAAAAATCCACATCTGACACTAATTTCAAAAGGAAAAAACAGCTAAATGTCTCCATTGTTCACATATTTGTCAGGAGCTCAGATGGTAAAATACTCCACCCAAAACTACACAACATTTGAACTTAAGTTAGAGGTTTTATGCATTACTGTAATTCTCAAATTGCAACTGACATTGTCTAAAAGCAGGTGAGGTCTCCTCCTCCAAAGGGAATTAGCAATTTACAGGGGTTTATCAATCAAACTCCTCAAAATATACTTTATCAAAGACACACACATTACCTAAGCATACAAGAAACCAAACACACACCGGAATGACTTATCCAGAAGGTTTTGTGCCAGTCTGTTTATGGATCATTAATGAGTCCAAAAGAACCAGAGTCTGAAGATTGCCAATGGGGAGCACCCAAGAGCTAAGAAAGCCCTGCAGTTCTAACTTGTTGTCCTGATTTTCAGTGACTAACAATGTACTCCCGTAGGTACGACTGGGTGAGGCTGCGAAGTTCTTCCAAAGCATAGTCTTCAGGCATGGGCAGGCGTCCAATGTGGGGGGCCAGATGACACAGGGGGATGTGATGTGGGTCTGGGGTGCCCTCACCACTCTGCTGAAGGCTTAGCACTACACGCAGGATGTTTGCCACACGTTTGGCCATTTCTGGAAGTACAGGCATTGGGTGAGAAGAAAAAAAAAAAGTTAAGAATGCCTACACTAAAAATACACTGAATTATAAGATCAAGAGGACAGTGAGGACCATCTCTGACCTGACTGGGCAAGTCTGTCTTTGGCTTTGGAGCACGGGAGAAGTTCAATCCTGCTGCACAGAGATGTTACATCTGTATGTAGCCGCTCTAGCTCATATCCTGGGCTCTCCATCTATATTCACAGAGAAAAGGAGAATACAATGCTAAACGATGTACTAGTAACTGTAGTAAACACTCCATTTTAGTATTTAAAGAAAAAGTAGGTCTATCTGTTTCATCTGCAGAGGTACCTGCTGAATGGCCCGGAGTGACCGAATAACACTGATGTAGTCCTTGTACACCCGGCCTGACGTGTCCCAGTCCTGGATCTGAGCACTGCACTCAGGCACTGCCAAGCCTTCCAGGAACTCCATCAGATAATCATGATTATCATTGATGATGCAGTCTTCATGAGCACAGACAAAACCATGGAGAACAAGATATTAGAATGAGTGAAGATTTATTACTGCACTTTTGTGAGAGTAATTAAAATGATCGTGTACCAACCTGAAGCCAGATTCTGTATGACTAGCCGGTGGCAGTGATTCCAGTGGCCAGCCTTATAGAGATGCAGTGCTTCTCTGTGTTTATCTCCATCCCTGCAGGCGCGAATGGCTTTAGCTTCGTGAATCCACTGCATGGGTATCAGCAGCTTATCTGTAAGGAAATGCTCCTTCTCAGCAGACTCCTCAGTCTCATCCAGGGTGCAGTGCTGGTTCAACATTTCCCGTACACCACGTTCTCTAAGCCTACAGGCCAGTTACAGTTGTAGTGATCAGCAAAACATAGGTGCACAAGACCCTCATGAATATATAGATTAGACTAAATACATTGATATAAATATCAAAGAAAGACTTAAATAATAGAACAATAACAAAATCAGTAAAATTTCAAGGATATCTATCTTTCCAGTTAGAAAGCAAAAGCAATTGTGAATCAAGTTCAGGTGCTTTGGTGCAAATGAAAATGAAAATAGGTGCACCAGAGAGGCAACATCAAGGCAACCCTCAAAAAGGCAAATAGTGACCACAGACAATTACTCTCATAATCCTTCTTCACTTTGCTTTTGCTAACGTCCTTGTGACTACGGAGGCAGTTTTATAGGTCCAGCTCATCCAGGATGGCACAATCATGCATGTTGATGCAAGGTTAACTGTGTCTCCCAGCACAGTTTCAAGAGCAAAGAGAAGATACCAGGACATGGCCATAAAGGGGCATCAACACAGCAGCAGGGCTGGTATCTGCTCCTTTGTGCATGGAGGAAAAAGACATGCACTGTCAGAGTCCTACGAAGTGACTTTGCGTGCAAAGTAGGCTGACTGGAGATTTGGTATGCTCAACTGGAGAAAACATAGTTCTAATAGTTGGTTATGTTCCGTTGCCCTAGGGACAGCTCCAAAGGATTAATACAGATCACTTGCTCACACATTTGCACGTGAGCTAGTGCCTCCATGCTGTCTTTCAAATGCTGTTTCTAAATGGGACTGCGGTTTAGTGATTTTTGCTGGTCCACCTGAGTTTCACTGTTCATTTATACCTGCTGGACCAGTCATACAAATATCCGGTCCTATATGTGTGGAAGTGCTGAATGTGTGTAACGGAGCCTACAAATCATTCCATGTTGATTAAATGTATATGGAATATTCATGTTAGCAGTGTTTGGAAGAACAGTCCTTTTAAGTGTCAGCCTGGAAAGGGTACGAAGCAAAAAGGTTGGTTACTTACGAGGAGTCAGGGATGTGTAGCAAGACAAAGACTGCCATCTCCCAGAGGCCAGCGCTCTCGAGCTGAGCAGCATAACTAGCATGTAGGAGACCCTGACGTGAAACTGAGAGGTGGGTGTAGTTTAGAGCCTGTAGCACATTCCAAAGATGCCAACTCAGCCGGTAGTCCAGCTGCTCTGCTGTCACTGTGCTGGGATCCAGTAGTTGTTGGAGACTGTAGTGCCTGAAAGAGAAAGCAAGTTTAAACTTTAATAACTTTCAGAACTTCACTAAAACTAATTAAAAGACGAATTACGTAACCACAGCAAACAAAATCTTGGTTCTTGCTGTGGGTACTGGACACGTAAACCTAATAAAGACAGAAATGGAAACTGGTTTCTTACTTGTCACTGTAGAGTTTGAGCAGATGGAAGCAAATGTCATAGAGGGGTTTCTTATTTTCAGTGTTCTCCAGCTCCTCATCCAGACCCATTAGCTCCAGGTCATCCACATAAGGAGGAAAAGGTGCACAAGCATACTTGCTTACCTCTTCCAGTCCCTGCCAATAGACACAAGGAAAAATATACTTAGAAGTGCTCCAGGTTTGATTTTAAATTTATATGTATAATATTTTTTATTAATTTATATATGGATGCACCAGGCTGGTATTTTGTTTCCAGTGGAAAAGTGGTGTATTGCACTGTTGACATACAATTACTAGCTATTAAGTAAAGGTTTTAGAATTTTAAGCTTTGACACGATTATTGATCCTGGGGTCATCAACTTGGTCCATATTTTTCATATTTTAATTTAAAGTAATCTCCTTATCCATTCATGACAAAAGTTTGATCATCTAAAAGTGAATTGCACAAGAGAACATGCAGCACATCAAAAGACAATGTGATCAAACTGCAATATTTGTATATTTATAATGTGATAGATATTCTGGAGGTTTCTTACCTGGAATGCAGCCACATATTTGGCAAGAGCATCAGCTACAGAAGCCGTGGGGGGGAGCATGTACCACAAGTGCACAGCTACACAGCGTTTCCAATCCAGCTCAGAACACACATTTATGCAGTGATCTGTTGACTCCCATACCTGCGACAATGTCAGAAGGTATGAGATCAGATAAATGCAAATACTATTTTTTTTCCTGCAAAACTTTCTGTCTTAGCTACCCATCCACACTCTTTATAGACTTACAGGCTTGCCTGCTAGTAAGGCAAATATTCGCAATCTCTCCTCCGGAATGAAGGAGTCAGTTTGCATTCTGTTCCAATCTGCCAACTGTAGAGCCAAAAGGTCTCTGCTTAACTGAGAGCCTACACCTTGGGACAGCAGAAGGGACAGGCGATGGTCTCCTACAGATACATATAAATATCAGCAAGTCACCTCAACAGAATGCAGAGTGCAAATCCCAGCACAGGTCTAATAGCATACCGTATTTCAAGTACAACAGCCTGTTCTTACCATTTTTCTGAGCCAGTTTGCAGGCCTCACTTATGCAGTGGCCAGTGAGATAACTGAAAATAGCCTCCACATGGTTGTGTCCCCTACTTCCCACTTCATCCTGAATCCGCTGGGATGCACTTTCAGCCAACCAGCGAGAGAAGCTACGTCTGCGTGCTAGATGCTCCTGGTAGTCTCCATGGTACTCAGTCTCTGTTTCCAGATCCCCTAGCCTGCCCCACAGAGCTTCACACAGCGTCCACACTTGATGCCACTGGCCCAGGGCAGCTGACAAGAAGGAGAGAAAAAAATGGACCATGTCAACAGTGAAGAGTGAGTTTAAGTGAGGTCATTTGTTAAACTGTCAATGAATTACAAAAATAAATAAATAAAAGAATAAAAGGGGGAAAGAGGTATTGAACTCATCCTACCATCTCCTGAGACTTTGTTGACCTCAACAATCCACTTGGCATACTCATGCAGGGCTTTCACTCCTTTTTCAGGTTGGATGAAGGGGCAGGCATTCTCAGTGCTGATAGTGCTGTGTTTGAGTCCAATCTCCAGCGGCCGGTGGTGCAGAGCCAAGCTCTCTGCTGTCTCTTTTGGCATTATGCCAACAACCTGCTCTAGATGCACTTTGAAGGGGCTTTCAGTGATCCTGCAAAATTCCAGGTGTAAAGCTTAGAAAACACACCAACACTAAAAGTCTTCATAACAAATATATAAATGGGACATTCCTGAAATGTTAAAATTTAAGTTTAATTGAATGGAATTACCAACAGCTCTTAGCAAATCAGTCTATTGTTCATTATTGCCATTCAGAAGTTGTAACAACTGCTCAACTCACGGCCTGGTCTTGTTAGGTTTAGGTAAAAAGCCAAATCCCATGTTGTCTGCAGCCTGTTCTTTTGACTCTTGTGCTGTGCTGAGCGGATCTCCACAATGCACCAGTGTCCAGTTAGGACCCCAGCCTACTCTAAAAGCCCGGCCTTTGTACAGTGCTGCATCCATTAGCAGTCGTCCCTTCCCAAGAGTGACCGAGCTCTCCTGAGGTACGGGTCCGTCCAGCCGCCGGGCACCCACGGTCCGCAGGGAGACCTCTGGAACTGGAGGCGGCAGCAGGAAAGAGGGGCCCACCGATGGCCATGGGGCTTCCTGGACTGCTGGCTTACTGAGCTTCTGAGGGATCCCTCCAAAAGGAACCTCTGGCAGATGGGCAATGAGCCCACCTGAAGAAAACTTAGTCTGTAGAAGGTTACCCACTGCAAGGAAATAATTAGATGACAGTAAGCTCCACTAATTATTTTTTTCTTCAAAAAACACAGGAAATCAAGAGAAATCATCTTGAAGACATCAGATTTTGCAAACCTGACAGAACTCCTTGAGATTTGGCAAGTAAAATCCGGGGAGATGCAACTTCCTCCAAGAGTTTCTGAGGCAGCTGCTCTTGGAATGGGTCATAGTCATCATCCATCGCAAAAAGAGATGCCTTCATAATCTGCTCAAAGAAAAAAAAAAAAAAAAGATTATTTCTTCAGTGACATGAGCAAAAATGGGACTGGATTAAAGTGTAGCAGTTCAAGTATTATTCAGCTTTAGGATCAAACCACTGTTTGACACTAGACCTTCCTTCTGAAAGGAAGGAAACTGATACACAGGTCAGAGAACTAAAAGTTGATGCAACTATGCTGAGATGCCAGGCTATTCACTACATGAGTGGTGTGATTGCAACTGTAATATTTGCAGGATATTAGGGCTATTAAGCATACTCTACCTGAAGGGTGTGAGGGTTGATTCCCAATGTAGAGGCAATCTGGCTAGAGGCAGAGACAGGTTCGTGTTCAGCAGGGGTTTCTACTCTTAGTCTCATCTTGGCATCCTCCTCCAATGCACCTTCTTCCTCCTCACACAAAACACCATCAGCTGCCGAATCCTGGGTAATGTCTGCCATGTCACTGTCCAGTTCTGACACTCGGCTGAGAAGCTCCAACAGTGCCGTACTCTATTCAAACGTGCAAAGACACCATTTGACAACTTTAATATGCACATTCTGTTTGAGCCCAAAAAATGAAATCCTCACACAACTTTAGCACCAAGGCGAAATCATACAAGAGTATTCACGTCAGACATTCACATGTCTGAAAGCATTTCTACAAACACATGAATCTGATGGACACGTTATATAAACTTTTTTTAAATTTTATTTCATGCACACATATTCAGTAAAACACTGCATGTATTTAGGTTTCAGACATTCTAGAAAGAAACATCTTAATGTCATTAGAGGCACATTGAATTTTTTGCATAAAACTGCTTAATGTGCATTTGAGCACTTTTCACATAATTTTTATAAAATGTAGGCACAAAGTTTTCAAACATATTCACCAGTGCATGCAAGTTTGGTCATAACTCACAATGTCAAATACATCCCAAGTTATATGCGTGTAAAATGTAGACGTTATATAATTAAATTCATATCTCCACTGTTAAGAATCCTTTGTTTAATGTAATTTTCAGAAAAAGCTCTCAAATATTCCTTAAAGCTAAACATACTATGCAGCTCATAACATAACATCATACTGGATGTGCTACATAAATAAAAAATTAGAGCTGCACAATATGCACCATCTTATTGAACAACTTAAGATATGACTGTTCCATTCCAATTTAATTTCATTCTAAACATTATAAATTACAGCACACAGAAGAATTTCTTCACAGATAATTTGGCTTCACTCACAGTGGAAAAACTTCCATACTGAAGACATGGCTGTGACTGCAATGGATCCCTAATCCCTCATTAGTATTAGAAGCTGTGACTGGCCAATCTGTGCCAAGCATGCACAAAACTGATCAAGCAATGTGGATCAGACAGCCAAAGTGAGCCAGGGGATGAGCAATGCTGCGGCCATCGTACAATGTGTTTGGCCTGGTATATCTAATGGCAACACCTGATGGGCCAAAAGCATAAACCAGTGCCTGCAGCGACCATCTGATTGCTCTTAATAGAACCAAAAAAATGAGAAGCAAAATCTAACTTGTAGAAATAAAAGTGAATGTCAAATAAATCCTATAGTGAATATAAATCATATATTCACTATATTATTAAATAATTAATACACCAGGCTGAAAACCTGTGAATTCTGCTGAACAGCCAATCAACTGGTGCTTCTCTAATAAAGTCCCTTATGAAAGTTCATCAAATTTCATAATAATTGGCTGCCACTCAGAATAAACAATATCCCTGATAGGAGTAGCACACAGGCCATCAAAATAACACATAACTTGTTTATTTATGGGAAATCATAATTGCATAATACAGCTCTGTAAAAATGACTGATTACAGTGGACAGGCATCAACAACAACTCAGCTTTATTTATTTTCCAACACAAATGTAGATGTGAGTCCAGGAGTGTGTGCCAGATGCATTTTTCCCCTTCAGTCTACCTGAGCCTGTGGCGCCATCTGCTGCTGGGTAGGTGGAACCTGTTGCAGCCCAGGTTGAATAGCTGTCTTCAGCTTCTTTGGGTCAGTCTTGGCAGGGGGAACCTCTTCCTCCTCATCTGAATCCTGCAGGCCATACTTAGAGAAGTGGGCCACCTGACAAGGTAATAAAGTTGAGAGGTTAGGGCTGTCAGAGTAATAGTTTGTGTGATGGGTTTTTTTTATGGCCAAACAATTAAGTCTTTTGCAGTTTCCAAAGAAATTAAAAAGGGGACAAATAGCAGGACATTGTTACATCAAACATAGAATGGCAAAACAAGTCACTAATACAAAAAACAATTTCAAACTGAAAGTTAATATTGCTGTTTCACATTTGTCTCCTTTTTCTGCTGATCCAAAAACAACCAATTTACTTTGTAATTACTGCAACTTTGTATTAGTTAAAAATGTACCCTGGAAAAAGATGACTTTCATATTAACAAGAAACCTCATTAAAACAGTGGATATTTGAATAAAGCATTCATCTTTATCATCATCATCATGATTAGAAAGTGCAAAAAAAATTCAAGCTGAATTTAGAAGCTGATAGCTACACAAAACTTAATTGGTAATCAATTATTTGACAATCAAAACAGTTATTTCAAGTAGCCCTGGTCTGATGCCTGCCTGAAAAATAGCCACAAAAATTAGTACCACTCCTGTCAGCAAAAACTAGTGTTGCCCCTGCAGCTTAACCACATTTTCACTCAAGCACTGAGCAAATTGCATGGCTCATTAAACAGATCAACACAATCAAAGGAGAAATTAATACAGGATTTCTCAAAATAATAACTGCTCATACCTCAAACACCCAGGAGCCAGTTTCAGGCCGGTACTCAAGGAAACGAGCACCCTGTTTACGGGAGGCATTCTCCAGACGTCCCTCATAGTTCATCTCAGTCAGACGCTCAGGACTTTTGATCTGTGTGCAGGTGGTTTTGTCATTGGGCCAAACACCATCAAGGGTCACCTCTGCACGTCTAGAGACAGACACACGTTTATACTTAAACTTACCAATTGAGATGCAATTTACCTGGTAACACATCACTTGCAATGCACAAATGGCACAAAATAAAATTGTATTTGAAATCCAGCAGGCAATGCTACTCACCTGTTGAGGCCTTCACCCTCAGGAGGTTTATTTTTGTCATCAGGGTAGATGATTACTTCTTTGCGTCTGAAGTGTACAATTTCATCAAGATTCAGGTTTGTTAGATTGACCTCTCCAGGGAAAAAAACTGACCCATAACCTGCAAGATCACAGAATCAAGATTGGTCAAGCTTCAGCCAGAGAAATTCAAAGAACACAGATGAAAAGGATCTCCATTATTGTGCATTATATAGGTACCTTTCCGGCCAACAGTGAAATTGTCCACAAAACATTCTCCATTTTCATTTAGCATCTTTGCAAGCTCTTCCATGGATGGAATGGTGTAGTAGCCTACTCGACTGAGAACAATACCTGAAGACATACAAAAAAAAGGTAATCACTGACAATGGTTCCCAGCACACACAGAACCCATGGAGCCATACTATGAACAGACTTATGAAGCTCATCAACATAAAGAAACCTACCAGCTGGATGAGGTGGTTTCTGGGTTTCCAACTCCTCTTCACGCTCCTCCTGAACAGAATCCTCACCTAAGGAAATTTCCTCACTGCTTAGATCGAGACCATTGCGGGCACTGACGCCTCTCCGCATGTTCAGGTCACTGATTGTATCCTGCAGCGAGGGGCTGGGCTGAGAGTGTGGGATGGGCTTTGCAATGGGGTTAGTGTAAAACTTTGACACTTCCAGATCATCCTCTGCTCCCCTCTCAGTCTCCCCATCTTGGATTTCCTCTGTATCTGTTCTCAAACTGCAAACAATGTCAAACATGACTTTCTGACCAAATTTGATGAAAGAAAAATGTCCTAAATAATGTCTTAATGTATTCTGCAAAAAAGTGCCTATGTTTGATGCTGCTAATCTAACAATATAATTGCATAACAGTGAAATTAAAAACTTTAACAAAGTATACACTTTGGCAATGAACTTTTCTTTATTCTGTTAATTTGTAATAAAAGACAAATTACCTAAATATTTTAAATGTTTAACTGTTATTTATGTTATTTAATCTGACCTGAGGCCATTCTGTGGATATTCTGAAGGAGAGGTCAAGTCATCAGCTTCTCTGTTCAGCGTGCTGCTGTAGAGACTACTGCCACTCATATTCTTCAGCACAAGCTTCTTTATGCTTTTCCTGTATTAAAATGGGAAAAAGGAACACACTCAATACCTCACTTTCACAAGTCTCCTTACTCCATTAGAGAAACACCAGACTTTCTACAACAAGCAGCAATCTTTTACCTGGGCATAAATGATCCATTGGTAATAGACGGTTCATCATCATCTAGCCCATCAAAGAGATGGGATTTAGTAGAGCCTGATGAGGTGAGGGCCTTGGGACGCACTCGTGTGGCAGGACGAGGGGTCAGCTTGTAGTGTGTGGGAGTTGTCAGGGCTTTCTGGGCAGCTGGATTTGTTGGCTTCAAACGCTAATTAGAGGGAATTTGATTATTTAGAATGCAGACATTAATAACTCAAATGTATAATGTAAAAATGAAAATGAGAGCACTTGTGAAAAACAATTAAAAAGTTAGCAACCTCCTCTTTCTTCTTGGGGTCAGAAAGGGGGTTTCTGAACAGAGGAGAGTCTCCAAAGGGCGCATAAGCCAGTGCATTGATCTGCTGCTGAAGGACTGCTTGCTGGGCCGCAGCAGCATTGGGGTCAGTCAGAGCTGAAAGGAAGAACACAGGTACATTAATCACTCTCACATCTACCATCTTTGAGTGATTGGCTTAGGTATAGGTCCACGTTTGATGTGTTTGATTTCAAATTGAGCATAGACTTAAGGTTTTTGAATATTCTACTGACCAACAGGCTGCTGTGTTGCTCCAAAGTTGAGTGTGCTGGTTCCTGCACTGAATCCACCAGCTCCAAATGTCCCTACTGTTCCCAAAGTTGAGCCAATCTTGTTCTGGTTGTTTCCAAACAGAGACGTTTGCCCTGTCCCTACACCTGTAAGGAACAAAATATGAAAACCAGCAAATGAATATTATTAAACTTTATAATCATAACCTATACACTCACACACACACACACACACACACACACACACACACACACACATCCACACACACATCCACACACAAGTTTTACCTGCTCCAAAACCTGTTCCAAGCCCTGTCCCGAGACCACCAGTGGCAGTTTTGTTTCCAAACAAACTTGGACCAGCAGGATTTGCACCAAAACCTTACAGATGTTTAAAATAAAATTAGCTAATAAAAGGAACATTCAAAAATATAACAAACATTTTTACAAGTGATAACTAATGTCTGAGATGAGAAACATACCAAAGTTGGAAGTGTTTGTGTTGGTTCCCAGAGTAAGGGTGGGCTTGTTGCCAAACAGACCAGTACCTGTGCCAAAGGAAGGAGCACTGGTGGTGGTGGTGCCAAAACCAGGAGCCTTATTACCAAACAAGTTCTGCAGAAAGAAAAGATTCTTCACTATTGATGCTACAGAGATGTTACTCTCATGCAAACTATAAATATTTAAACAATGACTCAACACCAAGACTGCAGAAGCTAAGAACCCACATTCGCAAACGCAGAGTTGTTCTGGCCAAAGAGACCTGTTCCTGTGCCAAAGCCTGTGGCTGTACTGGTGTTTGCTGTGTTCCCAAACAGCCCTCCAGCCTGAGAAGCAGCCGTGTTCCCAAATAGGCCCTGATTACAAAGAAGAGACAATTAACCAATAAGGACCCACGGTGACCAATGTGTGACAGAAGAATGAGGAAAGCACTTTTTTTCCTTCTCTGGAACTCATGGAATCCCTATGTGACATAAGCTGAACATCCTGGATGTGTCAAGTTTGTGAACATGTGACCTCCTAAACAAAATGCTGGCCAGCTAATTTTAAGTGCATTTTGACATGTAAAAGAATTGTTCCAACACATTTAACAAGTCAAACACTTAATAAAATACTGAATTTATTTAATACTTATTAATGCTTAAATTGTGTGCAATATAATTATTTATATTTCAACTAAATGATGACACTCGGGTTATGTCACTGTAAAAATACACCATTAACATATTTACAGAACATCACATGACCTCTTTATCGCAACAAAAAAAAAAAAAGAACAGAACAGATGGGTTTGTGTTAAATTCAAAGTGAGCACCAGCTACTCGCTCACTCACTCAGTCAGTCTATCTATATAAAGTGCCTTGCAAAAGTATTCACCCCCTGGCATTTTTCATGTTTTGCTACCTCACAACATGAAATCCAAATGAATTATTTGAGGGTTTGCATCATTTTGTTTCATTTAGAGAATATGCCTACAACTTTGAACATTGATTTATTTATTGTGAAGCAAACAACAAACAGGACAAAAGAACAGAAAACGTCAATGTGCATAACCAATCATCCCCCTAAAGTCAGTACTCTGAAGAGGCTCCTTTTGCAGCAATTACAGCTGCCAGTCACTTCGGTTAAGTCTCTTTGAGCTTGCCACATCTTTGCCACTGGGATTTTTGCCCATTCCTCAAGGAAAAAACTGCTCCAGCTCCTTCCAATTTAGATAGTTTATGTTGGTGAACAGAATGTTTAATTCTAACCAAAGATTCTCAATTGGAATAAGGTCTGGGCCTGACTAGGTCATTCTAATACATTTACACATTTCCTGTGTTGCTTTAGCAGTATGCTTTGGGTCATTGTCCTGTTTGAAGATGAACCTTCATCCAAGGCTTAAATCAGACAGACAAAAACAGGTTTTTGACCAAGAATATCCCTATATTTAGCACCATCCATCTTCTCCTTGACTTAGACAAGTTTCCCTGTAACTGATGCTGAAAAACATCCCCACTACATGATCCTGCCACATTTCACAGTGGAGATGGTGTTCTTGGGGTGATGAGGTGTTGGTTTTGCACCAGATATAGCATTTTCCTTGGTAGCTAAAAAGTTCAATTTGATCTGACCAGAGCACCTTCCTCCATCCATTGGGTAGTCTACCACATGCATTTTGGCAAACTTAAAATAAGCCTTCCTATTTGGGTTTGTAAGTAAAGTTTTTTTTATGGGTACTCTTCCATAAAGTCCAACTCTGTGGAATGTAAGGCTTATTGTGGCCATATGGACAGATACTCCAGTTACTCCTTGGGAACTCTGGCTGACTAATAGTTAACTTTGGTCTCTGTGCTGCCTCTCTGATTAATGCCTCTACTTGTCTGAGGGTTTTAGTGGGTGGTCGTCTATTGGTGTGTGTATGTATATATACATATATACGTGAGCGTGGCAAGCATATGTATCAAATGAAATCAGTTCTGTAATTATAATAATTACATTTTAATATAAATTATGTTCCCAGTACTGACCATACTGCTGGTGTTGGGCTGGCCGATGGTATTGGTGTTGCCAAAGGAGAAGCCAGTGTTTTGGGCAGTGGTGGCCTGGCCAAAAGGCTTGAAGAGACTATTAGCCTGTTGTGGTTGGCTAAATAAACTGCCTGTGTTTGTACCAAATCCACTTGTACCTGTAAAGTGTTACAAAAAAGTATTATTTTTCAATCACATTACAATCATATAAAAACAGAAATGGCTATGGATATCTAATTACAAGATTTTACATGATCCCATATCATATTGTATACGTTCAAATTACAGCCTGCAAAATCAACATGTATGCAAAAGCATTAGACTTCCAGTCATGTTTCTAATATGAATATTTAAGTTTTTGAACTAGAGTTGGAATTTTGCTTTTACTTACCTGTTCCAAAGGTGGCCTTATTCTGGCCAAAACTGAAGCCAGTATTGGTGGCTGATGGACCAAAGAGCCCAGTAGCAGTGCTTGGAGTTGCTGCCCCTGAAGGCCCAAAGAGGCTTGCTGTATTGGCAGCCAGTGGGTTAGAAGGCCCCTTTCTGCCTGCCTGATAGTCTTCTAATCTCAATTCCTGAAAAGAATATGTAATCATTATCCAAATGTACCCAGTAGTCACAATGTTGTATTATTACATTACTACAATGAACACTATATGAGTCCCAGTGACAATGTGACCCACCTCTAAAGATTTGTTTTCATACTCCTTCATAGCCGTGATGCACTGATGTTTGGTGTTAATGCTGGTTGTAACACCACTCTTCACCATTGTGTCACTTCCAGTTGGAGGCTTAATAATATATTGAGAACAGGAAATTAATGTTTGTAAAACAAACCTGTCACTGACATTTCAGAACACACCTGAATACACAAAAACATTCCAGAGAAGACACATCATTAAATTTACATTAAATTTGATGGTGGTGCCAGGTTGGGTGGCAGTGAAACTTGATGTTCCAAATAGGGACCCCGAGGTTCCTCCAAATGGATTGGAAGTGGTGTTGGTTGTCCCAAACAGCCCACCACTACTGGTACTGGTGCCAAAAGCTGCAAAACAAAAGTCAAACCACAGTAGTTAATTTGCTTATGGCTCCTTTGTAAATTCCTGGTACCCACTTATATCACAATCATTCAAATGAACTTACTGCCAAAAGAGGCAGGTTTATTGGCACCGAATGCATTGCCCTGCTGGGAGAAGAGTCCACCTCCTCCAGTGTTGGTGTTTCCAAAGAGGCTGTTGGAGGTGCCACTGGTATTGCCAAAACCAAACCCACTGCTAGTTGAGGAGGTGACAGGCTGACTGAAGGTGCTGGACCCAAAGAGCCCACCTAGAAAGAGCAGAGGTCAAGTTCAGAAAAGGTTATTCACTATTCACTTTTGCTTCATGCTAGAATTTTATGACGATCACAGAATTAATTGAATTTCATGAAGATGTTTAAAAAAAGTATTGTTCAATAAAAAGGTCTAGTAAGCAGCTTACCAGGTTTGTTCTGTTGTGTCCCAAAGAGACCTCCTGTGTTGTTTGTGGTTCCAAAAGCTGAGGAACCAAAGCCACCTGTTGTTCCAAAGCCAGTGTCTGAAAATTAAAGCCAAAACAACAGATTTCTAAGTGGCCCTCCAGACGAAAAAAAAAAATTCATAGTTAACAATCACCATTGTTATTTTTGTTAACATGCAACTGACATCAAGCTAGGTCACAATTATGATACTAAAGTGAGAGTGACATTTGTGGCTTTTACAAACCTCTCAAAGCAGTTCAACATACTTTAAAACCAGTGTACACAATTTACACCTGGCCCACCCGACAGGATAACTAATACAACACTTAGGCTGATCTTCCTCTGCGGACAACTGAGGAAGATGTACTGTTATCAGGCTGGTGTCAAAACATTTGTTTTCTCAGAGGAATCTCCTTGTGGTGTGGGGTATGAAAACTTTTAACACTTCCAGTCTGCTCACAGTCCAGATCCCCAACAACTTCTCATTATTATTAAAATGAATTATTATAAACAAAAAACTAAACCTAAGCCTTCAATAAACCAACGTTGGAGAGAAGGGTAACTAAATGTCATTATTTGGCCAAGCTGTACTGCTACACTGAATGGCTTGTGCTGTTAAAAACATTGTTGTTATTAGTAGTGTTATTTATTTTAAAAACAGACAAAATATTTCTCAGGCTGCAACATGACCCTAATCACAGAGTGAGCAATTCAGACACTCTCAGTAACAACCTTTAATGAACATTTTACTTACTTTGCTGTCCAAACGTGGATGATGTCCCAAATCCTCCTGTTCCTCCCCCAAAGGGAGCTCCAAACGACTTGTTAAACATCCTGCTCAGCTACACAACCTGCATGTGTCTGCAAAAGAGAGAGTTTATAAACAATACAGATGAATGCAAGAATTACCCCCAATCAACTCAGCTCATCTGAGCTGAAACACCAGCAGAGAGCAGAACTCTCACTCCTGACGGTGGCGAATGCACTTTCCAGCCTGAAAGCACGACATTAAGAGTCAGTGTGTCCGCTAAGCCAAGCTGCCTTACTGGTGAAGCTGGGTCGTGTGTTTACAGAAGGGACGCCGCGTCCGAGCCGGCCACTTCAGCTGCACTCTGAGCGCATGCGCAGGCCTGCGGCGCGCGAGCGGCCTGAGTCAGTAAACACAGAGTCAGAGACTCGCTCCGGATTAATCCGGCGCGCGCAAACCAAAACCAGTCACGTCTCACACCAACCTGCTCTACGCTGGCCGGGTCTGACTCAAACGAAACACGTCCCGACCGGAAACGCAGCGCGAGCGCGTGGAGCGGGACTGCGCGAGCGGCTCCCGCGTCACGTGCTTCAGACTGTTTGTGCTGCGGTTAGCCAGGGAGCTAACGTTAGCTAGCTTTGAGCTAACAGCCCAAATAGCCCCACTTTAAGACGAAACGGCCGCGCAGCCGCACCGTGTCGCGCACCCCGAGCGCGTCCGACCGAGAGAAACCGCACCCACCCGCACGCCGCGCTGGCTTTGTGGCTGTGACGGACTGAGGCTGACGCGGAGGCAGGCCGACGCTGCGAGCCCGTGAGCGGAGTTTGAAAGCCGTTTTCCTGCCTTTACTCACCGCGGACGCGGAGTCAGACTCGGCCCTGCTGCGCTCCGAGTCTTCAGAAGCCAACCGTTTCACACGGCCGACGCGCTCAAAGCCCGAACTCGCGCCTTCCGCGGCTTCCTCGCATTTGTGTAAAGTTGAGAAACAGCGTCGAAGGAGGGAAACGGAGCAGACGAGGCTCAGCGCTGCCAACTACGTCATAGACACACACCGACGACGTCACCACATTACACACGAAGCTATTTTATCATATTACAATTTGTATGCTTATTATATTATATAAGACATTTATATTTTTAGGCTACATCATACTTTTATTTGTATATTTTATTATATTATAATTTTACATTTTTGTATATTATAATTTTATATTGTATTTTTATGTTGTAATTTTATTCGTATATTTTATTATATTTTATATCTTTTATATTTTATTATATTATACACTCCTCTACATTGAAATTGCTACATCGACTGCACTTTCTCATTGTATGTATTTGAATTTCTATGTTGGATGTGTGTGAATTTAAAAAAAAATGCATTTCCTAACTTTGTTTATACTGGTAAAATCTCAAATTCAAGATATTTGACATTTACTGTTAGAAAAGTTCATTTCCATGGAAGCCCGTTTTCAAAACCTGGAGAAAACGTACTGTCATACGAAGGACTAGTGCCCTGTCTAGGGTTGTTTCCCGCCCTTGCGCTCAGAATTGCCGTGACCCTATTCAGGAATAAGCGGTTCAGAAAATGGATGGATGGATGGACAGTGTTCCTTCTACAAGATAATCTTGTTTATGGGAAAGACCTCATTATTATTTAACATGCCATAAAATAACTTTATTTCTAACCCCAACAAGGTCTCTTTCAATACTTTTTTAGACAGTGTCCAGAATTTAAAGACTGCCCATTATCATTATCACCATTTTAATTAAATGTACTTGGCAACAGTGAGGGTTGCGTCAGGAAGGGCAGCCAGCATAAAATTTGTGCCAAAACTATAATGCAGATCGTAAATATGATTATCCGCTGTGGCGAACCCTAAAGGGAGCAGCCGAAAGATGAATGAAGTTGATTCCCTGTTCCCTATACAATTTAGAAGATGTAATGTCAGTGACTTTAGGATGCTGTTTGTGAGCAAGGGAAGGGGTGAATAATCGTAAAATAATAATTTAATTACATAAATAATAAATAAATAATCGTAATTACAACATAATCTATCATTCTACAAGATAGCATCTCATAATAAGATAATTTCTCATTTTTACCTCATAAATACAGCACAATATCTCATTATTCTCAAGCTTTTCTGATGTCCCGCAGGCACTGACTGCTGCGCATGCGCATTCATCAAAGTCTCTTCTGTGCTCGTCAACTTGAGCGTCTTTATAGAAAATCTGATCTCATCATACACAAAGAAATGCACAAAACCCACATACTAAATTATAAGGATAAAATTGTTCAAGCAAAATCATTATACTACTCTGGGCTAATCAGTTCAAATGAAGGAAACACTAAGACACTGTTCTCTCTAGTTAACAGATCTCTCCAACCCACAGCCTCCCTACCTTCCCACTTTTATTCAACTGACTCCTGTAACTCCCTAATGATGTTCTTTAGTGAAAAAATCTGTAAAATCCACAAAGACATCTGTCCTAATTCTTTGCCTCTCCCTTTCTCTGTACCTCTTTCACACAGTCAGTCTTTCTTCTATTTTCAACTCCCATATACATCTGTAATTTCTAACCTTATTGTCAAATCATAGCCTTCTACTTGCCAGCTTGATCCTTTCCCTACAGTCCTAGTTAAATCTTGTCTTTCCTCCCTGCTCCCCCTCATAAATGCCATTATCCATTCCTCACTTACTTATGGAATTGTTCCGTCACTCTATAAAACAGCAGCCATCACTCCTATCTTGAAAAAAACTGGTTCAGATCCCAACAACTATAATAACCTCTGCCCCATTTCAAACCTCCCTTTTATTTCCAAAATACTTGAAAAAGTTGTTGCAACTCAACTCCATACCTATCTATCCCAAAACGAACAATTCTAGTCTGGTTTCCGCCCCCTTAATAGCACAGAAACTGCTCTCATCAAAATAACCACTGACTCCGGTTTATTCTCCATTCTGATACATCTTGATCTAAGTGCAGCCTCTGACACCATCTCTCATTCTATGCTCCTCAATAGACTACCCTCCATAGGCATAAACCATATCGCACTCAACTGGTTTCACTCATATCTCTCTGGCCGCACACAGTTCATTCAACTTAAATCCCAGCCTTCCCCTGTTCTATTCAGAGTGCTCCAATGTTCTGTGCTCGGGCTCCTCCTCTTCATCATTTACCTTCTGCCCCTTGGAAATATATTTCGCTCATTTAACATTGATTTTCACTGCTATGCGGATGACACCCAGCTCTACCTCAAGTAAACCAGGCACTCTGTTTCCATCCTCATCTCTCACAAACTGTCTATCTGAAATAAAAACCTGGTTCACTTCTAACTTCCTAAACCTCAATAGTGATAAAACCGAAATTTTGCTCTGCGGTTCAAAATCCACACTATCTAAAGTTGACAGCTTCTCCATCCCAATCGACAGCTCCTTAGTTTCCCCCTCACCTCAGGTTAAGAGTCTGGGTGTCATCCTAGATAGCTCTCTATCCTTTCACTCTCACATCTGTAATATAACCTGGTCTGCATATTTTCATCTCCGTAACATCAATTGCTTACCCCCCTCCCTCACCCTCCACGCTGCATCTATTCTTGTCCATAGTCTTGTCACCTCCCGTATTGACTACTGTAACTCTCTTCTCTTAGGCCTGCCTCACAAATCCCTCCATAAGCTTCAGTTAGTTCAGAATGCAGCAGCTCGTATCATTTCCAAAACTCCTTCTTCTCATCACATTACACCTGTCCTTAAACAACTCCACTGGCTTCCAGTTAAATATAGGATCACCTTCAAAATACTTCTCTATACATTCTAGGCCATCCATAATCTCGCTCCCTTATACCTCTCAAATCTCCTCAATATCGCACCCTCCTTCCGCTCGCTCAGATCCTCCTCTTCCATCCATCTCTTTGTCCCTTCTGCTCGTCTGAGTACCATGGGGTTCAGAGCTTTCAGCCGCTCTGCTCCAAAACTCTGGAACTCCCTCCCACCCGACATCCATAACATTGATTCTCTTCCCCTCTCAAAACTCTGGACTCAAAACTCACCTGTTCAATGAAGCATATTCTTTATAAGTTTCCACTCTAAATGTCTTTTGTATGTGTTGTGTCCTTCTGTATGTTTGTTTCACTAATTTTTTGTAAATAATGAATTTATAAATAAAATGTATTTTTATTGTTATTAATATTACATGCAGCGCAGACCTGTTACAGCCCGGAGACCGAACCCCGCCCCCTCAACGCTCGTCTTTTAATTGTTGCACGTCACGTGACTCAGCGGCGCCAGCCAATCAGCCATGCAGGTAGGCTCAGCCTGGCCCGCCCACACAGCCTGGCCCGCCTATCAGCGCTCTCCTCGATTCCACACGTCACATGACGGAGAGAGACGCCACCGGAGTACCGAAGTGTGTGAGAGGAAGAGAAGCTCCGTTTGGCTTTATTTTACTGCAGAAAATGAAATCACAGCAGCGGTCTAGTTTGCAACAGGGCTGTTAAATAGAGTGGAAACACAACAAACCTCTACAAGCAGATGAAAAATCATGCAGCAGAAAACGTGGAGCTGCAGAAACGGCGAGGAGAGACATCCCCCGTTCCCTGCCCCGACAGACCCAGAGCCTCCACCCAGAGCCTCCACCCAGAGATACAAAACTCTCGACTTGAAAAACAGAATAAGTTTGAAACTTCACAGTATTTGTTGTGGTGGGATTTAATCTTGTTGTATTGTGGTTTGTCAGCCCTCTACCTCAGGACATTTTGTTTTGTGTTGAATGATATTTTTTACACTATAAAAAAAACAAAAACAAAAAAAACAACAACAACAGAATTGCACTGAAAGGAAAATTCCTTATTTTTTTTATTGTTTTTCCTAAGAACAATTTAACTTTATAAAACTTTATTGTGTTACTGTTCCATTGTTTCTAAACAAAAATGTGGATTGTGACAATAAAGTATTTTGTTGTCACTTACAATGTTTGGCAAAATTCTATTCTAGGTCCTTTGGATCATTTGGATCTATGAAGCTTAAATATTCAAAAGTTTCGATATCGGCGATACTAGCCCTGCATTTATTTGGTATCGGATCGATACCAAAATTCCCGGTATTGCCCACCTCTAGTGTGTGTGCGTGTATGTGAGAACGGGGCGGATCTGCGTGCTTCGTAACGGAATATGAGTAGAGCGTCATCGATCGATGGCGATATAACCGGAAGGACCGCCCCTTACCCTCTCTTTCTGCTGAGGGTCCACAGTGAGTGTTCTGTCCTCTGACAGGAGGGCTATGTTTGCTCTTCAGCGAGCTGGCTGTGTGTCCAGCGTAAATATGCTGGATGAGCGCGCTCCTCTCCACAGTGGTCTCCATCTGAGAGCACGACCCGAGCTGATCTTTGCTGGGTGAAGGACTGGGCGGAAGCACGTGGATCCAACGTGGCTGAAGGTCGGGCTTCTCCGCAGCAACTGCTGTTTGGCGGAGCTCGGTGTCTTCAGTCTTCGCCGTTATGGTTGATTAGAGGGCTGGTTCTATCTGCGGCCTCCTCTCGGATCCCGCAGGCCGGAGGAGCAGCTGGGACTCGTGCTGGAACAGCGGTGAGTCTATCGCAGAGGAAGAAGTCGTATTCTGTGTCTCGGTGATGAAAACCTCGAATAGGAAGTGCCGTCTTATGCGACAACTGACGATTTTTATTTTCACAATTAATCTGAGAGATGAATGAAGGTGTGGTATAATATAGGTGTGCTATGTTGTGCACTTTTCTCATATAGTGGCTTTTTATTCCTTTTCCAGACGCTCGAATCAACACATCACATCGTTACAAAGGCAAGTACCCCCCCCCACGAGGTGTTGAGTAAATATTAAATCAGTGCTTGTCGACGTATTTATAGGCCAAAGTCTGAATTCAGAGCATTAAGGTCTAATTTAACGTTTAATGCGTTTAGAGATCTAAGACCTGAACGAGTGCCTCCGATTAAATCCTAGAGGCACCCCATCCCTTTCCTGCTCCAAACATTCAACAAAGCAGCCCCTTAACCCTTTTAGTGTTTCTGGGTGTGTTAAAGTTAAAACATGTAGGACCAGGATTGAGACAAGAATAGTGACTTTATGCTTTTTTTTTTATTATTCATAAGTGGCCCACTCAGACTTATTTTTGGTCATAACTCCTCAGAAATCCAGTACCTCAAGATTCCGTTGAGATTGAGCACCATTTAAAAGGTCACTTGCATGTATTGAATATAAAGTTTTCCTTTCTGGAGAACAGAACTTTAAACGCATTTTAGATGCACTAATAGTTCATGTCTGTCTGGTGTTGTGATGAAACCAAAACTGATTTAGCTGGAATTACCGGCAGATTGTTCAGTGGTGATACTCGGTTTTCTGAACACTTTAACTGATGAAGTACTTTTAAATGTTTGGCATCCAGCGTTTCTGACTGTTTATTTGTTTTACAGGTACAGTGTGAACAAGGCAAGGCAAAGTGAGTGCTACTAAAGCTATTCTTCTGTCCATTGTCTTCTGTAACTAATGATGAAACCAAAACTGAGAGTAGCTGGAATTACCGGCAG
Source organism: Acestrorhynchus altus (assembly GCA_034509495.1). Taxonomy (NCBI): domain Eukaryota; kingdom Metazoa; phylum Chordata; class Actinopteri; order Characiformes; family Acestrorhynchidae; genus Acestrorhynchus; species Acestrorhynchus altus. The sequence continues at coordinate 17,566,945 of CM067516.1, forward strand.
ATTGTTTAGTGGTGATGCTCGGTTTTCTGAAGTGCGCTGCACATTGTAATTGATCTAAAAGTATCAAATTGTCGACTTAATGGTGTTCTCCATGTGTTCCCCCACAGATACTGTACAAAAGTGAAGACCCTGAGCAGACTGCAACAAGATGAGACCAGTTTTCTTAATTTTTCCTTCCTTTTACTGGAATAAACTTATTAAACCTGACTTTGGCAGCTTGTCTCATTTTAGCAATATGATCCAAGGATTGCATTATAACCCTGGTCTGTAAAGCCTAAATGGCTGCGAGATTTTATTGTATGAAATACAATGGAATAAAAATGTGAATGTGCCATGTTTCTTTCTATGGAAAAATAAAATCCTGCAGCCACACCAGCCCTATGCAGAAGAGGACGCCCGAGCTGTTAACTAAAACTATTTAGTCTGGTTTCACTCGGGTGAATTACTGTGATCAAGGGGAAACTGAAGTAACGTAGTAGTTTTACAAATCATGGAGCTATTTAAGACCATCTGTAGCTGTGGTAGGACTGCCTTCAGCCTCCACATTAACTCCTGTAGCAAGGAGCACCTGCTTACATACCTGGAGCAGTGGCCAGCCACCTTGGCCCAGATGTCTTGCAGCTTTAGGCCAGATGCACGGATGAACAAGCTTACCAAAATCCATTTTATTTAACACCATTTACTGTACAGTTTGAAAAGCAAAAAGGAACTGAAGTGTAAGCAGGACTAGCAGTCTTCCTTAAACATTGGTTTGTTTAATTACCAACATCCCACAATGTGAGTCTCTGCACAGCAGTGTGCATTTTAGTCTTCCTCCCTTTCAATGTATGACTTGGCAGCTGAGCGAGCCATCTGTCGAGCCAAATATCTCTCCCGGGCAGAGCTCACGCTCTGTTCGCTACTGCGTTTAGCAAATTTGCTTGGAGCTGGTGTCTCAACTTCAGTACCACTTTCAGCTGGAATATCCTTTGCTGCCTCCTCCTCCTCCTCATATCCTTTAGTTTTCTCTTCCCTCTCTTTTTCTGCATCTCTTGTCTCTTTTTCATCTGTTTTACGATGCATTCTCTCTTTGTGTCGGTCCTGATCCCTCCCTTTCTCTTCATTCCGGTCATGTCTCTCTTTTGGGCTGCTGTCTGCTTTGTTCCTCTTCCCCTGTCTGTCCTCTTTGTCTCTGTCCCTGTCCCTTTTCTCTCGTCCTCTGTCATCCTCCCGGTCTCTTCTCTCTCGCCCTCTGTCCTCCCTGTCCCAGTGTCGATCCCGCTCTCCTTTGTGGTCTTTGTCTTTTCGGTTGCCATGCTTATCTACTCTTTCCTTATCCCTTGCTCTGTCCCTCTCTCTTCCTTTATGACCCCTTTTCTCCTTCTCTTGTTTTCTCCCCTTCTCTTCTTCATCACCACTAACTGAGGAAGGAGATCTTTGCCGGTACTGCCTCTTGGAGTGGCTGCTGTTGCTAGTTGTCTTACTGAAGTCTGATTTAGAAGTCCTTTGGTCCTGATCACTGTGGCGTTCCTCTTCACTGTCATTTGCTTGTAGGGATGAGTTCACCACGGGAGACTTTTGATCTCGAGATTTATCTAACCTGTGATGAACATATGTTATAGTACAGTGTTACAGCAGTAACCAGCACCAAAATCTCTTCTTGCAAAGCATTATAGGAGATACTAAAACTCAATTCACTAATTAGAACAGGTCTCAAAATTTTACAGGGTATATTGGTGCTGTTCATCAATCCTACAAAAGTAGATATTCAATATCTAGTGAGGTATGTAAGCAATTTTATATTTAAAAACTATCAAACTGTGATGGCCACTGTCTTTAACTCACCTTTCAGTACTCCGATCAGGAAGAGGCTCCTCCCCTACAGTCTGATTCAAAAGATGCCTGTAAAATCCACTGAGGTCCTTCTGCTTCTTTACATCCAAGGCAGCTGAAAAAAATATGCTGAGGTTCAGACTCATTTGTATTGTTTTGATTTTAACTGAACATTCAAATATATCTCTATGATCAGCGTCAACCAAAGATTGATATACAAAGAGAATATGTACAATATATTTTCATCCAGATATTGATTCCAGTACTCAATAAATGATTATAAAAAGACATAGCATAGCTTTTGAACAATCTGAAAGCTTTGCTGTAACTGCATTCTACCTTCCATCTCTGCTGCTCTGTTCTCTTTCTCAAGCTCTTCTTGTCTTTCTTTGAGCTTCTGCCTGTATGCTGAGGTAACATATGCTTCTTTGTCAGCAAACTTTTCACCCTCTGCCTCTCTTTCCTTCTGAATCTTTCTCTCTTCGCGTCGTTCTTGCTCCTTCTTCCTCTCTTCTACAGCACACAAGAGCTGCTTTATGTACTTGGGCTAAAAGGAGGAAACTTATCAGTCTTGTGTAATCAATGCAAGTAATACAAATACAGCAACACTACAATCAAGTAGAGAATAAAGACATAGTGGATGTGGACACATTTGACATTTCAGACAAATGAATGAATGACTAGATACAGTTAATTTTATATACCAAGTAGTTTCTATAACAATCAAATTGAACATACCTTTTTGTCTGTACCACCTAAAAGCTTTTTATTGCTCTCAAGCCTCTGTTTCTGTATGTCATCATATACATTGTCATACTCAAACACACTGCTGTCCTCCTCCAGAGCTTTCTGCATTTTGAGATGAGTCTGTCACAGGTAATAAAATTGAGAAAAAATACAATTATAAACAAAACAAACAAACATGCATACATATACACAACACTTTGTTTTAAATGTACACTTTATATAATTACAGTTTAAGAAATTTGTGAGATATCCCTTTTAGTACAGTTGTGGCCACACAATAATTTGTCAAATGTTTTATGGTATCATGAAATACAATTTTATGCATTAACTTTTTATTGACAAATACATCCAGTTTAAGCAAAGACTACAGTGTTGACCCTTTTTTTAAGACTTCTGCAATTTGCCTCAGCATGCTGCATATGCTGGGCAAAATCTTAAGTGATGGCAACCTATTCTTAGCTAATCAGTGCTCAGAGTTTATCAGAGTTTCTCAATGGTATTGAGATCAGGGGAGTTACCTCGTCATGGGCCCAAAATTTCAATGCTAAGAGGATGTTTTGATACCATTCCTTTCTCGTGGCAGTGTTCTCACGCACAGTTATGAGTGAACCAAAAGATAAATGGTTTCAGGATGCTTCATTGTTTATATGACACAGGACTCATTGCTTTTAAAGCAGTCTACTCTTCTAATCAATATGACAGAATGATATCAGCTGTCCTCATTAACCTTTTCTCCTGAGCTAACGAGATTATCACTGGACTGCAGTCATTTTTGTAATTAATGTCATTTTCATGGCAGGGAATGACTTTGCAATTAATTGCAATTAATATGATCATTCTTAATACAAATTGAAACCATAAAAACAGAGGGAGCAAACTTTGTGCCATTCTCAAAATATATGGCCATGATTGTACATTGAACAAGAGTTTTAACCAATCACCAAGTTGTGGATATCTGAAACTGAATTTATAACTAGTTGCCACTCCAAACAGGCCATCCATAATCAACTATGAAAGCAACAGACAAGTTCATAATGGAGGTCTGTAAGACATATCACTAATATGAAGTTAATTGTTGATCTCTATAATTATATTAAAGAGATGTGTAATTTAGTAATTCAGAACACCTCAACATTCAAGATCGTCAACCACTTGTTTCCAGAACCTGCACAGCACAAGTTTTTAAAGTGTCACACACACACACACACCTGCTTCATCATCTTCTTTTTGATTGCCTCCTTTTGCAAAGTCTCACCAACAGAGGTCTGTGAAAGACAATAAAAACCGACGAAAGCAATCAGAATATAAAACCTGTAACGAATAAGAAGCAAATACAGTGGAATACTGCAAGTTTATTTACTTCCTCATCCGAGTCATCTCCAAATATGGAAGGTCGTGGGAGGGAGGCAGATTTTGAAGTGCTTTTCTTAGGTAGTATAAGCCCATACCTGTCATTGAAGCAGAAACAATCATTAGGCTTCAAACACTTTATGTGCAGTGGTTGTCATGACAAGGTGCCTGGCATGTGACCTATAGTCGTTTCTTTCTGAAGAACAAACGTTTAAAGTTAACTAATGAAACGAAATCATGGACTCTATTAAGAAATCTCTTAAGTAACTAGCTCATTAACCAGCTTACTGGACACAACAGCATATATTAAACGTGCTGCACATGTAGCAGATCTTTGTTGTGCTTGTATTAAAGCGTTGGGCTACAGTTTCACTGCTCCAGGCCATGACACGCACACAGTGGGCTGAACTGCTTTGTAAATCAGTAAAGTAGCGCAGGCGTTAGCCTCTTTAGCTGAACCACAGCGGCCGTTCTGACTTCGTGATCGGATGGTGTGAATTACAGCGCTTATCTCCACAAACTATCTCAGCAGGTTCATGTACAAATGGAGATTTTATGGGGAAGCGTGTATGAAGTCTGGACTCGGCGCATGAACCGTACATTTGGACTGTAATTCAATTATGACTGTAATTCACTGCTCTGATACTCACTGTTTACCGCCGGACGCCGCCATCTTGCCTCTCATACGATCTGAAGAATCAGAGACGCAGTTTCGCTGAAGATACTCTCATATAGAGCCAGAGTTTGGAAGATAATGGAGATCTGTTTTAACATTAAATAATTAACATTCATTCTTTATTTAAACCAACTTTACAACGTTGGTAAAAACCCAAGTGAGGAAAGTGCAATTACTGTACTGTACAACTGCGTTGTAATAAAATATTTCAGTGTAAAAATGAGAAGGTGCATATAGTAAACAGGAAAACATAAGAACAATAATAAATTGCATTAAAACAACACTGTAATGCATGAAATGCATACTATTAAAATAAACCCTATTATAAGTTATAAAATATTATATATATGTGAAATCTAAAATAAAATATAGTGAAATAGCAAAACATCTGTTAGGCTGTGTAAAACCCTGTAGACCCTTAAAATTAATAAATTGTTCATATAATAATAATAATAATAATAATAATAATAATAACTGTTATTATTATTATTATTATCATCATTAGTAGTAGTAGTAGTAGTAGTAGTATTGTCTGTACCTGTAGTTTAATATACATTACATACATGCTTTTAGTTAACGTGCATGTATCTGTATTCTGACTGGCTGAAAGCATCATCATCACCACCATTAATTATTATTATTATTATTATTATTATTATTATTATTATTATTATTATTATTATTATTATTATTATTATTGCTATTCTAGAGGGGATTTTGATTTAGATGCACAAAGCACAGGTGAGAGCTAATACACTATTAGGAATATACTGAAAAAGAAAAAAAAACACTGGTGTACCGATAATCAGACAGCAAAGTCCACCAAAAAAATTACAGCAGTTGATGACAAACACTGTAACTGTTGTGAAAAGAGGCCTTGTTACTGTACAAACCTATATACAGCATGTTACTGTAAAAACACTTAATTGTTATTAGTTTGACATTGAGTTGTGGTTTTCCTCACACAGTTGTTAAATTAAAAGTTTTTTTCAAATGCAGTAATGTAATTAACCCAGTTGGAGGCAGCTGCTAAGTAGTGATTGCTGAAAGCTGCATTAGTTTACAGTCAAGAGTCTCTTAACATTTAAGCAGTGCTTAAAAGGGTCTAAGCTCTTAGCTGTCAAATCAATTGTTTTGAAACCCACTACTAGATGAAAATGACACAACAGAATTGTAACAAAAATATTTCTTGAAACAGTAGGGTGCACTGTTTCACCTAAACCCTTAGCTTGCCATTTATGTGTCAAATATTGAAAAATCCTTATAGCTTTCTGCAGTTATATTTTGGAGTTAAAGGCCAAGTTTCAATTGTTCTCAGTGTCTGCTGATGGAAAGTGTTGCCATATGGTAAGTAATCTTGTTAAGTGGAACTGTTAAGCTAAAAAGTCACGTTTAGTCCAATTAAACAACTCTTTTTCATGGCATCTGGTCAAATGCATCATTTATTTAAAAATTGGGAAAATGAGATCTATTTTATGATCTCTTTCAGCTTTGTTGAGGTTTTACTATCTGTATGCGTTTGAATTTTCTCAGCATGCACATAATTTTTTTTTTTTTTTTAATGGAATTGCTTTCTTCCTGTTCAGTTAGTGTTAAACCCAAACACTATTATCCCTGCCGTAATCCTAATCTTATCTCCCCTACTCTCTCTGCTAATCCCAATCGCACTGCTCAGGGTGGGTGGACAGATGGAGGAGTGTTCAGTGACAGGCCACTCTTGATTCCTGCTGTTAGGGGCAGAAAGACATAGGAAAAGTGACGGTTAATTTGGTGCTGGAGCACAGCAGGACAGCAGGGAATAGTTTTCTGTTCGTTCATTGTCCTGTGATGTTTTCAGACTGTCGCACTGAACTTTCTCTTGACGGTATGTGAAACTGGTGCAAGGGGCAGGTGAAATATGATATTGATGCTGACACTGCACAGTGCTACAGTCAGAAGTACAAGGACATTCAGAGGCAGAAATACTCATTAAGTTTTAGATTCACCACAACTGGAGGACTTGTCAAAGAGTTAGATCTATCTATCTATCTATCTATCTATCTATCTATCTATCTATCTATCTATCTATCTATCTATCTATCTATCTATCTGTCTGTAGACATGATAGACATATCAAAAACAACTGTTTGCTCTATTTCTTTGAACAAATATCAAAATAAAAGTTCATAAACATACATACAGGCCCACTGCAGTTATGCACAGGGAAATCTGTCCTCTGCATTTAACTCATCCACACATTTAAACACACACTAGTGAATAAACACACTAAGGGGCAGTGAACACACATGGTGGGCATCCCTGTACATGACATTCAGGGAGCAGCTTGGAAATTAAATGAAGTGCTCATGTCTTGTCATTTTAGGGAGTCTGACAACTTTCCAGTCACAAGTCCCTAGCCACCAGGCAATGGCTGCCCGTATTCATACATAAATAACAAAAATAATAAAGGATTTTTTTTTGGACCACTGTCAAGTATGGTAAAACTATTATACACATCCTTGTTTACATTATTTACAAGCAACCAAATGTGGGTGTGACAGGGAGTGACTTTTTGCTCGAATATGGTCACATTCATACAAATATCTAAATTGTGTTAATATTTCTAAAAGGAATAAATATTGGAGTAGGACCTCTTGAAAACAACACAAGGCCTGTGTGACAGTCTCTTATAGGCACATTTGAGGCAAACAAGGGGACATTAAACAATGTCAATATCGGACAGGAACGAAATCACAGTTTGAGGGAATATGTGGGCTCTTAAGAAAAGTTCAGACATGTTCCTGCAGGATGAGGTGAGCTGGCAGCTTCCAGCTCCAGCCCTCAGTGCATGTGGACTCCGGGCCGCCGAGGCTTGACAGCTGGCGGAGCGGCGCATGCGCAGAGCGGTCACACAAAGGAAGCGATAGAGCAGCAGCAACGGTCGAGCTGGATACGCTCGCGGCTCGTTTCTCTCCCCGCAATTATGTCTGTGTCATCGCCGCTCGTGTCCCTCAGGTATCCGTTTCCCGGAGCCTGAATGGCGTTGGTTACGGTGCAGAGGTCGCCTACTCCAAGCGCAACGTCCAGCCCGTGCGTTTCGGTGAGTAAAGCCCAGCAGCTCGCAGTTTTGGGCTCATTTCCGCTCCTTTTCTCCCCCAACGGTCTTTTAGTCCTGCGGAACACGCATGCGCGGAGGTATTGGTTCGCTATCACGCTGGGAAGAGCGAGTGCGGCCGGTTTTAGGACGGACAGGGTGGGTTAGTGCTGAGACCGGCCACACCAGCGGCCTGTCGGGCAGCACAGCAGCTTAAGAGTGACAGAATGCCCAGGCAGCTGACCGAGAACCGGCCTGTTCCTCCAGCTCAGCGGGTTCATCTTCCCTGCGCTGTGTCTTGTGATCGCCAGGAATAATAATCATGCTTCACATAAGTACTTCTGGCTCTGAGGGCCTGCAGGCCAAGCCTTAGTGGGTTTAGAAGTAGTAGTCCCGAAATATCACTGATTTTAACCCCTGACTCTTATTAACAGACCCTGTGGACCAGGGCTTCCACCTTATCTGCCTCATGGTCCACCTGTTTAGAACTAGGAAGCAAAGCAGTCCACAAGAAAACCAAACTCAACTTTGAATGTAAAACTGTTTTTGCATTTTGGTTCTCTGACAAAATGTGAAAATTAGGGCCTGATTCTGAAGATAAGGCTGCAGACCACTACAGAGTAGTGCTTCATGGCCCACTGGTGGTCCCCAGCCCTCAGGTTGAGAAACCGTGCTGTGGACTACAGGTTGTCATCCTTTTCCACAGCATGGCCCACCTTTTTTATAATTAGGAAGCAAAGCTGTCCACAAGAAAACCAAACTTTTTCTGTCACATATGATGTGCATTTTTGTCTTTGATATCATTAAACTGATGATATTTCATTTTTACTTGCATTACTTCTGCAGTCTTATTAATTTTTGCATTTATATCAATGTGTATATAATGTTTACAGTTTGAAAATTATTGATCTCTTGATATTTACTTACAACATGTCTTTTCATGTAGTTTTTTTCTGATTTAATGTCCATTACTGGCCCTGCTGTCTCCCCCTAAAGAGTGCTTCACGGCCCACTGGTGGTCCCCAGCTCTCAGGTTGTGAAACCCTGCTGTAAACCACAAAGGAAAAGACTGACATAACATTCATGAAATGAGCATCAGGAAATCCAGACCAGGCTAATACAGTGATGTAACTTTAAAATGGAAAATAAATAAATACTTAAAGAGCTGCTTTACTCTGGAAAGAACTGTCACGTATGTACTTCAGTTCATTGAATACCACACAGTACGCCAGGGCTTCATAACATTTAAATGATTTCATATACATGTCATGTTCTAGTCTATTCTATTCTATGTTTATTGGTGAGCTCTGACCATTCCTACTGATATAGATATAGGTGATCTAACTGACTGAAATGTAACAAAGCTGCCAACACCGTGAGCCAGAGTATCATTTGTTTGAGATATCAGTGTTGTCCACACTCACTGATTAAAACTGAATGAGCTCTCAGGTGAAGTTCACAAACTAAATGGGGAAAGCGTAGGCTATATAAAATGTATGAATCCATAGCTACTACTGCTGCTTTCCCATGTTAACATTTGGTATTAATCCCTCTCAGACATCAACGGCAAAATAAGGTTATGTTAGTTCACTGTATTTCCCTCTAGCTTCACATGTCATGTGATTCCAGCAAGACATCTTGTGTGAAAATATCTTGTGAGACTTTTGTAGATGTGGAAAAGCTGGCCAGCTTCTTTGAATTTGCCTGCATGGACTTTTTGAACCTGAAATGTGAGCCAGTGTGCAAAACATGTTTATTGTGAATTATGAAGGTTTCAACAAAACCAGCAGTAAACTCTCTTATTACATGTATTATATATGTAACAGTGTTTGGTTCAATTAAGAAGTCTTTATTTAATGTTCATGTGCAGAATGGAAGTAAAACATGACAGCACAGATTTCTTAAACAGGTGGACAGATTTTCATAATGCAAAGCACTATGTTAACTGTGGTATTGGCTGGTGCTACACGCAAATGCATACCAGCAATCTTTCAGCAGACAGGCCTGTATAATCTAGTGTACTAATCTTACAGCGGGAGTGCAGGATATAAGCAGTAATGTTATGTAGTCTTGATGATTCCTCAGATTGAAAATGAGCATGTATTTGTTCACTGTAATGGTCAGGGACCTGAATATAGGTGTTGGATAAGAGCTGAAAGAGCTTAGCTGGCAGCTCATGTTTCATACCATGTTCCCTGTAACCCTATGCATTGTGTGGTATCATTAGCAAGCCAAACATTTCCACAAACCCATAAGAAAGTAAGAGTTTTCCTGTAATTCTGTGCATGTATATGATCACTCTAGTCATGTAGAGCAGCCATGTAGTTTCTAGCTGTGTTATGATCTACAGGGCTGGGCAGCCACCCCATTTTACAATGTGGAGTTCATACTGTGAAGGACTTTGTGCAGTCTTATGTAAGCACTAACCTAGTGGAATGTGATGTTTTTGGTTAAATGTAATTTGCAAAGAATGTTTTTCTAAATGTTAATAAATATTCTGCCATGTGAACGGTCAAAGTACTGTACATTTTTAAGTTATATTATTCAGCACTGCTTAAATCTATACGTCTAGGGGTCAGTTTCCCAGCTGGAAATTAAGCTAAGTTCTACATTATGAATGTATCCATTCACAGTGTAATGTAATGCTTGTCAGAGAAAATGTTTGTGTGTCTCTAATATTTCTTAGTTGTTGAATATTCTTGGTAGAGTTGGCATATCAGCATGGATGGGCATCAGTATCACCTGATGTCCACAGACAAAGGCAAAATAGGGTTGTAATGATACTGGTTCATGATACTGGCTTCATGATTCAATATTCAAACATTATAGTGAACAAAATTTGAATGTAGGAAAATGAAATGAGGAGTTGTGTGAACTACTAATGAGACAGGTGCTGTGAGGTTGTTAGTGTGTGTTGTACAGCATATGGTACTGCATGCATTGTCAAGGAGAAATTACTAAAGAACACCCAAAAAGAAAAGATCTGATGAACAAAAGCTGAATAGAAATTTCTTAGATCAAATGAGGTTGACAAGACATTTAAACATTGGTGTGCTGTTTCATGTTTAATGAGAATATATACACAATTCATTTATTTGGCTCCCCCTCAGTTTGCTTGATCCATTAGAAAAGAGGGGGTCCCTCTACATTTTGACTAGTTACATTTCTTTGATTAGGAGGTGCTTAAAAATTGTACGCATGGTGCCATAAATGTGGCCGCTTCAACTGATGAAGTGTGGAGGTGGAGCACTGAAGGGAGGAGTGTGAGATTTTGCTGTTGAGTTCAAATATCAATAGTCTTTCTTCAGAATTGTGTAGCGCATTTTAAACAACCTTCATTTGATTTTAAATTTCTTCTCGTTTTAAAGGTTCTTCACATGCCAATTGCTCCTTTAACAGTATGGTTCTTTTGGCATCTTTTGGCATAATTGCATTGTGATATGATTTTTCAAAACATGGTTATGTACCTGATGATTCTGAGCCAGTTGTGTTATGAGTGAAGCACTTCAGTTCATACTAAAGTGCTGCCATGCCCTCTCAGTCAATTAAGGCTGAAGTCATTTTTGAAGAGCATGTGTAAATTCAATTTAGTCAGTTATGACTGGGGAACAGGGCTTGATGTTGTGTGTGTTTGTGTGTGTTTCAAAGCAGGTTCATTTGAAGTTAACTAGATTAATAAATGCTGTGTCACCTTTTCAGGTGTACATGCACGTCCCACATTCCTCTTTATGCAAAAGGGATTTGTATGCAAAGCAGCGCTGCAAAGAGCACTGAAAGGTTTCTTAGTGTGTGGAAGTCAGTAGGGCATCATTTGTACTCTTTTGTTGTTATTGATGCTTTATAATACACCAGATTATTAGAATAATTTATAAGATTAAGCAGAAAAGGATTTACCAGACAGAAATGTCCTATATCTGACAAAGTATGTACATTTATACACTCGATATTTGGTTAACATTATTGCATCAGTGCGGCATAACCTGTAGGCAGTCAGCTTGTGGCACTGTGAGATGTTACTGAAGCCCAGATTGCTTTATACTTGCTTCCTCTTCCTCTTGACTTTACCCCATAGATTTTCTGTGAGGGTCTGGTCCAGAAAGCTTGTCAACAGTCAACAGTGCTCTAAAATCTCCTGGTTGACTGTGTTGACTCTGGACACAGTAGAACATCACAGATGACCTGGCTCCCTAAACAATCACAGACTGCAGAAACTTCACACTGGACCTCAGGCACCTTGGGTTCTGTGCCTCTCCACTTTTCCTCCAGACTCTAGGAGCTAGAGGACTCTAGGATTTGATTTCCAAATGAAATTGACTTTTATATGAAAAGAAGACTTTGGAGCACTGAGCTATAGCGCAGGTAAGACACTTCTGACATTGCCTCTGGTTCAGGAGTGGCTAATATTAGGAATACTGCAGTATCCCCTTTCCTGGAGACATCTGTCCATGGTGGCTCTTGATTTACTGGCACCCGTCTCAGTTCACTCATTGTGAAGCTCTCCCAAGTTATTGAATCAACTTTTCTTGACAAGTCTTGCAAGGCTGGGGTCATCTCTGTAGCTTGTGCACCTTTATATGTAAACTGTAAAAAGCATGATGGTTGCATGTGCAGAACTGGACATGATATACTGTCATGAATAGTAATTCTTACTCAAGCTCAAAATGAAATTGTCTAATAAAATATTACACTTCACATTTTTTAATTAAAACATGAAAAATATTTTCATGACTTTTTTTATTTTTGAGCTGCATTAGTAATGTTGTATCAAGTTATAACTGAAACAAACCATTATTTGTTGTGTGTTTGACTTCCACTATACCAAGGTTGACTATTTTTGACAAGTAAATGGCTGATGTTTTTTTCCTTTTCTTTCAACAGGAGTCTGGCAGTGGAGAAGATGACCGCCGATCTCAGCCCCGAAGGTAGGAAAATTCTTTTGTAGGCCTCCTTCTGCACAGTCATGGTGAAAGCTTTCTTTCTACTCCCTTGTGGTCAGGGCTAGTTTTCACTGTATTTTCCCATTGGCCATATTTCCATTGTTTAAACACAGAACCTCAGACCTACAAGTTCTTCATCCACGAGCATTTGGTTGCATTACATTGTATTTATTTCTGTGGCTCTAAACCCATAACAGGAGACGGTTGCATTTCAACTAATTGTTTCAGATTTGTGACCATGAAAATGTGACCCAACATTGAAAAAACTAAGGGAATTGTGATGCACAGGAGCTTTTATCTGTGCTCTCACAATGTAACCAATGATGCTTTTTTTCTATTCTCTTAGTAAAGAGACACAGTTACACACAGTAGTGTGGAATTTGTGATTCGTATTGGCCAGGAGGGGTAATTAAATGTCTATAACGCCATGGCTTTCAGACATAGTAGCAGCTGTAGTTCCAGCATCAAAAAAGACCTAAAACATTGGTGAAATCATATAGTCAAGTATTTTAGAATTTAAAAGTGCCAGTTTTCATTGTTACAGTGGTTGCTAATGACTAAATTAAGCTATGCTCAAAGATTAAAGTTGCTATCATCTGGTGTATGATGCATAGCAAGAAAATGTAACTGTTTGTTAAATAATAAAACTGTGTTCTGAAATAATTATTACATAACATAATTATTAACTTTATATTATATATATATATAATATTAACTTTCTGCCTTTATGGTTCTTTGACTGTTTTAAGGCTTATATAGGCTAATTGTTGGGTAAAATAGTGTTATATTTTAGAGCTCAGACGATATCCACTCGTTTCATATTGCAAACCGTCTCCAATACCACTCATTGACAAGAAAAAATATGCAAATATAAAAATATGCAAATATAAAAAAAGGAGTTGTTGAAATTAAAATAAATTTTATGTGTGTGAATCTAATAATGATATATGTGTTTACAATATTTGAGTGAAAGGTTTAATGAGGGAAAACTGTACAATTAAAAGGATGCTCTAGTACCCTGTTACCTCTAGCCTGGCTACAAGATGAGATACAGTTGGGCATGGAGGCATGCAGGTTCCACATAAAATCCTGCAGCACATTTGCTCACAGATGTTGCAGCTGGACCTGTAGATCCTGCACACTCATAGATTGTCAAAGTTGGCATCCCAGCTGGTCAGGTGAATGCTCAATTAGCAATTAGTCTTGTTACAGGGCAGGCCAAGGAATTTTTGTAATCTGGCTTTTGTGGGAAACCCTTGCTGTGGGTGAACATTATTACAGAAAAATGGCAGATGGAAACCCTGTCATTAGAGGCAACTCACGTGGCCACAGGTTTTCCTGCACATATCTCTGAGTTGTTAGTGCCTAGTCGTATCACTACTAGGGTGACCAACTGTTGTATGCAATGGCTCCCCATATCATCTCAGCAGCACCTGGAACAGTGTGTCGCTCCAAAGCAAAGCCAGGATTGAAGATTGAAGAACTCACACAATGCTTCTTGAACCTGACTGTAGTTTGATCCCATCCAGAACCTGGATTTGTTGTTAAATACTATATGGTTCCAGTCCATAGCAGTCCAGGTTTTTTACTCATGACACTACAAAAGAAGGTGGATTTGTGTTTGACAGGCAGTTAATTGAAACAACCATCCTGCTTCTCTTGGTCTAATGATGATCACCCCTCAAAGTCTGTCAACTGGATAAAATGTCTTTGAGTGCATCATAGAGGTACATCTAGCAGTCAACAATCTCTCACCAAGAGATACACTGCCCAGACTTAGCTTCTGAGGATCAGTGGGGGTTTAACTCTTCTTGTACCAATCATGACAATTTATCATAACACTCACTAATTACAGTGTTACATTGCCCATCCCGGCCAGTTGCTGTGGCATAGATTTTGCATCAGTGCCACATCACACGACCCTGTCCCGGATTATTTTTATATAACCCCACATCCCATCCTGGATTATCTCTCACGTAATATCTATATGTCTTAAGGATTCCTCCCATCAAATTTTGACAAAGAGATGTGGTATTTCAACCACTCACAAGCTCTATAGTCCATAATCTGCTGCTGTCGTTTCAAAAGCTTGAGCCTTTGAATAAAATAAATAAATTCATACAGAATATCCACTCCGTTTGAGAAAGCCATTGTCTGTTATGTCAATAGATCAGCTTTGGTAAAGAACTGAAATATCACAGATAAGGATATCGATAGTGGACACATTTTTATTATTTTATTTAAGAAACATTGCATTATAGCTTCTTGCTGTGCATCACACACCCGACAACAACTTTTAAAATTGACCTTTGAACATAACTTAATTTGAATATTAGGCAACAGCAGCAACAACTACAATCGCATGTATTTCCCTCAAAGCAAAGACCTCAAAATCCACAGCCACGCCATCCTCCATTCCTCTCTGATGCTTCCCCCTGCTGCATTGTTTTGAGCGACTACAATTCAGCATTAGCCTCCTGTGTTGGCTCAGTGGCCCCACTGAGCAAGCAAGTCAAACCGGTCTGATCCTCCTTTCTCAGGTTTCCTCAAACTGCTGTTAATTGAGAATTTCCTGCACCCTGCGATTGACCTACTTCCTGAACTCTTTCAGAAAAAATAATGGAGGGGGATTATCACTGGCTAACTTAATACAGCGTCTGTATTAACATGCTATAAACCCCCCGCCAGGCACTGTGTTTCTGATTTTACTGAAAGATAATCAACCCTGAGCAAATGGTCATTTATCCAGGTATCTGCACCCATTGAATCTTTCTCTCTGTTAAATGTCTTTCGTAATTAACTGCTTATACACTTACGTTTTTCATTTAAGAATGGATAGTATGAATATATGTTTACATTATATGGATAAATTACATCCCAAATCAGCTTTTACACCACCATAGTTTAATAGGATATTGTGGCTGTAGACAGTGTTAAATCATTTACAAAAGCCATGAAAACACCATTTCCTTGATTTTGTGATTTTAATTATTAAGATTGTATGACGTCTACATATTTACATTTTGACAAAATAAATGTCATTCACATTGTGTTTGATGGTATTTATGCTTTGTCATAGTTACCTCTACATAAGGGTGGGCAGCATGACTTTTTTATCACATTGTGATGATAAATTGTTTTTTTTATTACACAGTGTGCATCTTTAGCATTTTGTAGCATAGCATTGGTATTTTCATTGGCTAACTGCCAACTTCATTGTAAAGAGTGTGTAATTACTCACCAAATACATTCTGAATCTGGAAGTACGGCAAAACTTGGTTTATATGCTTTCTGAACTCGTATGTATCACCAGCCCTTTAGCACATTAAAGAACTGCATGTTTCAGTATGAGTTAATCCTGTAATGTTGAATGTAGTGCAGTATGTGAAACTTTGAATTTCTTATGTCTCTGTTATCCTTTTTTAAATGTGGCACTACTTGAATTTGTTCAAGCTTACTAAACCTTAAAAATTGAGTATAGGGCTCAGATAGTTTTAGCAGTCTAATGAGCTAGCCTGATGAGACAAGGATCATAGGTTTGAATCCTTGGTCATGCTGCTTGCTTGCCATCCACAGCTGGAGTCCAAGAGAGCTCTCTCCAGTGTAATACTGGTTGTTTTTAGGCTATTAAAGAGTTTCTCCTGCTTTTGTTGCAGTAACTGTCCATATTATTCAAAAAAGACTTCCTACTAGATTGTGGAGCATTGTTTTTAGGATTTGATTGCATTCACCCCAAGAGAATTTGTGAGGTCAAGGTGTTAAACGATCACCTCACCACCAACTCATCCCAAAATATTTAATTGAGCACCACCATTTCAAGAGAAGACAGTTCTGCGACTGTTGATGTAGTAAATATTTTTTGGTAAATGTGAAATGATGTGAATGCTACTGAGGAATATCGTTTGAGTTTGAACCTGTTAATCTCAGAGCTGTGTTGAATGTATTCTCATACATTTCAGGACATGTCAGATGGGCACATTTAATGTTACCTAATGCAGAATTTTAACATTACTGAACTCATTACATGGTAGTTCCTTAGCCTGAAATTAGACAAACATAAAGTCCACTGTGTGATTTGATCTAGAGCTAAGCTTTATTAATCCCTGCAGCAGGACACTTCTGGCCACCAGAGGGGTCAGTGGAGCTTCTTTTAGAGCCACACATGATGTGCTTGTGTTTAGGTCATCAAAAAAAAACATAATTCAAACTCCACCATGCTATAATGAGCAAGAGAATTGTTGTGCAGGGTCAAAGATAATGCTGTTGATAGATCTTGCTTATGATGGTTTTTCCACTGGCATTAGATTACATTCACATGTAATGTGATGCCTCTGAATAAATAGGCCATGTGTTGCTCTCAGTGTGGCTTAAGGCAGCACTAGATAGTACTTTTTGTAGAATCTGAGAGTGTCAGGTCCAGTCACAACACATGTAATTGCATTTAGGCTAACTCTCTCTCTCTCTCTCTCTCTCTCTCTCTCTCTCTCTCTCTCTCTCTCTCTCTCCTCTCTCTCTCTCTTTCTCTCTCTCTCTCTCTCTCTCTGTAAGTGTAAGTGTAAGTTTAAGAGCAGAGGGAGGTGTCAGAAAAAAAGTTTTCTCACCAGATTACATTATTTAAAAAAATTCTAACTCGATATAAACAATATCACCTGAATATATCGTTGGGAAGCTGAATTCATGCTTTGAGCCTCCCCTAAAAGACATGTTGTTCTGGAGAAGCTGAGAGATTTAAAACCATCACAGAAGTATGTGGTCTGAGGAGGTAGAGTAATATCACAGGATATTGCACGGGGGAATAAATGCTACATAATGTTGCTTTAAACACCTTGATGTAAATATCAGGAAAAGTAAAGAGCAGTGGTGTCAGGAGATCTAGCTAGCAGGTGGTAATTATGTTTTAAGGAGATTTACTTTGTACAGTGCAATGCTTATGGCTAATAATGAAGATAAACATACACTCTCTAATAAAGTCTCAAGTCCGACTTGAACTGGTACCAGGAGACTTGAGTCTCAACTTGGATTGGTGCTTGGAGACTTGAAACTTTAACTTCAGACATGTTCTTGAGTGTCCAGGTGCCAGTCTGTGTAATCAGATGTTTGTGTTTTCTGAATCTTTTTGACTTTTCAGATACTGCATTGTTTTATCAATTGCTCTGATGTCTCAGAATGGTAAGGTTACAGTTTTTAAAAAGAAGAAAACACACACACACACACACACAAGTCTGTTGATGTATTCCTCAGAAACATTTATATTTGGGAATAACAGCAATACTGTTTCTTCTCTTGTCACTGCACATTTGTCTGTCCACTTGTAATCTGTCTTTGACACTCTCATCCCAGGCTTGCTGCATGTTTTCTTTCTGCTCTGTGTGTCTCATAATTGTATGGTAGAGTTTGCGCAGTCATACGACCACATTTAGGGGTGCCACTGTTGTAAGCAACAGTTTTGCCTCTGTACCACAAAAGACACAGAAGAAGGACACATATATACATTCCAGTGCATCTTTACATGGAAAATGGTTACACTAGGCAAGCCTGAAAACCTTTCCAGCTATTGTTCCACCTTTAACACACTTTCCTGCTCAAAATATGATGAGATCTGCCCTGTTCATATGATAAATCTTTACAGTTTGCCTGTCTGATTTTTGACATCAAATATTTGTGCACTCTGTGATTGTTTTACCTCCTGCCCTAGCTTTTTTAACTTCATAACTTGGAATGCATGTAATGGATTAAGGTCAGTTGAGTGTGAACATTGCTATTTTAGTCTTATTTATAGAGTATGCAATATTTACACACACTTTGGCAGGTGTATTCAGAGGATGGGACAAAAACATTTCCTTGTCAGCAGGTGATCCATGACACACGGTTCCTTTAGTATCTGCCTGAATGTTTTTCTAAGCACCTGAGTGCAAACAAATGTTTTTTCAGTGAATGACTAAACTTGTTCCTAGATGTCCCAGTGAGAATAATATGGGCTTGATAGGTATATTTCAAAGAGAAATTAAGATAATTCAATTAAAATTACATCTGTGGGCTTATTATTCAGTTATGCCTCTAATGACATTACATTATTCATAAAGTATGTACTACAAGTTTGGCATTGGCTTGTCTTTATATGTTTCAACTTACAACAAACATTGTGCTTTGTGGTGAGGTCATGGGTAAGATTTCCTTCTTTTGACTTTTATGAAGATTGTTTGCAGAAGCAACATTGCACAGTGGAATAGTGTCCCTTCACTCTTGAATCAGCAAAAACCTTCAGTGACAGTCATATAGGGGTTGGAATTGCCTTTCTTAACAGCATATGAGCTGTTCTCTCTAAGAGATTTTTGGTTTTCCAGATTTACTCTTGACTTCTTCAGTTCCCCTGACAGTTATTTCTGACTAACAGTCTGCACTGTAAAAACCACAAGCTGATCTAATTTCCTTTCCCTGCTATGTGAGTAAAGATTACTTTCACTTTCACTCCTTTAGACAGTTACTTAGAGCCCCTGTTTGATGATTGACTGTTAGTATGGTCAGTAAAGTTTGAAGAGTCAGTTTTGTTTCAGCTGAAATCTTTAAAATTACAGTTGTTAAAATACCTTAGGCATTGACAAGGTTTGAGACCTTGTCAAACCATTTGCAAAGAATTCTGTGTCCAGACATTTGCACAGGCAACATTGGTGATCTTGATTTGTCTTTTGGACAAGGTAATAAGGTAATAAAAAATCTGTCTGTTTAAGTCCCCAGTAAATAATCTTCAGAAATACCTTATCCTATATGGTCTTATTGATCATGTTCTGCATATGATGAGAGATCAATTCTGCCAGTCAATATCCTGTGTGTGGTAATCAGAGTGGAGGCTTGAACCTTGTGTAGTAATGCACTGTACTGTATTCAGGAGTAAGCCTCTTTATGGTTTCATCCTCCTTATGCGGGGCCATGGTCTGAATGATGAGCAGTGATGCTAATTGTGTTTCCTGTCTTTTACCTTGCCCACTTCAAACGTCAGATCTTTGACTGGAGATTGTTGCTGGAGACTAGAAATCTCCAAGAGCACTATTTTTGTTTTGTTTTGATTTTGTTTGTTTTTTTCATGGCATGTCACCATAGCTCAAACTCACTGACATTGCCATGGCACTGTCATGTGAGAAGCAGCCTAAATGTTTACAAGGGCCTTGGGTTTCACTCTGGGTTTTGGATTTCATCAGTCTGGTCAGGAAGTGAGTGTGTGCAAGGGCAAGCATGCTTCATGAGGAAAGATGTGGCCCATCCTCTTGTAAGGCTTTCATGGACTGAGGATTATGCATCTGTAGGTTTAGTGAAATTCCAGACTCCAGGATGTCCCCCCTCTGACCTGTCGAGGACAATGGAAGAAAGGAAGGTTGTGATTGAATCTGGACTGTGTAACTACATTGTCATACTGGTAGAATACACCCTTCATGATGAGGATACACACTCATTCTTGTTTTCTCCTTGTTTACAGTAATGAGCCAGGGGAGTTATATGAGGAGAATGTTGGTAATGTATGGACATAAATTGTGGGTTATTATCAGTAAGTAGACATGTAAAGGCAGTGTTTATTGATGTCTCATTGACCATGTTTAATTATGAATTTCTGCCCTCTAGACCTTCTAGACTATGCATCTCTGTTTACATGTTCATTTCATAGGACGTACTAGGACTGGGACAATAAACAGTTTGAAAATATTGATAAATCAGGACAAATTGTCAAATTTTCAGCACAGTGACCTCCAACACATAGAGCCTTTTCTAAACTGTTCATAATTTAAATTTTGTTAGCTGTACCCTAAGACTTCTGAGATCATATGAAATAATCTCAGGATAGTGTCTCAGGATAGTGATAGTGTTTAAGTGACGTGATGTGACATCAGCATGGACAGGGGGCTCTGACTTTCAATGCTAATTCTGCAGTAATGATGTTTGACAAGGTCCATAACTAGAGCACTGATGCTGCAGTAGTGATGTTGAACGAGGTCCATAGCCAGTGTGCTAATGCTGCAGTAAAGATGTTGGATAAGCAGAGAACCTGTGGTGTAATGATATTCAATGCATGAACATATTTCAGAAAAGAAATCATTTAAAGTATTTTAAAGTGCTGTCACTGAGCATTTAAATGCACTCAATAATGCAATAATTGTGGATTACCCATTTTTCATTAAACCACGTTGACCATCAGCATTCCCCCAGAACCCTGACAGAGGGCAGAGAAGGAGGCGGGCCTACAACCCCTGGAACAAATTATGAAATCATCACTCTTGGAAGAAGTTCAATTGTTTAACCTTGTAGAAAAAAGTTAATCACAGAGACATGTCACAAAACTATCCTTTTTGAAAATTCCAACCATCTGACATATAAAAAATGATATATATTTGATATAGTCAGTCACAATTGTATTTTTAGATCAAGTAAAGGAAAAAAATATTGAATCACTAAATTCAGTGGAAAATATTATGGAATAGCTTTGTAATTTGTAGCTCTAAAACATCCACATCAGATTAAATCTGCTAATTAGTCTCCAGTTAAAAAAGAGCTCCCACCTTGGAGAGCTTTTGCACAAAGTGGATTGACATGCATCATGACTTTAACACGAGAGATGTCAGTTGAAACAAAGGAGAGAATTATCAAACTTCTTCAAGAAGGCAAATCATCACAAATTGTTGCAAAAATGTTGGTTGTTCCCAGTCAGCTGTGTCTAAAATCTGGACCAAGTACAAATAAAACTGGAAAAATGGACCATGGAAAAAATCAAAGCATCAAGATTGAAGACTTAAAGCAATATGTCTTAAAAACAGAAAATGCTCAACAAAACAAATGTGAAACAAATGGATGGAAGAGTTAGGAGTCAATTTCTGTGAAATCACTTAAAAGAAATGGGATTTACATACAGAAAAGCCAAAAGAAAACCATCATTATCACCTAAACAGAAAATAACAAGGTTACAGTGGGCTCAAGAAAAGTAATCATCGACTGTGGCTGACTGGATGAAACTAATCTAAAAAAGAAAACGTTCAGTTACGAGGCTCCAACCTGCAAAGCTGATCTGGCAACAGCAATAAAAAACAGTTGGAGACGGATTGATGAAGAATACTTTCTGTCATTAGTTGAGTTCATACCTCAGAGAATTCAAGCTGTCATGAAAGCCAGAGGTGGCTTTCTTTTTTATGGTTTCTTTTTTATGGTTGGAATTTTGAGGAAAAAAAAAAAGATTTTTGATGGACTTTTTTCTACAAAATCAATCAATTGAAAGAACTTCCAGGGATAGTGATTCCACATTTATTTTGCCTGGGATTGTAAACTGCTGCTGGCATTGTTGGTGTTGCAGGGATTGGTGGATGCTAGAAGTAGCAACATGTTCCACTAAACTTGTGTGGAGAACTTTGAGTAGTTGAAGTAGTTTTTGGACAGATACTTGATACGTGTTTCTGCTCAAAATTATGGAAAGATATTTTGACCTCAACTTATCATCATTATCATCGTTAATATTACCAAAGTATAACCATGTAGACGAACCGAAGCCACAGAGTTAAGAAGTCTTTAAAATACCCGAGTTTACACCTGAAAACTGAGGGGACCGTGAGGGAAGTCCGGCAGTGTGGGTTTGTGTTGGATGACGTCATAATTCGAGACTGGAGGAGCACGTGCGCCTGACTCCTCCCCCTCCTCAGCGCCAATATGATAATGAGCAGGAGGGAGGGGCCAGAATACCGACCCGGCAGTGTCTGTAGAGCTGTGGCTTTAGAGACTCAGGATGAGCGGAACGGGGAGACTGTAGCGACCTGAGGAGGACGGATAAGGAGCACTGTGTGTGTGTGTGTGTGTGTGTGTGTGTGTGTGTGTGTGTGTGTGTGTGTGTGTGTGTGTGTGTGATGACTCGGGGCGGTGGATCCAGAGCTATGCCGTGTCTGGTGTCTCACAGCAGGATCAGCCGACTGTAAGTGGAGAGAAAGACGACCTTAAACTCTGTTCGGTCCACCTTAAACTGTCAGTGGAGCGAAACGCTCGAATAACGAGCTCCAGCTTTGGGAAATGAGACACGATATTAAACAGAACTGTCGTTTTTACTCGTTTGTAGCTCGTAATGTTTAGGTTTGTTTCGCCCACTGATTTATATCATAGGTCAAAACGTCTGATCGATGGTTTAGACGTTACTATAAGGATCTGCAAGAGCCTACCCTACAGACATCACCACATCTGCTTTCTGACAACGTTGCTTCTACGTTCTTAAGTTGTTGCTGTTTACACAGACACGTTACCACAACGTCTGCTTCCTGACAGACTTTCTGAGAAATGACATTTTAGCATTGTGTTAGTGTAGAGAGTCCCATGCAGTCAACACTGTGGACACCATAACAGTTTGTTGTTGGCTGAGATGGCTGTGTGAATGGCTCATGAGTGTAAACAATCTCCATTCTCGCTCAAAAATCTCCCTTCTCCAAATTGTCTACTTTACAGGAGAAGAGAATATGTTCATGTCTTTCCAATTGAAGTCAATGTAAAAAAAAAGTTTGTTTATGTTGGTTCCTCATGACACTTGAACACAACCAAATTTACATTTTGTCAGAAGGTGCAAAAATGGAGATATGCTGTTTTTGTGTGACACCAACAAAATTCTTGTTGTAATAATAAGGAATGGTTCTTTACTTTGGCTGGATATGGCAAAGTAATGCATAATCTGACAGCAATACATGTATCACAACATTTCTCTTCTCTGGCTTTTGATGAGTTGCAACCAACCAAACATCTCAGCAAAACAGATAATTTTAAATTATTTTAAAATAAGATATTTTAAAAGTCTTAATTAGTTTCTTAATTCACATGATGTATTGCATTGACTCCAATTAATTAGGGCTAATCACATTCTGTCTAATCAGTCCAGTTTTCAGTGTCCTTCTAGCACAGGCAGTGTCTGTGGTATACTTGGTTTATAACTCAGTTATCATTAGATATTGATAAAATTGCCCTTAGATAGTCAGATTAAGTTGTTACAGTTAATGTCGTAAAATATTAGCCTTTCATCACAGTTTGGGGTGTAAGAAAATATTGATATGTCAAAGTATTGCTGTTATGTTTTGTAATACTGTATTGGATCTCAGAAAAACATTATTGATTTTTGACAGTGATTAATTTAATTTAAATTAGTGTTGTAGTCTGTCTTCAGATCCTGCTGTTCTGACTGTATTGATTCTGAACTTATTTGCTCAGATTTTAAGCATATGGTGGTGAACATTTCAGACACTATAAATGGATTATAACATTTTTAAATATCCTAAATTAATAATATACACATATAAAGTAAAAGTGCTGTATTTAAACAGTCAGCATACCAGCTCATTCCTGTTAGTTAAGAAAAACATAATGGATGATATTGATAACAGCAATTGTCAATTTTTTGAGGCCATGTCTATTCATTGTAGGATAAGTTGATAATGTAATTATCATCACAGCCCTAGTCACGATATATTATTTTGTCAGCACAACACTGTCTTACCGCATCCTTCACTGATGGCAGAGGGTAATAACAGTTGTATACAAACTTTCAGGCACCCCTTTTCAAATGTTAAATGTTTCCCATAACAATTGTTTTAACTCCACTGGGAGCATAGGTGCAAGGTGTGTGTATACAGTGGAAGGAAGGGATACTGGGATTCCCTGCTTCAGTTTAAATTCAGTGTGACTCACTTCTTGATGTTCACCTATTAATCATTCAACAGGAGCATGACAGAGCATGTAGGGTGTGTTGTGGTGATGTTTTCCAATGTCTGCTTAGAAACTTATTTAATTTCATTCTCTTATTTCTTTATCCCGTGTTTAGTTGTCTGGCAGTGAAGTGGCTTAATGGTCTTAATTGTGAGTTCAGTCATTGATGTTTGTGTTATTTCAGCCCTTTAAACTCTGGACCTAATATTCAATCCATCACTCGCAGGTTCATAGCATTTATTAAATACAAATTTCTCGTATTTACTAATTGGTTAGTAGTTCTCAGTCTCAGAATTGAAACTTAAATAATTAAGGCTGTATGATTTCAATGAAGTATTTTTGATTATTCATATTTCCTTTAGGGAAAAAATGCAAAACAGCATTCAGGGGAAAATATTAAATTGATGTATGTACACATATTCACTCACTCACTCACTCAGGTTTTGTTTACCTTCACATGTGCTTCTTTTGCACTTCATGTCTCCGCCCATTCCCAGCTGTGTTCCATCTGTAACCCTGCCCCTTCCTTATCATGTCCCAGGTGTGATCAATGTTCTGTGTGATATAAGCCCCTTAGTCCCAGACTGTCTTCCTCAGTCTTCTTGGCTACTAGTCTTGTGTTATGGTTCTCGTGTTATTCGTAATCTCGTCAATAAATATACAACCCAACGTGTACTTCCGCCTCCACCTACCTCTGTGTCAGGAAACGTTACACTCTCTCTCACTCTCTTGCTCATTCAGTCCAAAGTTTCATTCTATTGCTGTTACTCTGAATTGTATCTGTATTTCCTGCATTAGAAACAGGGCTGTGCACATATAGACAGGTGTGAGTGTGTGTACATGGTGAAACTGTAGTAGTAGTTGACATCTCTTTAACACTCTTTCCACCCTCTTCCTGCGTAGTATTGACTTCCTTCAGTTTCACACCCTTATTAGCGTGATCATACTTCCGCATCATGCTCTTAAGTCTATGTTCAACTCTGTATTGGCACACTATCCAGAAATAACTAAACAGGTTTGTCTTTTAATGTCTAGATGTTAGGAGAATGATGCAGCTACTGCTTATGAATCATGCATGTGAACCAGAGATTCACTGCCAAATGTTAAATGTAATAATGAGGATTACAATTTTACAGCTTGTGTAGTCTTCCACACCATTTATTCAAGTGGTACACTGACATTGGTATCTTGTAATCCAAGTGAGACCTAACAGAAACCAAATGTCCAAATATGAATAGTACCCAACGCTAGAGAGGAGTGGGCAATATAACAGTGCTTTATCTTTTTGTTTATGTTCTACTGTAAAATGGTTCCTTTTCTGTTACTTTCTGAGAACTTCCACACTGCAGTAGCAGAGAACCAAAAGCTCATTGCGGATTAAAAAGCCAGTACTTAAACCGTTAAATGTCTGGATTTGCCCTGGATAGGTTCAGAACACCCCTTATTGTCAATGTAATGTTTATCAATTTAAAGGTTTTTTTCTCACACATCTTTCTATAAATAAAAGGGTTCTTTTTACCAAAAGTGATTGCTCAAAGAGCCTTTTGTAGCACCTTTAAGGGTGTAGAAATGGCTATGCAAAAAGGATATGCGTAATACTTTATTTAATGTAAAATTTATTTTAGTTTTTGTTTTTTTGTAGCTTTTTTTCAATGTGACACTGTCATTTTGATGGTGTTTCATGTCTTGCTTTCATGGTATGCTGTTGTGTATCATGATATAAATGAAAGTTGATGGGCTGATGATAGTTCACTGTTTCTGTCCACTTGACTCATTTGTCACCGTCAACATTGGTCGGTCTGCAGCTGGGTGAAATCTGGGGGTAAATACGTGAGGGCAGCAGAGGGGAGTCATGTGAGGTTATTGAGATCATAAGAATTTGGCTTTGAGTTTGACGTGTTGTGGCCAGAGCAGGCTGGAATTCACTGTCTCACGTTGCTGCACAATGAGTTGCTTTCTTTCATGAAAATTGTGAGCTGTTTGTGTGCAGTCTCACCAGCAAGAATGCAGTGATCTATTATTATTGTTATTATTATTATTACCCTTCAACCCTGGAGAGAAATGAATGAACTTGAGAGATGATAGATGTAAAGCCGATGTGAGCAGAGGCCAGTGTTTTTATTTACAGAAGGAATCTTAATGGATTTCTGTCTGATGACCTTAAAGCAGTTCATGAAAGGTTAGGTTTCAATTCTAAATAGTGGCAGAAGCTGAGAGCATGCAAAGTTGACTTCTGCTTCATTGGAATACTTAAGAAAAACATATACTTGTACATGTGACACCCAAAAGCAAACACACACACACACACACACACACACACACACACACACACACACACACACACCTCATAATAATTCCAACATGGGCTCATCAACTGCTACACATGGACACAACAACACAGAGTCGTTCCCACTTTTATGGCTGCTATTCAGTTGCAGTTCTGGCTCCTATTGTTTGTTCTATGTGATAACAGTACATTTACAGGAAGAAAAGTCATTTTGGACACACATACACACACACATCCACACTTCCACACAAACAACTTGCTTGCCTACTCTCTCACCCTCTCTCGCTCTCCCTCTCTCTCTGATTCCCCAGCTGTTGCAGTGATGAGGAAACAAGGCCACAGTGGAACAGCTTGTTCTTATTTATGTCCAGCACGAAGCGTTCAGTGTCTGAGACAATGCCCCGAAAAACTTGCCCAGAGTGCACTGTCACATGCTCCAGCAGGGTCAGAAAACATCAAAACAAAGGAGTAGTGCCGACTGATACACCAATAGGCGTTAAATCAAAACTGATCTTCAGTTGTAGTAATACTGATAGATCGCAAACACCATCAAAACAGCAGCTGAGCGGAATCAATCGCCTTTTTCATTGTAATTTAATGTCAACATTGCCATGCAAAAAATAGCAGGCCAGATTTAAATAATGTGAAAAATGGCAAGTGTTTGTGCAGTGCTTCGGTTAGGTATGTGAAGTTGTGATGAACATCCTGGGCTGATAAACTGTAGATCTTGGTTCTTCATATTGTTTTGAAAGGATTTTTTTCAGGTTTCATTTTTGTGGCTGTTTTAAGGGTGTTTTGTTTCATTAACTCATCAGTTCAAACTAAAATATCATTATATACTGTAATATATTTGAAAAGACTGAAATATATAATTTGATCAACACTATCCATCACTGGCAGCTGCCAGACCACAGTTTTCAATCAGCATAAATTAGAATTGATTTACTTTTGTTTGTTTGTTTTTGTTTATTTATTTATTTGGTTTGCTGTTTCATAAAAGCTGATGCCAGAAATCAACTTCCTGATTTTAATGGCCATCAAATCAGACCTCAAATAAAATGTTTGCATTAATAAACATACTCTCATACACTTCACGAATGCCAATCTTTGATAAAGAATTTAATTGCATTGTTGTCTCCGCAGCATCAGCGAGAGCTTCCTAACAGTGAAAGGCGCTGCACTCTTCCTCCCTAGAGGAAATGGCTCCTCCTCTTCCTCCTCCTGCACGAGAGCCACAGGACAGCGCAGCAAACATGCAGGTATCAGAAAACAGCAACATGCTAGAACATCCTGAAAAATCATTGAATGCATGACTGCAGGTGTTGCTTAGAGGAGAGTAGTCATAATCTTTTCAGTCACAATTATTTGATTTAACATTTAGCTTCTTGATAAGTGTTTATTATTCATAAAAGTATTTAAAAGATAATGTTTTGTAAAAGATGACTGAGAATGTTATTTATTTGTTTGTATGTTTATAATTTAATATAAAGCAGCTAAATACAGAACCAGGGTCATGGGGGGACCAATCCTACTTTGCTCAAACTACTCGTACATTATTGATAAGGGGACTCTGGACCACCAATGTTTTCTGTAATACTGAGATGTACTGGAGTAATGATGGCAGTTTGATGGTGGTCATGATAATAACAGTAGCAGATAATTAGGGTCCATGTACATTGTTACATAGTTTGTGATTGCAGGTGGGCAATTAGTCCAAGGCATTAATACCCACCCCAGTCCTTTTGAATTGTTTGGTGTTTTTTAAATAAGCTTTGAAAAATGTATTGATAGATTCCATGATCAACTGATCAAATTAATCAACCAATCCAGTAAATCTACAAGTGTAGTCAATATTCACAGCTCTTATCAATATTGTAGCTTCAAGACTTTTGTCTCACTCTTTACTGCAGTGAATTTGTTGGGTGTAACAGCAAATTATCATTTGTGATTGTGTAGGGGATCTTCAGCAGCACCTGCAGACCATGTTCACACTGCTGCGGCCAGAAGATAACATCCGTCTGGTGAGACACACAGACACACACACACAAACAAACAAACACACAAACAAACAGATACCTAATTATATCTCCATATATCTATTTTCTGAAACCTCAAAATTCAGTTGTAAGCTGTTACTGGTGGTGCATTGTGGAGCTGCTCACTATTGACATTTCTCGAGTTTGTACAGGGCTCCAGTCACTACTTGTAAGCACCTACTGTTAGAAACCTTTTTGTAATGTCTGAAGTGTTTTGTAATGTGTTCTGGAAATCACCAGAGTGCTTCCATAATTCTGTATTGAGGGTCTCTGAAGAAAATCCCTGCTCTGATTAGATCTGCTGGATAGATTTGATCCTGTGATTTTGTTGTCACCTGGTTAGAAAAACCTCAATCTCAGTCCGTATAAACTGATCTACTTCACAAGCAATACAGATTATTTTCTGCAGGTAGTGTAGATTTGTACACATCATTTAAATTGTAAAAAAAATGTTAAAATAAATGTGTACTGATGGTGTCACTGAAGCAGTGCTCATCCTTAACTCATTGAGACCCTATTTATTATTTTTTATTATTGAGACATTTATTATTCAGGATTTAATCTTAAACTGATGTTATAACAGTTTTATAGTTCCAATATTGATGAAGTGTGGGCTGACATACAGGGTCTGCAAGGTTAAACAGCTCAGATTTAACTAGATTGTTTCTCCAGGGCAGCTGGTTGACTGTAATAAATCTGTGTTGCCTGGCAGGCTGTGCGGTTGGAGAGTGTGCACGCTCAATGCACACGCTACATGGTCGTAGTGTCTACGAATGGGAGGCAGGACACTGAGGAGAGTGTGGTGCTGGGCATGGACTTTAACCCCTCAGACAGGTGTGTGGTTTCCTTGCTATCTTACTTGTACTATAGGAGTGAATCCTATAACCACTGTTGCAGATTATTAGAGAAAGATACTCAGTGTGGATTCACATATAGGTCTTTGCAGTGCCTGAATTGTGAATAATTGAATTGGTTGTTTGTGCTGATAGCAAATGTTTATTTTTATTTGCCCGTGTTCTTTTGTAGTTCCTGTTCTATAGGCCTGGTTCTTCCTTTGTGGAGTGACACACTGATCCATTTGGATGGAGATGGGTAAGTAAGCCATTGCATTTGACTGTTTTTAAACATGTGCTCTCTGAGAACATACATTGAATGTGTAAGTGCTGACTCTCCTGATTTCTCTCTGTGTTTTGCAGAGGGTTCAGTGTGTCCACAGATAACAGAATCCACGTTTTCAAACCTGTATCCGTACAGGCCATGTGGTAAGTGACTTCTCTTTATACTTCTCATTTAATACTACCACTTCTACTACTACTACTACTACTACTACTACTACTACTACTACTACTACTATTGTACTTGGAACATTATTGTTATTCTTGTTATTTTCATACATGAATGACATAAAACTACAAGTCCTGTGTATTGGGGAAAAAAACTAATTTCACCTACACTAGCTACAGTAGCTTTTCTATCCTATTTTAAATCCATTAACATGAATTAGGAGTCAGCTCCCTTGCAGCTATAACACCAGGTTTGTCAACTACTATGTGCCTCAGTACTCGGTAATCCGGCTCTGTAAATGTACATGGTCTGACACATCATGGCTGATTGTCTGTGGTTCCTAAACACTTACATTTTCAGTAATATTGTTTAGAGTTGATTGTGGAGGGATGTTTCATGTATTTGTTGCAGCAGTGGCATTCTGTTACAGTACCATGCTGAAATTCAGTGAGCCTCAGTGAGCTCTTTGTTAGTAAAAGACTTCCTGGCTAGGTGCTTGATTTTATACACACATGAGGTGAAATCTGAGTGATATCCAGGTGATCTGATAACCAATAATGTGTTAAAGCAACATTATGCAGTGTTTGTACCTTAAAATAACAGTTTCAAGACCATTGTGATGCTTCACTGACCTGTAATAGACAGAATAGTGTCTCTATCGTTGCTGCTGACTGTGTAACACTTGTGAAGAAGGCAGGACAGCTGCGTAACACTGTCTAACCTCTTGTAAAATGTCACATTATTTAGAAATTCTGTAATATTTCTCTTCTGCATCTGTCCATGTTTCTTTCCCTTTCAGTTACAGTTCTGTGTCATTTCAGCTTCTTAAAAATTGTCTGTGTAAAGCATGTTCTTTAGGGGTGGCTCAATGTGTAAATTACACTGCTTAACTGCAGCAGGAGTCCAGGAGCAAGAAAGGCAAATCTCTAATAATGCTGCTTTAACATAAGGTGTGAACAGACAGTTTGAAATATGTCAGAGGTAGAAAATTTGTTTAAAATTAATCTTTCCATTAACTCACTTGCCTTCTGTTCCCTGTTCCTCAGGTCTGCCCTGCAGTCCCTGCACAAGGCGTGTGAGGTGGCACGCTGCCATAATTACTTCCCTGGCAGTCTGTTCCTCACCTGGGTCAGCTACTACCAGAGTCGTGTGTCCTCCGACCAGGCCCACATCAACGAGTGGAATGCGATGCAGGATGTGCAGTCACATCGAGCGGACTCACCTGTGCTCTTCTCCGACGTGTAGGTGGACTTTTCCTTTCTGCAGGCCAGAGAAACCAGATATCAGTTGTTATTCATGGCCTGCTCAAATGTAAGGTGCTTGCTGATTGTTTAGTGGCTTTTTACAAATAAAATTCGTTTGCACTCTTTGCTACCATAGAGCTGTTGTACTATGTAGCTACTAATTTGTAGTCGTCTGACGGTCTGTTGTAATATACGATAGACTTGACCTCCTTTTCCTTCAAGGGGTTATTGATTATATTTACACAGCTTGCAGTGTTTTCCCTGAACCAGCCTATAGACTGTAGAGTCCAGCTGTAAAATGAAAATGGTTAAAGGTTGCCTTATCACAGTGAGGGGTGAAGAGATGGAGCTGTGGGCAAGAGACTTCGTTGAACTCATATATCCACTGTGTTGTAAACACAATCATGTGCAGTCAGTGCTTAAACGGCTATGTGATAACCTTTCACTCACTGGTCAAAACTCTAAACTTTTAACCAATCTGGACCCAGATTGCATACATGCACCCTAATAATCCATTAACAATAGAATACGTCCATGTATTCAGTTCAATAGAGCAGTCCGATTGAGGCATTAGCTGGTTTTGGATGTTTTAAGCTGGTTAAGATGCATTAATGGTCAAGGTTGTTAAAAAAAAGGTAACATATGTTTCCTTTGATTGTGGTGATGCTGGTCAACTAATTGGGCATGTTGGCCAATCGGTTTGGTCCTGCTTGTTGATGGTGGTGGTACACGTTCCATCATTTTGGATAGGACTACTTGTGATGTGCATGTAAAGAGTAGTTCTGTGTTCTGTGCTCGGAATTCACTTTCGCATGGCCATCAGACTGCCATCAACAATACTTGCGGTATACACAGTGCAAAAGTGTGAGGCCCTCTTGAGAATATGTTGTCAGGTTTTTGTTTTGTTTTGTTTGGTTTTTTTAACACCATATCTCACTCGGCTAGCACTACTAACTGTATTATTTTAGAGAATTTTCTAATTGATTATTCTTAAAGTTTATTGCATTTTAAAATTGTGTATTTGCATTACAAGTTATTGTAGATGGCAGCATTAGTTAAATATCTTAAATGTAAATGTTAGCCAGTAGAGAGTGTTAAGTGTGATGCTTGCTCAGTCATTTGTACTAAGATGCTTTGCAAACCCAATTCTGTTCAGGTTAATGAACACAGCAGCAGTTATGTCATATAGAATGAGTAAAATTAGAGGTGTAGTGCAAAATGAAATTTTAAGTTATGTCATGTACTCATCTGACTTGGGCTTTCAGTATAGACCTTGAGGTTTGTGGGTGTGTGTGCATGTGTGTCCTTGGATTGTGACCCTGAACTTCCTCAAAATGGCCATCACATCAACAATTCTGTGGGGCGACATTCAAGACTCACTTCCCTTAACTCAGCATAGAACAGACATGTTCACTTGCATTTCCTGTTTGTGGTCACATTATCTATGCCAGATAAAACAGGCCCCACTGTAGTTCCTTCAAAGGGCTGCTGTGTTGCAAGTTTTGTTCTGTGCTGGTTGTCTTGCTGCTGACTATGTTGTGCGAAATTGTTAATGAAACCTAGCTCTCTTAGATGCTCATTACTGTAATTTTCTTTCCTTTTAACTGGCCCTCATAAAAGTACTGGAAACTCCTGCTGAGATCTGTAATGCAAAGTTCCTGTTAAGTGGAAATACCATAAAAGCTGTGTGTTGTGTACTGGCAGGCCAACAGAGCGAGAGAGAACAGAGCGGCTAATCAAGACTCGTCTGAGGGAGATTATGATGCAGAAAGACCTGGAGAATGTCACCTCAAAAGAGGTGGGTTTAAACAAGTACACAATACAGTACCTCACCCTGTGCATGCACAATTCTTAATTTACCTCTTACATCATTGTACATGCAGGTTTACAGCCATAGGAGTACAGATAGCATATCTGATAGTAGATAGCAAATTGCTAATGTATTATTTGCAGATAAATGAGAAAAACAAACTGAAAAGTGGCATGAAGCTTATGTTGAAGTGTGTATCGTCACTGTGGAAAAAATCACCTTCCTTAGACCTCAGTCTGTGTTTGATTGGGTGCTATCTAAGTGTTTAACTCTACCCGTTACTGACAGTTGAAATACACTGATGTATTGTTCTGACTGAACAATACTTCACTGAGTTCAACAGTCTGTTTTTAAACGATTTGTGTATATTATTCACAAATTATCTTACAAGATGATTATTGGCCTGTTCTACAGTGGCTTCTTTAGTTTTCTACCGTAAATGTTGTATCTGTTACATTACACGATTTAATGTGGAAAATTCGAAGGACAAACGAACTTCAGCTCCATTCAGAAGAGTGAGCTGAGGTTTTGCTCATATTTCTTTTTTCCTTTCACTTTCAGTCTTTGTAAATAAGATACAAAGTCATACTAGTGGGTGATTATGAACTGTTTTACAACATATGCTTGATAAAATCCTTGCTGGAATCACATACTAACGTTATGTGAATCCTAACAGATCCGCACAGAGCTCGAGATGCAGATGGTGTGTAACCTACGAGAGTTTAAAGAGTACATTGATAATGAGATGATTGTCATCCTGGGTCAGATGGACAGCCCCACTGAGATCTTCGAGCATGTATACCTGGTAAGTTTTTCTTTGTATATATATTTTCAGGTAAATGTCTGCTAGTCATTTGGTTGATTATCATAGAAAAATAGTAAATGTTGTTGCATCGGTCCATTGTTCCCTTGGAATAAGCTTCTGTCTGCTTTCTGAGACGTTTTGAGATATTGAGCCTTAAAGTCTTTATAGCTACGGTGTGACCATGGAGAGCGAACTCTCTTTTCTAGATAAAGAGTCCATGTTACATACATGTTTTCTAATTCTGATTTGCCAACTGTAATTTTAATAAAAAAGACAGATAGATCCTTATTATTTCAAGGGGGTGATATGGAAAACAGTAACTGACTTTTTATTTGGTTAAAGGGTTCAGAATGGAATGCATCTAATTTGGAAAGACTACAAAACAGTGGGTAAGATTGCTACAATTTGTCATTGACATGCCAGCTAATTAAAAA
Organism: Acestrorhynchus altus; assembly: GCA_034509495.1. NCBI lineage: Eukaryota > Metazoa > Chordata > Actinopteri > Characiformes > Acestrorhynchidae > Acestrorhynchus > Acestrorhynchus altus. Next base: position 17,601,146 of record CM067516.1, read on the forward strand.
ATTTATATATATATATATATATATTATATATATATATATATATATATATATATATATATATATATATATATATATATACATACATACATACATACACACACACACAAGCTAACTGAGTTTCCATTGTTCTCTTTGCTTAGGGTGCAGTACATCCTCAACGTGACCCGGGAGATTGATAATTTCTTTCCAGGTCTGTTTGAGTACCACAACATTCGTGTGTATGATGAGGAGGCAACAGACTTGCTGGCCTACTGGAATGACACCTACAAATTCATCTCCAGAGCCAAGTATGTATGACTACTGGATTCTAGATTTTTTGTGGTCTCTCTCTTTCTCACTCTCTCTCCCCTCTGTTAAACAACTGAATTCCTAATTATACAAGTCCTAATGTTGATAATGCTATCAGTAATCAGACTTCTCCATCAGTTAAAGCAACAACCATGTAATAATTCAGTAATAATTCATCACCATACAGTAACCTGAGTTTCCTCTATCCACAAAAAAATGACTAACCTGCTGCCTGCAGGAAAGCTGGGGCCAAGTGTCTGGTACACTGTAAGATGGGTGTCAGCCGTTCAGCCTCCACTGTGATCGCCTACGCCATGAAGGAGTATGGCTGGGACCTGGAGCAGGCCTTTGAATATGTCAAGGAGCGCCGCGCTGTTACCAAGCCTAACCCTTCTTTCATGAGGCAGCTAGAGGAGTACCAGGGCATCCTTTTGGCGAGGTATGCACCCCTTATTATTTGCACTTATACTGAGGATGAAGACAATATTAAGGGTGAGGGTTGAAATTTCAGCGTGAAATGATGCTAACAAACTATGTAGAGAAACAGATGGACTATAATTGGTGATGGTCTGTAATTCCTGAACTACATTGTGCTCCTGTATGTTTACTAAAATAGGTACAGAGTGTAGAAATGAGTCATCATGATGTGATTCAACTGTGTATAATTTAAGAAAGCTTTTTTGAATGTACACTTCAACAAAATATAGAGCCTGAACAAAGAGATTTTATTAAATTTCTTGTCAGAGAAGTGATTAAGTATCTGGGTTGGTCAGAAAAATGTAGACCATGCTGTATTTACATTCTGACATATCGTGGCATGTTTAATTACAGAACATTGTTAAGTGTCTCTGGCCTGTCTGTTTCCTGCATAGCTACAGTAGCTGTTTGGCTGCATTCCGCCGTCTCATTTTTGCATTCAAAGAGTGTGCTTGTGTTTGTGAGAGCATCATTTTGGGCTAAATGTCTTTGTCTAATATCTTTGTGGATGAAGAATCACCTTTTTAATTGGTGTTTTTTTTGTGTGTCAGTTAATAAGAGTTTGAGAGCACTGTTAAAAAAGGAACATGATCATATTGACACTGTAAATACTCTGTAGTGTCTAAAAGACTGTATTAAATAACTTTCTGAACTCACTTATAAGAGCCAAGAGTGAGAAATAAATAAAATAACCCACTCTTCCTGAGTCTGATGCTCAAGTATGTGTGTAGTGTTCTGATGCGTTGGTGCTGTGGTTCACAGAGTTGGCAGAGGTTTGCTTGTGCAGAGTGTTTAGTCACTGTTTAGACACTGTGGCTTAGTGCAGGCTTTAAGAGTGGTGCTATCAGAGATTCAGAAGTGATACTGGCAGCTGTGCATCTGTTTCAGATATACATTTGTAGAAGGGAGAAATAGTTGTGGCCACGTAGGTTTCCTGTGTCTACATACTAGGGCTGGATGATCTAGCCAAGTTTTTTTTTTTTTTATTCTGGCAGTTTCATGGTATGTCACCGTATTTTATTTATTTTGGCATGGATGGGACTGTATCTTATATCTTATGTAGAGGACATGAACTTCAGAAAGAAAACAGAGGCTGTGAAAGAAATGAATCCCTATTCCCTCATTCCTGCTATATAGGGAAAGACAGTTTAGTTTACTAAGTAGCAGGAGAAACACAGATGAATTCGGGCAGTTCCTCACCAGAAACACATCAGCACCACTCACATAAACCAACATCTGAGTGTCTGAGTTGTGTTTAAGCTCAGTGTCCAGTGGCCCCAACTGTCACTGGCTCAGTGACTAGCTATATGAGCAAACGTCATCAGTTCCATTCATTCCTATGTTGCTTAGTAACAAGTCTCACGGTTGCATTCTGGTCCATATTCAGCTCATGTAGTGAGCTGTTTACTACAAATTGCCAGTGAATTGTGGGAGATTACAGTGCCCTCAAAATCATGTTTGAAATAGTAATCAATTTTGGTCAGTTATAGAGGTGTGTGTGTAAAATATACAGTGTGTGTATGTGTGTGTGTGTGTGTATATATATATATATATATTATAGTACACACACACATTCACTGGCTTTCTGAAATAGGATATGCAAAGTAAAGAATTTGAGGGGACAGCTGTGGCCTAAAGGTTAGAACAGGGGTGGGGGGTAGGCAATCCTGGTCATGGAGTCCTGCAAAGTTTGCTGATTTCCTTGCTCTAACACACCTCCTAAAACCTGGCTGTTAACAGGTGAGATGAATGAGGAGTGCTTTTGCAGGAAAAGCACAAAACTTTTTAGGCACACCTCCTGCCCACTTGATCTTAAGGTAGCTTTAGGCTCAGTTTTGTTCAATTTGGATTTGGCATATATATATATATATATATATATATATACATAAAAAATAACAAAGATGTCAATGATATGGGACATATCATTCCATATTTATCTATTCCTTTTCTTCCTTTCCATATTAGCAAACAAAGGCACAACAAGTTGTGGCGATCCCATTCAGACAGCGACCTATCTGAGCACCACGAGCCACTGGTCAAGACCCCTGCAGCACAAACACTGGGCCGCTCCAACCCCCGCAACCAAAGTGGCACCCAGGCCTCGCCATCAATCCACGAGCTGCTCCAGGTGCTTACTCCCACCTGCACCTTCACTGAGACAAAAGACCAGGAAGACACCGTAGAGCAGGAGGTCCCCTTTTCAAATGGCTTGAGAGACTCTGAGGAAAGCCTAGCTGCTGAGGACCCTCCATTGCTCCCTAGACCCTGGGCAGCCACTGTGGTACCAGAGGTCCGGCCTGACATTGCGGAAGCGGTCTCAGTGGGCCGTCCTCACCCACCTGCTTCCCTTCTTCACCTGGCCTCCTCCAAAATTGTCTCAGACGTCAAGGCCGAGCAGGTCTCCTGTGAACAGCTTGAGGCTTCCGCTCTCACACCTGAGGAAAGGTGTGACCTCCAGGAGTCCAGAACAGAGTCTGTTAGGAGCAAAACCCCAGAGCCAAGCAGGCAAGCCCTCGACGACTCATTAATAGCAGGGCTGCCCACACAGGTGCCTGAACATCATGGGCAAGAATTCAGCCAGCAAGTGCCTGACACAGACATAGACTGTGCAGGTCTAGGTCACACCAGCGATGATGACCACCATCACCCCAGTGCCACATTACAGGAAGCAGAGCTCTCTACTTCACTTCCATCACCTTTAAGCACAGACCGCATTGACTTCTTCAGTGCCAGAGAGAAATTCCTTGGCCTCTCTCAGGAGGGGCAAACAGTGCAGCAGGCACCCCGAGACAAAAGTCCCTGCCAGGAGTCAAAGCTGCTGCTTCCTGACGACCCTGTTAAAGGAGAGGAGGACCAAAAAAAGGTAAGATATGCATGTGAGGAGTACTTCACATTTGCTTTGCAGCTTATTCTTTACAGTTTGTTCAGATTTTACTGAACTTCAGAAGACTTACGGGGTGGGCAATATAAAAATATTTTGTTGTTGTGATAAATTATAGTTATAGTGATTACACCGTTACTGGATACTATCAGTACTTAAAACTGACACTGACAACAGCATGATTCATTACAGACAGTGTGACACTTGTCCTATACAAGTACAGCTCAGAAAATTAATTATCATGAAAAAGTTTGCATATTCATAAAGTGAAATATTGCAAGCTTTCTGTTTTTTCTTTTGTCACTGGGCTTCAGTAACGTCTCAACAGTGCCCAAAGCTGATTGCTTCCACACCAAACTGAGTAATTTGTGGTGAAGGATCCCTAATCAAGTTTTGAGTGTATAAACATACTTGTCAGATGTTGGACATTTCTGTATTGTACATCCTTTTGTGTTTGATCGTATGATGTATATCTGGGCTATTGGATTTTTGATTTTCATGATCTGTCAGCCATGCTCTTTAAAAATAAAACACAAACAGGCATTACATGTAATGAATATAAATATAGAATATAAAAAGTCTTTTACAATTAAATTATAAAAAAAATGTGAAATTCTATTTTTTGAGCTGCACTAATATATTTGAAAGCCATTGCTTTTTACTGTTGGGCCCCTTTTCCTAGTTGTACAGTTAGTGCTGTTGTGTTTCAGTTAACAGACATAAAAATGTGTATATTGTGAAAGGTTTCATAATATTTTTTCTTTAACCATATTACCCACCCGAACTCTTATCTCTTTGAGAAATATAAATGATAGAATTGTTTGTTAGAACTTTAGATTTAGTGTTCTCTATAACGGAGTTGTATGGAAAGTTACATGAACTCAATACACAGTGAGTCTTTCAGTATGTACCTCTAAATGCTCTATCATTATTCTGCAGCAACGGAGTAGTGTTGCTGAGAGTAAGTGCCAATCTTCTATTAAAATCAAATGTCTCGACATTCCATACATCACTGTTGACATGCTTTGAGTTGAACTCATGTCATTCACTGCCACCCTGTGGTGAACAGGAGTGTTGCATGGAGCTCTCCATCTCCATTATAATGTTTGGTGGTACCAGTGCAGTCAGTAAACTTTGGTTTTCTTTATGCTGCAAAGTTTCTAATCTTATCTGTCTCTGTTTTTCTGTCTCAGGAGAGCTGCAGTGTCTCAGTTTATGACATGACCTCAGAGCATGAGCACAGTATAACTCCTCCCCCTCCTCCTACCAGCCAGCCTGCTTCTAGCAGCTTCAGGGAGGAGGAGGAGTTAATCAAAAGCACACCTGAAGGTGCTGAAACAGAGAAGACTGAGCTTGAAGAGGCAGCGCAAACCGATTGGCCAAAGGGTACTGTGCGGCGAGCCACCAGGCAGCTAGAACAGAAGATGAAGCAAGAGGTTCCCTCGTCCACGCTGCAGTCATGTGCTCTTGGGTGTCCTGTGCACCGTTCCACTGCCGGCACCAGCAGCAGAGGGAGAACGGAGGACACCTCATCTCATACAGACCTCACTCCTGATCCAAGCACTGTGTCAGCCCACCACCATCAACCTGAGAGCACTGTGGATGAGAAGATGGAGAGGGAGGAGTCTTCTCCTGCAGAGGATGGGATGGAAAAAGGGGGCGAAATAAGACTCAGGGAAGAAGAGTGTGGACACACTGGATTTTCAGAGGAGCATGTGAGCCTCTTGCACTCAAGGCAAAGCCATTCCACTCCATCCAGCTCTTCTCCAACTGTAATTCTCCAGCTAGAGGGAGTCACGGAAAAGGAGACTAGCACTGACCGCCCTTCAGAACCTCGTCTGGCAGTGGACATGAGGGAGACATGGGAGACTTTGAAAGAGCTGGGGGCATTCCTCTGCCAAGTGAGCAGGAGATCAAAGAGGAGATTCAGCCAGCCATGGGTTGGGAAAGATCAGAGGAAGGGGCGGAGTGTTCAAGAACGGGCCAAAGAGGTAGAGGCCAAGATTCGCCAAGCTGGCCTGACCCCTCCCTCACTAATAAAGCGCTCAGCTTCATTAGCCAAGCTAGGTTCCCTGGAACTATCCGCTAACGATCTGAGTGGGCTGGAGCTGAGTCCTTTCTCTGTGTCCCCACCCGCCACCATTAAGCCACGCCCTCACTCTTTTACTGAAGATACCTCAAAAAAGAAGCGGGTTTTGCCCCGACGTACACCCTCACTCCCTTCCCACTGCACAGCTTGTCCCTCTTCTACTGGATCACATTCGGATAAAACATTAGAGGACCAACAGACCGGAGAAGGAGGGAGCAGTGATAGTGATGAGGCCCCCGCACCACTTCCTGTCTCCCTTCCGCCCAGTCAGTGCTGGAGGCAAGGCAGAGCACCAGACCCATTGTACACTCCCATGACGACACCTGCATTAATATCTGTGGCAACCCGGCAACAGTATGGGAGAACACACCCCTTGAGGAGGCTGAAGAAACGAACCTTGAACTTCCCCTACCATACCATGTGACCCAGGCTCTGTCTGTGTGCTTATTTGTGTGTGCGCGTTTTACAATGTAATTTTATCCACACATACCTCAGTGGGCCTTACAAAACCGGAAATCAAAAAAAATACAGCAGGGTAGGTTTGTAGCCTATCGGCCACAACATAGCAATCAGAGTCAGAAGGCAAAGATCAGAGAAGTTCTCGGTATTGAGCTCACTCATGACGGGGTTGATGGGTAAGTTTCATCCCGGACCCGTCGGAAGAGAAATAGCTGCTCAAAAACAATGAAGTGCTATGACTGATCCATACTTTTTGCACAGCGTCTGTCAACTGGTTTATTACACAGTGATAAACTTGCAATTAGCCATCAGTCTGTGATCTCGTACTGCAGAGTCCTCTTTGCTGACCTGAAATCTGTCCACTCTCTGGGGACTTTTATTTGTGTGTGTATGTATGAGTGTGAGACAGAGTGAGACTGGTGCGTACATGTTAAATACATTCTGTTGTGAATGTAAATGTAATTGAGTGTAAAGTTATTCTGGATGTCTGATTAGTGTGCATGTTGGTCAGTTTGAGAATGAGAACTTGTGTACTTAGAATGTAGATCTATGGGGCCTAGTGGATGTACGTATGTATAGCCTACTTTTTTGAACGTGTATGTATGACTATTTCAAAGTGAGTGTGTGCACCTTTTCTTTCTGTTCACTTCTTAAGTGCAGTTTCTCCCTTCTGGGTTTTTGTTTAGTCCAATAAACAATGTCAGGGGGAGTTTTTAAATATGCACTTTACCTTTTTTATTATGTTTTACATTTTTTTTAATCTGTGGTTTGTACTCTGGAAGCATGCTTGCTGAGTGTGTACTGAGGGTCGCCTGTACGGTTGATTTACAGTGCAATTTTTTCCTGTTCCTCGTAAGACTGGAAACATAAATGTTTTCTTTTTATTCTGTGCTTAAACTGTGACTATTAAAGAAAATTTAAGAACAACAGATTTTTATATACTTGTTTATGTATATGTATGTTTCACACAGTTCCACTGCTCCACCTGACATTCTTGACATATTGTCTGGTCAATATACAGTGCAGCCGAAAAGTATACCCAGTGCTTAACTTTTTGCAAATTTTATGTTACAGCCTTATTCCAAAATGGATTAAAATAAATTTTTACCTCAAAATTCTACCAACAATACCCCACAATGACAAAGTGATAAAAGTTTGAATTGTTTGCAAATGTATTAAAAATAAAAACAAAAATATAACATGCATAAGTATTCACAGCCTTTGCCATGACACTCAGAATTGAGGTCAGGCACATCTTGTTTCCTCTGATCATCCTTCAGGTGTTTCTACAGCTTGATTGGACACCTGTGGTAAATTCAGTTGATTGGACATGATTTGAAAAGACAAACACCGTTTATTTAAGGTCCCATAGTAGACAGTGCATGTCGGAGCACAAACCAGCATCATGCAAAGTGTTTTTCTGCAGAAGGAACTGGGAGACTAGACAGGGTTGTGGGAAAGATGACTGCAGCAATGTACAGAGATATCCTTGATGATAACCTGCTCCAAAGTGCTCTGAACCTCAGACTGGAAGAAAGGTTTATCTTCCAACAAGACAATGACGCTAAGCACACAGCCAACATAACAAAGGAGTGGCTTCAGGACAATTCTGAATGTTCTTAAGTGGCCTAACCAGAGCCCAGACATGAACCCAATTGATCATTTCTGGACATATCTAAAAATATCTGCACTGCTGCTCCCAATCCAACTGATGGAGCTTGAGAGGCTCTGCAAAGAAGAATGGGAGAAAGTTGGTGTGCCAAGCTTGTAGCATCATATTCAAAAAAGACTTGAGGCTGTAATTGCTGCAAAAGGTGATTCATCAAAGTATTGAGCAAAGGCTGTAAATACTTGTGTAAATGTTAAGTGATGTGGTGTGTGTGTGTGTGTGTGTGTGTGTGAGAGAGAGAGAGAGAGAGAGAGAGAGAGAGAAAGAGAGAGAGAGATGGAGAAAATCAAACATACATATTAATACCACAACAGAGATAGTTTCTCTATCATGTTTTACAGATTTGTTTATTATAGTTATATTAATTATTTGCTGTGATTGTGCACCGATACATAACGTGTTTAGGACACATATAACTCACTTACTGAGACATAAATCATACAAAATAAATGTGAGAGCAAATCAATATTGATTTGCTCTCACATTTATTTTGTATGACTCATGTCTCAGTAAGCAAATAAATATAGTAATAAACGATAATTACTGGACTATATTGTTTAAGCTTCATTAAGCCTCTCTGTGGAAAAAAAAATCATTATAATTAAAAAATAATCATCTTTAAAAGTAATGTCTCGCGCACCGTCACCTGACCTCGCCGCGCGCTCCCGCATGCAATCTATAGCCCTGTCCAGTGACGACGGGAGAAACAGAGCCGGGTTGAAAATAGCCAGGACCGCCTTGACCCCGCTCCTGCCCCCCTCCCCTCATACTGCCCCCCCCTCCCCATACAGCCCCCCACTGCGCGTGCCTCTCCTTTCTGTCGCACGTAGGTGGAACTCGCTGTAGAGTCGCGCGCGTCCGTCCAACTTTCCCAGCAGCAGCAGGAGCAGCAGGAACAGCAGGAGCAGCAGTAGCAGCAGGAGGAGGAAAGAAGAGTCGAGCTGTGCACTCCCCCAAACTACTGAGGTGAGCGGACTCTCAGGCTCCCTTCTTTCGTTACCAATACTTGCCCCGTCATGACGTGCGCGTGCATGAGCTCCGGAGGCACTGTGCTCGCGCACTTGTTTTCGGGGTGTCGTATGTGATGCACGCGCTGGTGTAATGTTCGGAGGAGGGCAGAGTGGAGGACAAAGAGTAGAAAGTGTGGTCCGACTGTCTGCAGACAAAACCCTGCGCTCCAGTCTCACTTTCTGCACCTGGAGTTTCCACCTACAGGGCCGAGGGGCATTAGAGTATTTATGGCAGGGGTGTGTGTCTGTGTGTGAGTGAGTGAGGGGAGGGTATTGTGCAGGAAACCTCTGCTCTTCCTTAGTGGGGAAAATGACCCCATAGTAAGAGGCTGGTGTCCTGTGGAGTGGATATGGGGTGGAGGGATATGGGGTGGAGGGTAGGGGCAGAGAGAGAGAGGCAGTTTAGCATGACTATATTAGGAAAATGGCCATGTCATTCTGTCTACAGCGAGCAGCTCTTCTCACCAGGGACGCTCCAGCTCTACCACTGGAAGTGACTGCAGTCTACAGAGAATGGGTCCACAGCAGACCCACTTCTGCCTCATGACTGTCTTAAGTGTGTCACTGCCGACAGTGGAAAAGCTGTGAAGCCGTGACCCACTGGAATATCACTTACATGCATCGTGTCTCTAATCTCACTGTTTATTACGTCTAAATATAAGTCAGAAAGGCTTAGAATAACTTCACCATCTTTTACCAGATAAAGCTTGTCCAGGGTCTGTCCCCTGGGCAAGTTATTCGCAGCGTGATTGTGTTAGTCATGCAGAATGTGGGTCCAGTGTGCTTTTGTCCATCGTGGTGCTGGGATGCGTCCCAGAATAACTTCATGATGGGTTAGCACAGTCGTGTGACAGCAAGGCAGCAACAAAAACACAGGGGCATGAACTGGCATACAGTCAGACTGTATTGCTTTGTTCTGAGTATTGTCAGTACATTTCTCTCTTACCACACACCCAGTTCATTTGAAAGGAGTTAGATATCAGTTTTGCTTCAGAAGATTTTCACTCAGTTTTCCAACAGTTTTTCACTGGAAAACTACTACAAGGCTGATACCCTCGTTAAAAATAGTTGGACGAATAGTTGCACCTAGAAGGAAGTATCGGATTGCAGTGCTATTCAGAAGGTAGATAAATGATCAGGACAATAAATGATCATAAATTTAGATTTATTGAGCTACATATACAGAAGCAATGTCTCTCAGTATATCATTGAGTATAATGGAAAAATGCCAGATTTCTCTGCAAGGAGTTGTAGAGTTTCCTAATGGTGTCCTGCAATAATCTTTTTATGCAGTTTGAATATTCTCACTCAGTTCCTGCAGATTTTGCGGTAGGGGTGGGGTGTGATATTGTGTCCAACGGAATTCCTAATTTTCAGTCTGGAATAGGCCTGGTGATGTGACTGGCCATGGCAGTCTTCAAGTCTGCAAGGCAAGCTCTTGCAATGACAGCAATATGCTGACAAGCATTGTACTATTGGAATAGTGCACCAGAATATGCGTTCAGAGAAGGTAGGACCACTGGTTGCAGGACTTAATTAACATAACATTGGACTGTCAAAGTGTCAGTAATGAAGGCCAAAGGTGATCGTACAAAATTGCACAACACACCATGACACCAGGCTTTCTAAACAGCACAGTTGATCTTGGTACTGACCACAGTGCCTCCACACACAGATTCATTGGTTGTCTCCACCAAGACAAAAGTAGAACTCAAGACGACCTACTGCCATTCCGAGTGACTCCATGACAGTCATAACATAACACCATAACACCATTGCATTTGTACATTGCAAATTGTTGATGAGTGTATAATCAACATCTTTGTTTTCCAGAATGATTTTGGCGAGACTTTGATCCTTGTTCCTTGATTATCCATTAGTGTCGCAGTTTTAATGTTAAAGACAGGAAGAATAAAACTATTTTAACTATTCTATTTTTTTCGATGTACTAGTACATGACCCAACCTGTAGGAAATAAATGGAGTAAAAAAAGGCAAGTGTTCTTGAATATTCATGTAATTGTTGGTTTACTGGCACCTCTATTCAGGATCTGCAGAAATTGGTGCTTCAGTTATTACTATCACAGAAAGCTTTCTGTGCTGTCTGCTTAGATAATGATATGGAATGTGTATATCGAGCTCCAGTAGAGAGAATAGGGAAAGCATCCTTAGCCTGGTGCTTTTAAGGACATTAGGGAGGTTAATTGCTCATCAGTTCTCAGGCCTTGTCCTAGAGTACCAGTTCCCAGCAATGTTTCTCCTGTTAATGATTGCAGTTCAACACTCATGGTTGAACACTCAGGTTTGTTGAAGCTACTGTAACAATGCTTCAATGAAGGATTCAAATCTGAATGGCAATCAGATGCCACATGTCACGTCTAGCACCAAGAAAGCAATTCAGCAATGACAAATATTAACATATGTGATTTTAATTTCTCTGACACCTCTTTTCTGTTTTATTTTCTTCTAGTGATGAGTCGCAGTATTGTGCGCCAGAGTAAGTTCCGGCATGTTTTTGGACAGGCTGCAAAGGCAGAGCAGAGTTACGATGACATTCGGGTTTCCAAGGTGACATGGGACAGCTCCTTCTGTGCGGTCAACCCAAAGTTTTTGGCTGTTATAGTGGAGTCCAGTGGAGGAGGGTCATTTTTGGTTCTGCCTCTGTCTAAGGTAAGTAGATTGTTTATAGTACAGAATGAAGTACTGTACTGCACTCTGAATGAAGTGGCAGTTTAAGACCAGTGTGAGCAAGGAATTTTCATTTGGACGTCCATCCCCTTTGAGACATATAGATGAATGGTAGGTGAAGGTCTCCTGACAAATAACATGTTAACTTGCGTAGCTTACAAGTCCTATCAGTAATATTGTATTATATATATGAGTATATATGAGTGTGCACACATGAAAAGTTTTGAATGGAAGATAACATGCTGATGAGGGGAGGTCTTAGAATAAATGAGGTGATTAGAATGAATCTCATCTACAAGTGTGTCTGAGAACAAATGAGGTGGTAATTAGGATCAGTTGCAGTCAGAGGAGATCTCAGAACAAATGAGGGCATTGTTTTTCTTTGTGCATTGGCTGTTACAGTGGAGTCCAGTGGAGGAGCGTCCAATTGAATTACTGTCAATTCAAGTATACTTCTCAGTTTAGGTGAAGAAAGTATAGATTTAACATATGTAGATATAGTTAGAAGCGTATGTTTAACCTTATTGGCTACCAATATTTTTTCACAGACATGGTTATAGCTTGGAATATATTTGCTCACAAGCATGAGCTCAGCTGAACTCCATCACCCCATATCAAGGACACCCTTCCCCCACTCTGCTTCTGTTTCAGATACAAGAAAAGAGAGAATCCATAGTGAAACGTAGGCCACAAGTCCCTTAAGTTTAAAAACAGACTGTTATACAGAGCAAATATTGTGCTTGTGTTTTTGGTAATTTAATCCTTTAATTGCCCAACTAGAGTGTCAGTAGACTCAGTGTAAGCAAATAGATTTGTCGGGAACACAAATCTGACAAATCCAACATTGCTTTGCTTCTGCATTGCTTTATGAATTCTATTCATTTGAAACAATATTTGGATGATTTTTCAGACTTTTAAATGATAACTCTGAGTTAAGTGGACAACTGATTGGCCAGTACATCTTTTCGCTAAAGAGTAACACCTGTTCTGTGCCTTTCACATAGACAACTGCGTTCTCCCTGCTCTGCGGAGCACGTGCTGTCTCTCCGATTTAATCTGCCTCAAAGGCTTTGTAGAGCTATGAGAAATGGGAAATGCCTGTGGTGATTTCAGAAGGTCAAAAAGGAACCAACACTATCATTTCTATTTCTCCAGGCTATATTGAAAGGGCAACTGACAAAATATGTGAGCTATTGATACAGGTTTATTAAACCCTCAAGGGAAATTAGGGGTGTTCCACCAAGACAAACAATAAGATCAAATAAATATGGACAAATGTATTGGGACACCTGCTTATTCATTCTTTCTTCTGAGTTCATCCTGCAGTTTATCCTGCTTTTGTTGGAGTAACTGTCCAGGGAAGACTTTCTTCTAAACTTTTGAACATTTCTTTGAGGATATGATTACATTCAATGACAAGAATATAGTGAAGTCAGGATGTTGGATGATCGCCACCCCTCCTCTTCCTCAACTCTTTATACCACACGAGCTCATGTCTGGTATTAGGCACGGTGCCAATAGCTTCCTGTTTATCTGCCCAGAGGATAAACTTTCAATAGTTCTGTACAGAGACTAGAGGAACTGTGTGTGTGCATTTGTACATCTGTGTTAGCAATGGGTGCAGCTTAAAGTAGATGAATCTATCAATCTATCTGTCTATCTGTCTGTCTGTCTGTCTGTCTATATATATATATATATATATATATATGTGTGTGTGTGTGTGTGTGTGTGTGTATACTATATATTCTTTATTTCTATAGTGTTTTCTGTAATGTACTGATGCTGCTGCTGGAATCTTAATTTTCCTGAGGGATTAATAAAGTTCTATCTATCTATCTATCTATCTATCTATCTATCTATCTATCTATCTATCTATCTATCTATCTATCTATCTATCTATCTATCTATCTATGTATCTGTCTGTCTGTCTGTCTGTCTGTCTGTCTTTCTATACCTCAATGTGCTAAATGTATAAGATAGTGGTATACTGTATGTACTGATAGATGTTGTGTATGTTACTGTTGCTATGACGGTTATTATTTCAGTTACTGTTGCCATTACAGTGTTAGTGCCTTAGTAACAGTTAAATTACAACACTGTGTATTTTGAGTAACTGTACTGTGTATTTATTTTTAGAAATAATTGCTTAATTAAGATGTTATTAAAATTTTAATTAGCCTCAGTAGCAACATCAGTCAAAGTAGCTTCCTGAGGGCAAGCTACTACTGTCACAAAGTGAGTAGTCAGCTGCATTTCTCTGAAAGAGTTTTCATATAGCTGAGCTGCTTTTGGTACTCGTAGTTATTGGTGCAGTAAGAGTGTTGTAACCTTTAAATTCACTACAAAGCATTAAAATAAATACATATAAGCAGCAGTAGAGTATTTAGTAGTGAAAATGTGTTGTTTGTCAGTGAACTCCAGACACTATATACATTTGTTTAAAACCACCTGATTTACTGTAATTCAGGAGTGATTATATGGCACTGTAACTCCTGAGAATAAGTTTCCCTGCATCTTTTCCCATTTCTCAAAACATCCAGCCACCTTTGTGATTTTTACGTCTGAGGTTACATCTACTGTAAGCTATGTGTAGGTTTTAAGATACAAGTTGAAACTAAGGTTGGGTGCTTTGAAAAATATTCTATCATGATATTTAAAGGTATTTTGGGCAACTGTGACCTGGTGGTTAGGGAAGTAGCCTTGTGAGTGGAAGGTTGCTGATTTAATTCCCTGAACTGGCAGGACATAACTAAAGTGCCCTTGAGCAAGGCACTGAACTCCCCAGCTGTTCCCAGGCACCGGGGATAGGGCTGCCCACCTCTCCGGGCATGTGAGCTCACTGCTACCTAGTGTGTGAATTCACTAGTGTGTGTGTGTTTCACTGCGTGGATGGTTAAAACGTGGAGGACAAATTCCCCTGTGTGCACAGTGGTCTATTTGCATGGTTATGTTTTTTATTTTCACGATACAGAATATTGATCACAAAAGTTTGTAGACAAAATAAAAAAAAAATCAAAAGTGGCAGATTGTTAAAAACAGCTATTCAAATACTCTCTCACACTGCGTGCAGTGATTTTATTCAAAATGTGCTGCATTTCATCTAATTAACCTGTAAAATATTGCAAAAAAGATGAATAAATTGAATAAATAAAAAACTAGTTTGCATGGTGCATCTGATTAAATTTAAATTTTAATAGCTTGTGAACTCAAACGTAGGGACAGTTTACACTTAAACTAGGCTGTGATTGAACTTGTGTTCAGTTGGTGGCTTCAGAACACAAACTGTTTCCCATCCTGGTCACCATGGTGGTCTGCTAAATATTGCTTTGTTTGGCACTTCTAAAAACAGTCTGACTTTCTTCTCCTTAGTGTATGTCTCCTTAGTCATATGATTAGTCTTAACCTTTTGATGCGGCTAACTTCTACTTGTTTACCAGGACACCCCTATGCCTTTAAATTTGTCTGTGCCTCTTTTTGTACTGAGAATATGAATCTGAGGACATACAATATTGATTTTATTAAACCTATTTTATTTTTTGTTGTAATACTTTAAATAATAGTGACACTTGAATATGGTTGACTTGTTGGCAATAAAAAAAAAACATAAAAGCTTTAAAATAACCTATAGTCCTTTACAGCAAAATAAATAAATTACATGTTATTTTACACTTGTATATGTGGAACCTGGCTCTTTCGTAAGTCCATGGCAGATCAGTGTCTGTATATTGAAAGATCACATGAATAGGAAGTGTGATTTGGGTTATAAATATGGATTCCCTTGTTTAGGGACAGTTGAGGTCTGTCGTAAGTGTTAAGAGTTTGTTAGTATAGTCCCATATGCAGACTCATTACACAGAGACATGAGCATATATCAGCAGGGCTCAACAGACACACTATAAATACCCTGCCTGCTTGCTTTCCCTCCTGCGTCCAGGCCCAAGCAGGTCAAAAGAAAAACTCCCTTTTCATCGCCTCGTCATGGTTATAAATACACTCTAGGGTAGTGCAGAGAGGGGAGGGGAGTGGCTGGAGGAGGAGCGATTCAGGGAAGGAATAAGCACATGTTCACACTGTCTGAGCAGGAATTAGTGGAACTCAAACAGCTATACTACAGAATGTACAGATGAGTTGAAAGCTTACTCTGTCTACTCTATGGATCATTTTTCCATACCCAGATTATGACTTTTCCTGTACTAAAAGGAAATATTTAATATAATGGTGAAACTCCAATGACACTGCAGTTTGGCCCAAGGTTAGGTTTAATCCAAGTTCACAAAAAAACAGCCCAATACGTCCAAAGGTTTCTTGACACCTGCTCACACAAACTACTTCAGAAGTCAAGGGTATTAATAGAGAGTTTGTACCCTGGTTGCTGCAGTAACCTCTACTCTTCTGAGAAGGCTTTACACTACATGTTGGAATATTACTGTGGGTATTTCATAGCTTCAGCCACAATGCATTAATGAGGTCAGGTTCTGATGTTGGACGATTAGTTCTCAATCACTGCCACTCATTACAACTCATCCCAAAGGTATTGAATGGAGCGCCATCGCGCCAAAGAATGCAGTTTCACTGCTCCAGAGTCCAGTCATATTCTCTTCGAGCTGACTTGTCGGTTGTTATGCTGATCTTGGGTTCATGTGTGGCTACTTCAGAGTGTCCCATTCTGTAATGCTGTGTAAGCTTTTAATATTGTCTAAATCATAATAACTTATTTAAATGAGATGAATGAGAAAATGTATTAATAGCAACTTGATAATGAAATTACATCCAAAAATTAATTTAGTGCCTCATTTTTAGCTCATGCACTGGTACACGTCCTGAAAATGTTCCTCTCTTTCAGCTCACTCAAACGGACAGCAGAGTAGTTAACACCACCGCTAAACAAATCAAATCAAATGTATTTATTTGTATAGTGCTGATGTCACAAAGCAGCTTTATAGAAGTAAGAACGTGAACAACAACACATGAAACAAAGGATAAAGACTTGTATAATATATTTTTTTAAATATATTGATATTTGCAATTTATTGCCTAGCCCTTGTCCTGTGTTCTGGATTTGTCCACATTTCTGTACAATTTAACCCAGTGTATATATAATTAATACGACTTTAGAAAGTATACCCGATATTTGGTTTGGGCCATGGTCAGATCAGGTTCTCGTCACAAATAAACAGGTTGTTGGTGTAGTTGTTTTGGTCTGCATCCAAGTGTGATATACTGTATTCACACCCTAAAAACATTAATGTAGTAAAAATCTGACATTTTGCAATAAATACATTTTAATATCTTCAAAATTATTTTTTGATTTATTGGTATCTGCTACGATAAGGTGTCAGTTATTGTTATTGACCCAGAAACCATTGCATTTCTAGACCAGACAGATTTGATGTTGCACTCAGTTGTTCATCAGTGCTGTGTCTGATATTGTGCATTACAGGTGGGGCGTGTGGACAAAAACTATCCCCTGGTGGTGGGACACTCCGGACCTGTCCTGGACATTGACTGGTGTGCCCACAATGACAATATCCTGGCCAGTGGTTCTGAAGACACTACTGCTATGGTATCTTTTCATGTCTTAGTCTAATTTGTTCTCCTTGTTGTTAACATTGCTGAATGTTATACAACACTGTATCATACACATCACTTTCCTCTGTTTCCTCTGTTCTGTTCTGCGACATTCATCTGCCTCAGTACTGAAAACATCAGGAAATTGTCTCTATTTGCAGGAGAAAAAAATCATGGAACCCATAGTTTTGGATTGGCTTGTACTTAATGGGTGTGGGATGAGGCTGGTATTTATAAATATATGTTAGCTGAATGCCTACAGACAGAACTCATATTATCTGGTGAACCAGTTGATCTGCTTGGAGGAGGGGTCTGAAAAATGAGTAATGCAAGCTCAGCCCATGCATAATTGCATGCGCACACACACGCACACACACACACACACACACACACACTTGTGCACACTGTTATAACACAAGTTGAAGTGCTTCAATGCTCCATGCATGTGTTTGTATGTCACATAGGGTATATTACTGCAGATGCATATCTTTGGCATTTTGGATAATAAGTCATTTTGGAACATTTTTGTTGGTCTATTTATCATAAAATTCTTTTGTAATATAAAGAACAACCACAAATTCATGTCATTCATGTTAAAAAATGAACAATATGGGGTTTTTTTTCATGACAGTTACGATATGGTTATATAAGCATATAGCTCATGATGTAATTGTCATGATCTTACATTACATTACAATCATGAAAGGAATGCATCCTATGCACTTTTGGTGCTGAAGGATTGCTGCAGCTGGTATCAACAGTGAGGCTGGTCTCATACTTAAATGACATTCCTGATAACATTAAGAGAATGTATAACGCTGTCCCAGTAGATGTACTGTGCTTTGGCCGTGATTACTCATTAGCTGTATGGTGTAGAGGAGATTCATGTAGCACATGTTTGTTTTCAGCTGAGCACAGAGAACATATTTAGTCCATAATTAGCCCTTACTTTGACCTTGAGGAATTCATAGTACATGTTTCCCCTGAGCTCACAGGCAAAGAGGTCAGCTCCGCAGAGAGAAGACATAGACTGTTTTGTAAAACTATCTTTTTTTACTTACTTGGGCAGAGACTATTATATATCTCACCTTAACTGGCTTAAGCCTTATTAGGATGGGATTAGTTTTACATGAGGAGATAGGTTAATGTAGTCTCCTAATGTAAGTGATTTCTATGCTTTCTAAATCGTCCATGTGTGACATTGTTTATGGACTGTGTGCTCAGTGAAGTTTCCAGTAGTTTTTACTTGCATTAAAATGACCTGTAAATGTCACCTCAGGTTATATTATTATTAAATATTCCAAATGTAATGATGGTAAATGTTCACATCCTGTGGAAGATTCTAGATGTTTCAGAGGATTTTCAGGGGACTGACAGGGGTGTGTAAATGAGGTAGCAATTTCCATCTTTGTCATTTTTCCTGATACTGAATCAGTCTTTAAAGACTTAGTAGTACTTATGAGAGCTCTAATAGATGTTCTATTTTTTCTCTTGTTTAGGTTAAAGATATTAAAATGTACATTTTTATCTTTATGAATCATTTCTATATGCTTATCATCAGTGTTCAAAAGAAAACATGTATCTCCAAAATAACCAAGAGTAACTTTACAGGACTTATTTTAAATTATTATTAGCTTTATTTGACGTGATTATGGAGCATTTCATTTGGTCCTTTCATCATGAAAGGGAAAAATTTATAATTTTTGACAGTGAAAGTATTTTATTTTGCCATTTTTGCTTCCCTGTTCATTAGGTTTGGCAGATCCCTGACCACACTCCAAGCCGGCCCATTAGTGAGCCCATCGTTGTGCTTGAGGGACACTCGAAACGGGTGGGCATCGTCAAGTGGCACCCCACTGCCCGCAATGTTCTCCTTACTGCAGGTGTGGATTCTACACTCATTTCAACTTAGCCTGTTAACTAAAAGTACTGTTGCTCACTACACTAGGATTTCAAAGGATCAGTACACTGGTAGCCATAATTTGTGTGTGTGTGTGTGTGTGTGTGTGTGTGTGTGTGTGTGTGTGTGTGTGTGTGTGTGTGTGTGTGTGTGTGTGTGTCATAGGCAGTGATAATCTGATTATTGTCTGGAATGTGGGTACTGGAGAACCTCTGATTACAATGGATGACCACCCCGACCTTATCTATAACGTCAGCTGGAACTACAATGGAAGCCTATTTTGCACAACTTGCAAAGACCGCCGTCTTCGTGTATGTGACCCCCGGAAGAGAGAAGTTGTGGCAGTGAGTATAAGAGCCGCTGAAAGCAATTATTTTCTATCAAAATCTCAAAGGATTGGTTGTGGCAGGGAGGCCCAGATTCTGAAGGATTGCATAATTTTGAGCACTTTTCCACCAAAAGATCTATGGTTCTTGAACTGGTTCCATTCAGGCTTATAAGAACCTTGTTGTTTCTTTGCGATCCATCACGCATTTACACCAGTTTCAGTGTAACTGAGGATACTTCACAGAATACGTCATCAACAGAGAGCATGGCCCAGCATCAGTAATGCTACCTACGAGCATTTGTGCTGTTACAGACATTTGTTTTTCTCCAAAAAGCATACATGGATCAAACATGGATCAACTTTTTGCGATAAGAAGACGTAGAAGGCTACAACATGCAAGACGAATGGTATGTCCTTGCTCCTGTACAGCTAGACACACCCACAGTGGTTTGCACTGAAAAACTTAATCTTTGATTCCTGCTGCGAACAAATGTTTCAGGTTACGGAACCTATTTTTGTTGGTGGAAATGCGCTGAACGGTCAAAATTATATTCACGAACCAGAACAGAACCCGTTCCACATTGGTGGAAAAGCGCCCTTTGGGTCTCATGAGTGATACAGATGGAAAATACTAAGCATAGTGTCTTAATTTAGACTCTTTACACTGTAAAGCTTGAAGATGGAAGATAAACACCATTGTTTTGGGATGGCAACTCATGTCAGCACTGCAGCAGGATAATAAGTTAAATAAGACACTTTTTGTGAGATGCATGGAAATACTGTACTAGCTAAGGTAAATAGTTGTTAAGCTGATGTTTTGTGGGGACTGAAGCCCCCACCCACATTTCATCACTGTTCTGCCAAGGCATAGGGTAAGGTGTTAATAGTGTCTTGTGTTTTTTGTAGTAATTGTAGATTTACAAGTGAAACAGTGCAATTACAGTTTCAGTATAAATATTATAGTTTTAGTGTCTAATGATTTTGAACACAGTTTCACTGTATAATTTTTATAGAACATCTAACTTCAGAAATGAATGTTTAAAACAGTGTTGTGTGACTGAATATTTTTTTTATGTGCCCAGAACCTTATAACATGAACCCCCACCCCCATTAGACAACTGAAAACGAACACGCCCCTCACCCCAGTATGAAAATGAACCCACTGGTTGATGAAAACAACTGCCCCAGCCCTCGTCCTGGGTTAACAATATCTCTCACTGACTAAGCCCCAGGTCTCTGTGCAGTCAGGTGACTTCCCTGGATACTTGTGTTCTCTGGAATGATTGTGCTCCATCCAGTACTTTTAGGATGTGTTGGGAATGAGGTTAGGTACTGATCATCCAACATCCTGATTTCACTAATTCTTATCACTGAATGCAATCAAATCCTGACAGCAGTGCCCCAAAATCTAGTAAAAAGCCTTCCTTAGACTGTAGAGATAGTTACTCCAATAACATCAGGATTAACTTTTTTAATATCCTTGATTTAAGAAGAAACAGTGAATAAGCAGGTCTTCCAGTACTTTTGTCCATATAGCATGTATGCATTTGAACTGTCTTCTTGTGGGACAGTGATTTCTGAGCTCTCTCGTGTTCCTACAGGAGAGATTGGCCCCACATGAAGGTATCAGGCCAATGAGAGCTATCTTCACTAGAGAGGGCAACATCTTCACTACAGGCTTTACCAGGATGAGCCAGAGAGAGCTGGGCCTCTGGGACCCGGTTAGACACATACAATACATTTTAATGTACATTAACACAATACCTTAATAATAATTTCAACTTAAAGCTCAAAGTTCAAGTCCATTTCTGTTTTACCTTTCTGCAGACAAATTTTGAAGAGCCCATTGCGCTTTTGGAGCTGGACACAAGTAATGGAGTATTGCTACCATTTTATGATCCAGACACTAGCCTGGTTTATCTATGTGGCAAGGTAAGTGTTGGCAGACAGTTGCAGATATTGTCCACGACCCAGCTTTAAGTTTGTGGAACAGTCTCATTCTCTGTCTCCAGGGGGACAGCAGCGTTCGATATTTTGAGATCACAGAGGAGCCCCCTTATGTGCACTACCTCAGCACATACAGTAGCAAGGAGCCACAGCGAGGAATGGGCTTCATGCCCAAGAGAGGAGTGGACGTCAGCAAGTGTGAGATTGCCAGGTCAGCCAGACTTGAATGCTTATGTATGAGTAGATGTTTTGGTTGGTGGATGTCAGGTACACTGACTTGCCAGTTTGTTAGATATACCTCTTACCTATGCATAACATGTGTATTACAACAAGCCATGTGTGGCATGACTGCAGCATTTGTTAAAAATCAGGCACATCAATTTTCTGAGCATTATTTACTGAGTCATAGTTAAATGAAAATGAAGCCGATGTTAAAATGTATCCTCATTGGGTCACAACCAAAACTGACCTTTTGAGGAGTGGAAGATCTTGCCTTATTGGATGAGGTTCATGTCATGCCAAAAGAAGGGTCAGAATCTAGCTCAGGCAACATGAGTCCAAGGAGCCATCATGTATGGATTCAGCAGTACATGTATATTCTCGTGGTTGCAGTGTGGAGTGCAGAGAAGCTTTCCTGGCACACGTTTGTGCTCCCGATTCCCACTGAAGAACATCTGAACAGTGTGTCTGAACATTATTACTCACCAAGTGTAGCTTCTTGTACAGTCCATTCCTAGGTTAATTCAGGTCATCTGAAGAGGCCAAAAGAGGGGCAGCACATTAGATAATGTGAACTGGCAATACAGCGTGTATACAAGTGTTTGTGTTTTAGTATATTTGTTATTATTCCATTGGATATTTGAAAATAGTTGTCTTTTCAAAATGACCTTCAAAAAAAGCCTGAAATTCTGATTCTTTATGTTCAGGTTATACAAGCTCCATGAAAGGAAGTGTGAGCCTATCATAATGACAGTCCCCAGAAAGGTCAGTACCCTCTTAGTCATATAAAAAGAAATGCATTATAAACAATAATTGTCAAAGAAATAGATGCTCCCAGAAGGAAGTGTGGCACTGCAATGCTAAGGGGAAAGAAGATAATGGTTAGCAGGAGCAGTACATGATTAAATATGATAGGGACAATATTTATTGAGCTACACATGCAGAAGTAGTGTCTCTCAGTGTGGCATCTGGTATAACTTAACGGAATTGTAGAGGTTCCTAATTATGTCATGTGACAATCCATCCAACACATACTCTGTCAGAGATAGGTCTGGTGATGACATGGTATAGCATCTGTGTCTTCAAGGCAAGCGCCAGAGACAATAGCAGTATGTGGATGAGCATTGTCCTGTTGGAATAGCGCACTCAGAATAGGTTGGGCCACTGGGTTCAGTACCTCATTAACGTAGTGTTGGGCTGTCAAAATACTTGTGATACAGACTAAAGATGAACTGGAATTGTATGAAGTTTCACTCCATACCATGACATCAGGCCTTCTGGACATGTGATGCATTTCAACAAACAGTTGATCTCAGCACTGACCATGGTGCCTACACACACAGATTTTTTGGTTGTCTCCACAAAGTTAAAAGCATGACTCATCACTGAAGATCACCTACTGCAATTGTAAGTGACTCTATGACAGCATGGCACATTATTGCTGTCGTGCATTGCGACCAATTGATATCTTTTGGATGCAACTATTTTTTGATGATTAGAATAATTATATTTCAAATAGCTCAAACTTTTTTCTTACAAATCACTGCATTTTTTATCTATAATTATGACTCGTCATCCTTCCATGCTTTACATCCCATCCTGCCAGTCGGACCTGTTCCAGGATGATCTCTACCCAGATACAGCGGGTCCAGAGCCAGCTTTGGAGCCTGAAGAGTGGTTGGATGGCCGAGATGAGGACCCCATTCTAATCTCTATGAGGGATGGTTATGTTCCTCCAAAGAGCAGAGAGCTGAAAGTGTCCAAGAAGAATGTTCTGGACTCTAAGCCTGCACCTCGTAGGAGCTTGTCTGCAGTTGATGGGAGCAGTTTGCCAGTAAGTGCTCTGTATGTCTGTTGCTTTTGATACCTTTCACTCATAGTCTGTTTCTTCTATCATTCCTCTCAAATGAAGAATCTTCCTTCAGATCTCAATAATCCTTCCACAAGCTTAATCTGTCCTGTCCCTGACTTGCTTTCCATTTCTTGTTCCCTCCCTTTTGCAACGTTTCATTCTCCACCCTGAATTCGACCCCATTTCTTTCTTTCCTTTTCTTTTTTTCCCTCTTCTTTTTATCTCTTCCTCTCTCCTCTCTCCTCTCTTCTCGTTCCTCTTTTTTTCCTGTCTACTCACTAGCCTCAGTTGTTGGAGAAGCTTGTGGAGGAGATTCAAAGTCTGAAGGCCACAGTTCTCTCTCAAGAGAAGCGAATCTGTGACTTAGAGAATAAACTCTCCAAGTACACCAACGGCACTGTCTGACCGATCCAGTAAAGCACAATCATCCCTGTACACACTGCCCAATCCCCACAAGCCCTAATAGATGCACAAGTGTATAACATATTAACATAGCAATCACCATAGCATTAATCAAGCCTTTATTAAAGTGCATTCACTACTTAAAGCTTCTTTCATTGAGGCTGTGAACAATAGTTAAAAGGCAAATAATGGATATTACTATCACTCTCACTTGTGCTTTACAGCATCTTTCCAAAGACAGGTAGAATTTTAAAGCACATTTACTGTACATAAGCTACACATGCGTCAACTTAATGTATGTTGCAGAATTACAAATCTCAACTCCTTTGCAGGAGTTACTCCCCTGTTAGTTGCATTCAACCTAACATATTGTATGTGGGAGCCACTGTACGAACCATCCAGAATGGGTTTTTTGATTGTTGTGATTCTGTTGACCTAGATATACATAAAAAAAACAAAGCTTTTTGCAGAGAACTGACTTTCTCAGTTGATAGTATATTGCCATAAGACGAATATGGCAAGTTTACAAGCCTGGTATATTCCTAGTGTTGAATGTATGACAGTATACTGCACTCTGTATAATGTAACTGCTGTTTCTCTATTGTTAGCCTGAAATTGATACTTAACAATAGGGAAGAGCGGGGCACAAACTAATGTCATTTTCAGATTATGACAGTAATTCGACCTTTTTTGTACCATTAAACTAACTTTTTTCATCAGAAGTGTTTCTGATTACTGTTTATATGTGAGCAAGGTTGGGAGTGCGATAACCGGATTCACTAAGCTGCCACTTTCAGGCCTTTGAGTGAGACCCTTGACCCTCTGTGCTGGCCACTGTTCCTTACACATCTGTGTGTGTGTGTGTGTGTGTGTGTGTGTGTGTGTGTGTGTGTGTGTGTGTGTGTGTGTTTTCACTGCATGGCTGGGTTAAAAATGGAGGTCAAATTACATCTGTCCAACATAAATTGTGTTTTTTTTTCTTTTTTTGTACGAGGTCGTTTAAGTCACAGTTTAAGACATTTTAAACGATTCTTCTGTCTGCAGTACAGCACTGTATATTTAGCAAGTGTGTACAATTCATTTGGAAAAATTTCAGACTGTTTTACTTTTTTCACATTGTGTTTTATTGTGGATTTGTGCTAAAATAAGTCTCCACAGCAATCTGCACTCAATACCCCATAATGGGAAAGTGAAAAAAGAATTAGAAAGCATCAATTTCATATGGATATTCTCTAACCTCCAAAAGTATTGGAACAGTGAGACCAATCTCTTTATTTTTGTTGTAGAAAACATTTGGGTTTGACATTGAAAGATGATTATGAGACTAAAGATCAGTATTTCAGCTTTTATTGCGAAGTATTTTCATCTGGATCTGATACACAGTTCAGAAGATGGTACCTCTTGCGTGAACCCACCCATTTTTCTTGTGAGCAAAAATATTGGATCACATAAACTTCAAATAGATTAAAGTGAATAAGACTTAATATTTAGTTGAAAATCCTTTGCTTTGAAAAACCTTTGAAAATGACTGTATCAAGCCTGTGACTGACTGACATCACTGAACCTTTGAAAGATTCCATCTTTCTCCAAACTTTAGCCTTTTCATGAAATTAGTAAAAGTTCGTCTTTGTCTTATCAGTCCATAAAACCTTGTCCCAGAATGACTCTGATTGATTTTCCATCTTCTATCTTTTTCACCCATAGATAGCTCTCTGGTTTTCATATTGGCTACTCCTCTAACTATAAATGCACAACCTGCACAGACAAACCCCAAATCTGAAACTGAGTGCAGACATTCTGCACTATTTACTGTTTGAATTATCAATGAATTAGGACACACCTGGGTGCCAACACACACCTGTCATTCACATGTTCCAATGCTTTTGCTCACAAGAACAATGAGTGGGTTCAGACAAAAGGCGCTACCTGTGGAAAATTCATTTGACAGGACATGACTTGGTAAGACACCTGTCTATATGACATATATCACAGCTAAAAATACACATCAGAGCATTGTTCAGAAGAAAGCAGAAAAAGCCATGAGGAGGAAAACGCCACCAGGAAAGGACTGCCTGTAGAGCTCAGAGACAGGATTGTGTGGAGGCACAAATCTGGAGATGAATATTCTGCTCCCAAGAGCACAATGGCCTCCACAATTTGTACCCTTGTGTTGTCTTAAATGTCAAAAATGACCTGCCACCATATTTAATTGCAGAGAATATCCTCTTAATGATCTTTTTTCAACATGAAATTTGATTACTTTTCCTAGTGTTTCCAAGATTGGAAAAAGTGAAAAATAACCCTCCTGAATACAAAGACTGTCTTAGGGTCATTTTGTCCTGCCAGTTATAAGATCATTTGCATTCCCAAAAAAACACAAACAAACACACACACACACACACACCCTCTCCCTTTCTCTCAATCTATGGTAATTGTGAGTCTCTGCTGCAGTTGTTCAGGGGGCTCAATTTTGTCCTAATCCACCTGTGGCTAAAGTCGTGGCAGGCAAGAGGAGGTGATACTAATTCTGGCCCCCAAAGAAGGTCTGTTAAACCAATACTACATGATGTATACAGAATATTAAGACAACACAAGGGTTAAATGGAAGATTGGAACAACCAGAACTCTTCTTAGAATTGGCAATCCCACCAAAGGGCCTTGATAAAAGAGGTGACCAAGAACCCAATGATCACTCTCTCTTCACTCTGAGTTCTAAAGATCAGGAGGAGACCAGTCAGGGTTTAATGTAGCAAAGTACAGAGATATTCTGATTCAGAGCACTCAGGACCTCAGACTGGGATGTACATTCAACTTCCAATAATACAATAAACCTAAACACACAGCCAAGACAACATAGTGTAAATGTCCACAAGTGATCCAGCCAGAGCCCTGGCTTGAATCAAACATCTCTGGAGAGACTGGAAAATGGCAGTCCCCATCCAACCTAACAGAGCTTGAAAGCATCCAAACCTTACTGAAGAAGAATGGATATTGTACTTGCTGCCAAAGATGCTTCAACAAAGTACTAAGTGAAGGCTCAAAATACTCTCACTTTTCAATGAATGTGCAAAAAATCCTAAAATTGATGTCACTCTATAATTATGTGGCATTGAGTGCAGAATTACAAGATTAATGCTAGAATTTATTTTTAACACAAGGCTGCAAGTGAAAGGGTCTGAAGCATTTCAGAACGCATTGTATACAACTCACAGTGAGAGATATCCACACCCTACATATACAGCCTCCACATATAGACCATATACGAGTGCATATCTCCCCCATATACAGTGCTGTGAAAAAGACCTTTCCTGATT
The DNA here is from genome assembly GCA_034509495.1 of Acestrorhynchus altus. Taxonomy (NCBI): domain Eukaryota; kingdom Metazoa; phylum Chordata; class Actinopteri; order Characiformes; family Acestrorhynchidae; genus Acestrorhynchus; species Acestrorhynchus altus. Next base: position 17,628,236 of record CM067516.1, read on the forward strand.
TCTATTATTAATAGTGAACATTCTTAGGGTTGGGTTTACAAGAACCCCAATGAACACAAAACACTGTTTCAAAATGATTATTTACTTTATTTAAGAAGCAGAAGATCAAAAACTTAACCCATGTGGTTTGTGTTAATTAACCATAAACCATAATGAGGGGCTTTATCTACAAACGGAGAACCCCAAGAACACTGACGAATCTTCATAGAGGTGACTGGTGAAAAAGGCAAGTTCATCCAGTCCATCAAATATTTCAGAACATCTAACAGCAGGAAGCAGATTAGACAAAATATTCATTGCAAAACAGCAGACAACCCCTGGAACCCAGAGAAAAGTCAGTACTCATCTCATATTTGCAAATGAGCACTTTGACCCTTCCTAACATTTCTGAGATAAAGTGCTGGGGACAGAAGCCTTTTTGGTGTAAATCTGATGCTGCATTTCACCATAGCAACATCATACTTAAACATGGTGGTGGTAGTTTGATGGTATAGTGATGGCTCCATGAATAATGTTCTGTAGCAAAAACAATCTTAAGTATGTTTTAACATGTTGGTGAGGCTGCAGTTTGCTAGTATAAAGAATGTATTACTCACCTCAAATAAGATAAATCCTATTAATACTTCTTCAGCAACACTAGTATGTTTCAGATTGTGTCCTGCTCTGCCCTTCTTTGAGATGAAACCATTATGCGACCCTGTTAACCCAGTACAGTGGTGTAAGTTGGCTGAACTGTACTCAGTTTGTTTGGAAGCTCTAGCTTCTAGTCATCATTACAGCAGACTGGTCATATTTTATGTCTTAGATGTTTTTACTGCATTACTATTATACTACTGCAATATTCAAAGCCTTTTTAAGTTCAGTAATATTGGAGAGATTGTTTATTAGGAGTCTGTTTGCTTATTTGACACAAAACCAAGAAACAAACTTGGTACACTTTGAACTGGTATAAATAAGAGTATGTATCTTCTCCAAGCTTCCCCTTTGGTTCTAGCTGTTTTGAGTTTTGAGATATTAAGCATTAAAGTCTCTGTAGTGGCATTGACATACTAGTACATCAAAAAATGCATTAGAATATTGAAATATCTTTTTCCATGATTTCATACAAAATGTTAGTGTATAGCTCATGGAAATCAGAAATGGAGAAACTTTGTTTTCTAGATAGAGTCTAAAATGCATAGAACTGAAAAACAACACCTCAAATAATGTTGTTACAGAACATGTAACTAAAAAACATGTAAAAGAAAAATGTATACAAATGTCAGATAAAGCCTTATAGATCCAAGGGGACAAAAAGTCATAAACATTATATTATATTATTTATATATATATATATATATATGTGGAATGCTCTGATTCCCAAGCAGCACTTCATGAGGTGTATTCTTGCTGTGGCTCCTACATTTAATTAATGGCCCTTTCGTTTCTCTCAAAATAAGCCCAAGCTCACACATCCCTACCAATCCACCGTTGACCAACATGAAAGATGTCTCACACAGCTCTCTTTACATTTCAAACTGTAAATATTATTTACAAAACATGAAATATAAAATAAAAAATCAAAACCAAAGACAAAATTGAGTTTTTGTGTGTTCAGTAGTTGATCATTTGTGATATGATTTTGTAAAGTGTCTCCGCCATCAATAAACACGTTTTTTAAACAAAATGATAATGAAAACAAGCTATAGTTATTTACAAAAATCATGCTTTCTCTGGGTAGGTAGATGCTCTCTCCCCATTACTTCCACTCTGATGCTGTCCAGCACAGGTGTCTGTTTCCTGATTATGTGTACATGCAGCTTTTAAAACGTTGGTCCCTGATCAGTGTGTAAATGGGGAGGAGGGGGAGCTGCTTTTTAGGGTACCTTCTTGGCTGCAGAAATTTAAACTTTGTGGGAAGGTTGGAGCTGTAGTGCTAGGCATGGGCCAGAGATGGAACATTGGAACTGTGTGCTCTGGAATGATGGTGCTCCATTCAATACTATTGGGATACAGTTTTGTGAAGTGAGGTGGTGATCATCCAACATCCTGATCTCACCAATTCTCTTGCTATCAAATCCTAACAGAAATTCTCTTAAATCTAGTATAATTTTTCGCTACTAGATTTTTGCATGTAGTTGCATTCATTCAAAGTGCTACCACTATGATCTGAGGATGGCAGGTTCAAATCCTGCGTCATGCTTCTTGCCAGCGTGTTGGTGGTCTGGCGAGAGACAGTGGTTGATATCATGAAACAGGTCAGGGCAATAATAACAACCCCCTTAAGTTTGTGCATCAGGAGGAATCTGCTTAAATGTTAATACAAAACATCATATCAGTGTACTCCCTCACCCACAAAGAAACGGATCAGGACCAGTATGTACTAAAATTACTTTATTACAGTTGATTCTTTATCCAGTAGCCCTCTGCCAACAAAAGGAGTAATTACAAACAAAACATTACATGTCCCCTAAAGTTTTCAGATTTTTTTGTTTACATTTTAATTAATTTTTTCTTGTTATGAATAGCCATACATTTGTAATCTCTGACATTCAGCTTTTCACAATCTATACATTTTAATACAGGTTATATATGAACTGTTATGGTAATGTCAAAGCAGGAAAAAAGGAAACAATGACCATTCAAAGAAAACATTTGAAGGAATACTGGTAAACACACTGTACAGAGACGTACCCCTTGCTTTGTTACTGCCCGTTCCCCTTGTTCTCACGCTTTTGAAAAGGGTCATTAAAACATGGGTATGATCAGGGCTGCAATGTGACACAGCATATGAGTTACACTTCCACAAGGGGGCACACCTCTACTCTCCTTCTAGACATACTGCACAGTCCAGCTCCAGCACTTCAGGCAGGATGGACCTTATTAGGAGAGTGACTGACCTTACCAAAGGCCAGGGATAACAAACGCATGAGCTCTAGTGTAGCCAGATGTCTGACTGTATGGCCACTCTGCTGATCCCAATAGAGGAATGAGGATGGCTAGAGGATTTTGGCATGTTGCATTTGAATAGGTACGGTTCTCCTCAGTTTTGGCCCAGGTCCTTGGAGGCCTGAAAGTACAATGGCTCAGTTGGCTTGTGATTTAGGCTAGATAAAGGTTGAGCTTAATGACATCTCAGTGATGCCATGCACACACCAAATAACAACATGTACCAAGCTAGTTTAGAGATGACAGCATAGACACTTAAGCCTTGGAGATTGGCTGTTTATTGTCAGCAGAGTTCATAAAGTCAAAATGATTTGATAACCTTGATGGCAGTTATGGCTTCATCTCATTCTGAAAGAAAGCGAAACCCATTGAGTAATATGATAAAAGTAAACTTGTCAGATCTTGCGTGGCCACTGATAATGACAGTAAGAATGAGTGAAAGGATAGGTCCCAGGTACAGAGAATGAAATAGTTAAAGAACACTGTCAGCGTGGACAATTTCTAACTGTGTGGTGGGACAAAGTGAAATAAGAGGTGTTTGAGCTGTGCTTAAACCCTGTGAGAATTTGCCTGATATTTGTCTTTAAATACTATTAGAAACCAAGCTGGTTTGTTTTTTTATCTTCACATTCAAGCAGTTATGTTTTAAGCTAGTTTGGGTTCATCTTTCATTTTATATTTCCTTTTTTCTCTTTAAAGTTCTAAATGTACAATATACACAAACTTTTTCCTATACATCCCACTTAAAGCTCTCTTCACTATAGCTCTAACATATCACACTGTTACATATGCTTTTCTGATGTAAAGTTTTTACTTTTTTTCTTCTTTCATTTGATCACTTTTGTACACGTCATCATAAATGCTCAGTTGAGGGTGAATGTTGGGCGGCAGATGCCAAAGCTCTGGGATGGGTGTGAAAGTGACAAAGGCATTGCAGGGGCGACAGCAGCGGCACCCACTCACCCAGCAAAAACATTCAGCGGTCACAAGCCTGCCCAAAACTGACCATCCCAGCTCTAAACCCACACATACTGCCCCAATAAGAAGCCTGGGGAGGGGCAGGAGGGAGCACCAGAGGTCCAAGAGGTAAAGAGGAAAAAAAACAAAAACAGGACAAAACAAGACAAATAACTGCCTTTTTGTCATTTTCCCTTCATCAGGTGAACACATCCTCTTGCATAGCTGAGATAAGAGTTAACTTTGGCATTGAGTATAAATCTGACATCAGTCAATTGTTCACTACCCTCTCTGAACAGCAGAGGTAAATATATTGTCACACTCACACACATACACACACGTTTATTTATACATCAGTTTTTCCCTAACTTAACATTCCATTTGTGCAGTCTAAGACAAAACCCTACATCTCAAATTCCCATAAACACTGACAAACACATGTGCCCACCTTTCTGTTCTCTTTCAACCTTTCATTACCCATTTAGCTTCACCTTTACCAGGTCTATCCATTTCCAATGCAATATACTTACAATTCTTACTTTCCAAAGCAGATTGAAACCTGACATCTGATATACTAGTCCACCCTGGTGAGCCAGCTTCCTGCACTGTTTACTGTTTTGCTTGCTCTAACAGACCTAATAAACCCGGCAAATAACAGGAGAATTGAATCAGGTGTTCTTCAGGAGCAGAATTGCAAACCCCTGCCAGAAGTAATCCAATGCAAACTATGATGGCAATTTAAACTGTTTTCATGCAATGGGGCCCCTGATATTTCTGATCAATCCTGGCTTTGTGATGTGATTCTATTTAACACTGTGAAGGAACTTTGGTTACAGTTCTTTTTCATTCCTTTCCAAATCTTGGATTACCAAATCTGGCAACAGATATACAATCATCACTGCCACATCTCTGGGATTCTCACAGCATTGTAGATAATAAAAATCCTGACACAAACAGTAAAAACATCTAGTAACCTAGAACAGCATTTCAGGACATTAGTGCTTAGTGTTTTAAAACTAACCAAAGCTGTCGATTTCACTCATGGCACAGCATCAAGAAAAAAGGAATAAAATCAAGTGCATTTTAAAGCTATTTAATGGTGGCCCACAGCGGAAACGGTTTAGTTTCCAAAAAGAAACTGGCTTAACAAGTCATAGGTGATTCCTATCTCTGTCCACATTCTGTGGTCTGTGTGCCACTTCTATATAAAATGTGCTAACATTAAAAACAGCTCTCTCAGATGACCACGCCTGCTCTTAATTTCTTAGGAACAGATACACAGACCGTACAATTCTGTCTCAAGCAATAACCTGCTCACAAGATCATAAAACCCATGACGGATTTACATACAAAAAACTTTTCTTCCTGTCAAAGGAAATGCACTGCAATGAACCCTAACACCATAACATAAATGCTCAACATAGTGAAGCAATGCCAAGCTCTCACCCAAACATTCACATACTTTCATTATACATATTACTGAATTCAAATGCACTGCTAAAATGACTTTCAGTGCTCCACTGTGCTGTACACACCTCACACATGTTGTTAATGAGATGCATGTGTAAGAGCTTTTCTCTTTTATGAGCAGGACCATAAGAATGTATGTCCTTAAATATAAGGTGCAAGATTTTGATGGGGTATTTTTAAAAACTGGGGAAAATAAGAAAAAATGAAACTCAGGACCTCAAATGTACCTCCACCCCCTCTCTCATAACTTCATGGAACAGAACAGTGTGAGGCGGGTTGTAGTGGGCAAAGCATGGGCAGTCTTACGTGTAGGACAGGTGCGAACCGTTGGAGATCTGAGAGGCGATGCTGGCGCTCCTGCTCATCCCCTGCTCACTACGCCCCCCTGACGAGGTTCGTCGCACTGCCTGAGGGCTGTTCCGTGCTCCCCCACCACCAGCACTCGACCGCTGGCTCCCCCCAGAGCCATGGTGGCCCCAAGGGGGGGGCCCACCCGAGGGCAAACCATGACCCCAGGGCTGCTGGATAGAGCCGCTCTGACTAGGGTGATGATGGTGGTGGTGGTGGCCGTGCTGGCTGCCATGATGCCCTCCTACCCCAGAACTGCCACTACTTCCCCAGTGTGGCCCCTGCGAGCTGGCCCCATGTTGAGAGCCCCAGCCGCCAGGGGCCCCCGGGAAACTGTGGCTGTGGCCATCAGATGAGGCCAGGTTGGAGAGCACCATGTTACTGAAGCCCAGACGCATGCTCTCCGAGTCAAACGCTTCAATCTCACGTGCCTGCCGCTCCAGCAGGCTGCGAATCCTCTCCGAGCGCTCATTCTGCAAGGCCAGCATCTCCTCCTCTATCTGAAGTGAAATGGAATTAAAACATTAGCTCAAACTGCAGGTAATGGCTGGGGGAACAATCAGATCACTTGTAGTTGTCACATGCCTTCTGTTCAAGGAGAGCTCTGCGCAGGGAGACTCTTTGCTCTAGCTCTTTTCTCTCACGATCATGCTGTGCATCCGTCTGCATCTTAATCTTGCTCTGATACGCATTTAGCAGCTCCAGCTCCTGCTGCAGTTGCATCTTCAGCACCTGGCACTCTGCCTCCTGGGCCTCATCCAATCGCAACTGAAGCAAGTGACAGAGAGTGAGAATGGAATGCAGGTTATTAGAAATCATTGTTATTAACAACCAGGAACCCTTCGAAGCCAGTTCCTAGATTACACACTTGTGTATTCAAATACATATTGCAACTGTTCTTAACTTTCTTAAGCAGAATGCATTCATTAGCAAAGGAGTCCACTAACATTTGGACATATTGTGTGTCACAAAGTTAACAACATTGGCAGCATGTATTTGAATACAAAAGTGTGCAATCTAAGAACTGGCTTCTTCTGGTTCCTGGTTGTTAATAATGATTTCTTGCAGTGCACGCGTGCACACACACACACACATTCCCAGCAGAGAAATATAGTCAATAGAACAGGAATATCTGGAGAAGAAAAACATGAACCTGTCACATACGGGCTAGAGAGGAATAAATCCCCACAGCACTGAGCTGTGGAGCAGTGGAACTGTGTTCTCTGGTGCTGCTCAATCTAATACTTTTGGAATGAGCTGAGGAAGTTAGGAATGAGGTGGGGTGGTGATCATCACTGTAGACAGCAAAAGCTGCATAAACTCTTTTGTAAATCCCTTTATTTCAGAAGAAACAAAGAATGAGCAGGTGTTCATATATGTTTTTTTTTTGATGATGATGATGAGTTTTGTCCATAGTGTCTTTAAACTTATTGGTTAAAACTGGGTTCAGAGTAAATGCGAACTCTGTATGCAAATGTCTGTGCAAGTGTATCAACATACTTGCGCATAATATGAATGTGTATGTTGGGGGCAGCGTTGTTTGGCCTTGCAGCAATGTAGATGTATCTTGGACTACACTGTAGTGCCAAAGGTGAATGACTAATAGAATTTTGCGGCCTAGGCCCAGACTTGGAGAATGAGGTATGCTTGAGCAGCAAAAGCACAAAAAACCTCAGGAATCTGGCCCTGCAGGACTGGAGTTCTCTACCCCTGATCAAGCCTAGGCTTGAATATCAATATTTTTATTGATATCGTGATATATACTGGTGCTCCTACCCATCCCCTGCTCACTGGCTCCCCTGACTGCAAATGGCCATTCAAGTGGCCTCCGGATATCAATAATTGTGACAAAATGACATTACTTTTCATCTCAAACTTACAGCCTGTGTGGAGAGCATGTCATTGATGGAGTGGTCATACTGCTCAGCCAAGATGGCCAATTTACGTGTCTGCTCCTCTTTGAGTCTCTTCAACACAGCCTTGTGGTCTGTCTTGGGGGTGGTCTCAAGTAGGTGGTTGCGCAGGGCCTTGTACTGCCGTGTCTGGATTTTACACGTATCCTGAAACTGCTTCTTGATCTGCAGCTCCTTGGACTGAGACACAAAAGGCAGGCAGAAAGACACAAGGGGAAGAAGGAACAGACAAAGAGACCACAAGAACAACAGCAAAAGAAAGAAACCGGAAGGGAGAAGAAAATTAGAAAGTGTGGTATTCTGCAAGAATTCATCATATGTTCTTTAACAACATTTCCATCTCCCTTACTTTCAGACTCTTAGGTTGCTGGCGAACCTCCATCACATGCTTGCGGCGCAGCTCTCGTTCCCTGCGCTTGTTGTACTCCAGCTGGTTGGTGAGCTCAGTCTGGTGCTGCAGGCGGATGAGCTCAGTCCTCATTTTATGGATGGTGCCCAGCTGCCTCACCTCCAGCTCCTGCATGGACTCGTGGTGCCTTAGCAGCATGGCATGCTCCAGGTCTTTCTGTGTCTGACGCTTATTCAGCTCCTTGAAGAGAAGGGGCAGGAAAAAATTACAGGTTAAGAAAGGAAGACCAAGAGTGTCACCAAGTCTGGTCATTAAAACCCTTGACACTGAAACACTCTAATTCATTTCAGGAAGCGGCTGCTGGGTTGGTTGATAGAAAACACCACAATATACAAAACTGAGGTTCTCTGACACTAGAGTTGGAAAACACTGGTCCAAGTCAATAAAATAGGCTGTTGTGCAGTTGTGGATTCTGAGTTGACACACAAAGTGTGACATATTCTAAAATCGGATATTAGAATTGTCTTTCAAAACAAAGCTTGAACGTACTTCTCGCACAAGATCCTGCTCTACATTGTGTCTGGCAATGAGGATGCGACGTTTGAAGCGCCGGCACTCCAGTTCCAAATACTGCCGCTGCCGTCGAAGTAGGTTAGCCTCCTCCTCAGCCTGGAAGTGCTGGAAGTTCTCCTTCTGTTTGGATAGCCACTCCTGCTTCTCCTTCTTAGGTGTGGACTGGTTCTCATTCAGCTCCTGGGCAGATGATGGGAAACACATAAGGAAGCATATAAAGGAGACAGCATTCCTGCTCATTACTGATTGGAGAAGTCACACAACCCTTTGACCAAAAATGCATACATGAACATTACTTGATAGTGGCAGAGGTTCAGTTTTCAGATTAAGGCTGGGATGTATGGTCACAAATGTGAATCGCTTTATTTTTTTAAGATTCTCATTATAGAGTGCATTTTGTTTTTGTACAGGAACTTTATATAGCCTGTTCTTGTGTCAGGATTAAGTAAAATATAAATATATATATACATTTTATGTATATAATAAAGGATTTTAGTACTTTACAGTGGTTTGCCTGACCCTATTAAATGAATGAATTTGAATGCATGTAACAGCAGCATAAAGTAAACAATTAAAAAAAACAATATATTTTAAATGGTGTTATTGGCATTTTTTATAGGAAACCTGACATCTGAATAATGAACCAACTTTATTTTTTATGGAAACTCGTTAGAACACATTAAGTATATTTGTAGGTTTACAGTTAGGTTTCTTTTGAAAGTGTATGAACACTTTATTAAGGAAAGCAAAAAAGTCTTTGGGTGCAGTTTAACCACACAAAGTTTGCCTAGAACCCTGCATCTGGAGAGCTACTTTATAAAATCAAATTTAACCCCAACCTCTTTCAGTTGTTCCTTGCGTAGTTTGTACTCTCGTTTCTGGGATTCAAGGAAGCTGCTCAGCTCTTTCTTCTGTTGAACCTGAATGTGCTGCTGGAACTTCTTCTCATCATTAGCAAATGATTTGGCCTTCAAGAGAACACCAGAGTAAGAAAAACACTTGCATAAATGGATTAACACACAATCTGCCACTAATGACTAATCTATTGACCATTTCATTGATTAGTTGACTAATCTGAATGACTAATTCTCCTTCAAATATGTTTCACCTACTGAAGAGCGAAAATTAAGTTTAAACTGGCAAACACTAAACAAAATGCATTTTCAGTCAGTAGTTAAACTCCAGAAGAATTCCATTTAAAAGTACACTGATCTCAGTTATTACACAAAGAAATGAGCCTTAAATCACAGTAGATAATAAATAAAATACACAGTAGTTCACATCCCATCAAGCCCAAAGGCCAGAGCACACTGACCACACATTCCATCATAAACACTAATTAGGATTTTGTGTGCAATTTACAACAACTGTGCAGTAGAATCACTTCATTATTCATATTAAGTGCTGGGGATGGGGGATTAAGGTCTTGGAATGCATTGCATTGTGGTAATTGTAGTTTAACTGTAGTTGGTTGAAGCTGCTCACACGTACAGACCAACCAGTTTCTCTACAGGTGCTACATCCCACTGCTGCTGTGGTCTGCCCTTGTAACCAAACACAATATTAAAACCACCTTTACGTTTCAGGCTAATATTAAGTAATCCCAAACTCTCCATGCCTTAAATGTTTGAAAAAACTATTTCTCAAGTTGGACTCTGAAGACGGAACGGATCGACCTGATGCACATAGGACAAGGGATATTATTTGGTTTGAAGTGTGATGTAATGATTTCATCGATTACGTCAACAAATCTATTGACTGTTAGGAAGGAATATGTGGCAAAGAGTGTTTTAAAACAGGGCAACTAAAGCACTGAACAGAGATTCCACTGTCAACAAAATACATATTTACATCTTTCTCCATTGCTGCTTGATGCTTCTTCACCAGTTTCTCCATCTCAGCAGCAAAACTATTCCTTTGAGTTTCCAGCTCTTTGTCCAGCCTCAGTCTGTGTTCATCCATCTCAGCCTTCAGTTTGTTCTCCAGGGCCATCAGATGCTTCTGGTGCTGTCGCCTCATCCGCTTATAGCCAGACATCTGCTCCCTCAGTTCAGAGTCTTGTTCGTGCTCTTGCATCTGCCTTGTCACCTGAATGGCAAATGATTCATAATGAACATTCTATATCTCTCACTCATTCTTCTCCTCATGCTTGTAGATAAAAAGATCAAATAAACAGGGATGCAGTTTTCTATTATGTAATTTGATGGGAGGTTTAGAATAAAAATAGGTGGTACTCTTGCTGAGACTTTAAAAAAAAAAAAAAAAAAAAAAAGGAGCCATGAATCACCAGTGAGGCTGTGCGGATAGTGGCAAAGTGCTCGCGGTTGCGGTGATGTTTGCGCTGAGGCGGTTGTGCTGGAGCTGCCTGGGGCTCAGAAGGGTGATTGCGTGCCTCTGACTCTTCACGATAAACCTCCTCTTCCTCCTGTCAACACAAACAAGCAAAGGAAAAAAAATAAATCACATTTGCAATATGCCAGCAATCCACTTGCAATATTTCCTTTAATATGATTAATGAGTAATTGGAAAATAGCCATTTACTGAATGATAAAATATTCCTTCCGTAAGTTTCAGCAATTTCTAATCTTTTAACAAACACTGCTAGAACTAAAGCAGGCACCAATCCAAGCTAAAGTTAAAGAACAATATTAAAAACATACTTCAGGCTACAGGGTGTGAGATATTTAGGATGAAGTGTGGTGGTATGAACATACAGGTTTGAGATGTATGACGGAGCTGTTAGACATCACTGTGTGGTCTCCCTCCAACAGGTCCAGTTCACTCTTGTCATCTGCAGCATCAGGTAGGCTGTTGACTGAGCTGCTTTGAGAGCTGGCACTGATGGACATGCTGGGGATGGACTGGTTACTGCCCACACTGTTCACTGTGCCTGTCCGCCCAGCACCATGCTCCGGCTCCTGCACATACACACAAAGTTGATACTTATATAGAATGTCACAGCACAAGTAAAAGCTTGCTCAATTCATGCATTAACATGCAAAGCCTCTTATGCTCTGAAAATGTAGAGCTGAAGGTTGTATTGCCTGACCTCATCTCCTTCCTGGGACTCAGTGGCTGGCCCATTGTGCGCCTCCTGAAAGAGGATCTTCTTCATCTTGCGGTACTGCAGATTGTCCAACTCTCGGACTGCATCCTTGGTCCGCATAATCAGGTCAATCAAAACAGTGTCTGGCCTCTCTCGCAGAACAAAGGCATGCTGTTTGCAGACACATTCAATAAAAAGATCATTCATATATAGCTCATATATATTTTCATATACAGCTCCAAAACTGCTTATACAATTAATTTAAAGTATTCACCCCCTTGGCATTTTTCGTGTTTTGCTACCTCACAACCTGGAATTAAAATGGATTATTTGAGGGTTTGCATCGTTTCATTTACACAACATGTTTACAACATTTATTGTGAAGCAAACATCAAACAGGACAAAAGAACAGAAACTTCAGTGTGCATAACTATTCACACTCTAGTCTGACCACAGATTCTTAATTGGATTAAGGTCTGGGCTTTGGCTAGGCCACTGTGATACATTTACACATTTCCCCTTGAACCACTTGAGTGTTGATTTAACAGTATGCTTTGCATCATTGTCCTGTTGAAAGGTGAACCTCTGTCCCAGACTCAATTCCCTGCTCAAGAATTTCCCTGTGTTTAGTACCATTCATCTTCCCCTTAATTCGGACCAATTTCCCAGTCCCTGCAGCTGAGAAACATCCCCACAGCATGATGCTGCCAACACTGTGTTTCACTGTGGGGATGGTGTTCTTGGGGTGATGAGATGTGTTGGTTTTGCACCAGACATAACCTTTTCCTTGGTGGCCAAAAAGTTAAATTTTTATTTCATCCGACCAGAAAACCTTCTTCCATATATTTGGGGAGTCTCCCACATGCCTCTTGGCAAACTCAAAATGAGCCTTCCTATTTTTGTGTGTATGTAAAAGCTTTTTTCTGGCTACCCTTCCATACAGTCCAGCTCTGTGGAGTGTATGGCTTACTGGACAGATACTTCAGTCTCTGCTTGGGAACTCTTCAGGTTTACCTTTGGTCTCTGTGCTGCCTCTCTGATTAAGGCTCTCCTTGCACAGTCTGAGCGTTGTGATGGGCGGCCCTCTCTTTGCTGGTGGTTTGTTTGATTTGATGGCGCTCCGGAGAATCATCAGAGATTTGGATCTTTTTTTTTTATAACCCGACCCTGACTTTTACTTCTCAACAACTGTGTCCCTGACTTGTTTGGAGATCTCATTGATCTTCATGGTGTTGTTTGGTTAATTGTGCCTTTTGCTTAAACACAGATCATGTGACACCTTAGACTGCATACAGGTGAACTTCATTTCACTATGCATGTGACCTCTGCAGGCTGCACCGAACAATTTAGGGGCTTCATATTAAAGGGGGTGCATACTCATGCACTTCAATTTTCAGTATTTATTTCCATTTTTTTTTTCACTTGATTGAGTATTTTGTGCAGATGCATCATCAGTGTTTAATTCAAATTAATCATTTAATCATTTAAGTACAGGTTGTAATGTAACAAAATAGCAAATACTTTTGTAAGCCACTGTACTACAGAAACGTGAATCTGTCATGTTATGTGTCATACATCCTCTCATCATCTCCTACGTGAGCTGCGTGTCCCTATTTGTGAAACTGACTCATTTGTAGAGGGGTGTACATATGATATTAGCTGAGTTGCCAAGTTGCCTGTTCGGGTGTTGTGCCGAATTCTGCCTCCCTGCCCGAAACCAACTCGCTTGGACTACATGTACATCACACAACAGAAAGAGCATAAAAGGTTCATTAAATAATTAAAAACTATGTAAATACAAGAGACGGTACCTAATACGATCAGAAACAAGAACGTGAAGGGAAAAAAAGTAATATCAAGGAACAAGGAAAAACATCTTCAGGTTGAATTTAAAAGTAAGCATTCTCATCAGTTTTAATATTTAATACTCGTAAACGTAGGAGTGTTTTCCTACCTGCAGTAGATCTTCTGAGTGTGGTCTGTCCTGGGGGATTTTCTGAAGGCAAGAGTCAACAAAATTTCTAAAGTAATCCGTCCTAGGAAGAGAGAAACAAAGCATTATTAAAGTTCTAAATGTTTTATTGATGTTGCCTTGCTGGACAGGACAAACTGACTATAAGTCCATTACAGATTCAATAAACCACTGTCATTTCTTTAGTTTATGTGCGTTGTAGACTCACCATTCACTAGACTGCAGTGACGGGCTCTCATTCTGCGCTATATGGTATAAGGCACTCATCGCATTCATGTTGAACAGAGGGGGCTTCCTCTCAGCTGAAGCAAGGAAAAGAAGTAGAAAAAGTTACAATCACAAAAGGACCGCAATCACAGTGTCAGAGTCTTGATCAGTATTTCAGTCCTCTTAATAAACATTCTGAACAAAATCCGTGACACTCTGTGGTATCATAGCAGAGATCTAACACTGTTTACGTCCTCAATCTCTTCCAACATAAACTTTATGAACTCACATTAGAATTAAATAATTTCCAATTCTGAAAATGTCAATGTAACAAAGCACTGTGTAATAAAGCATGGAGGAAAGCATTGGGTCCCTAGCTCTGATACGACAACTAACAGATGCCTGTGCCGGCCAGAATCACAGTGGGTGAAAATAATCATACTGTGCAACCCTACTTTATATTGCTTTTCTCTGAAATGGCTTTGACTACAAAGGGATATTTTAAATATAGTTTCATACACATAAAATCTGACATAAGAATTCCCTTTAAATGGATAAACAGCCTCACAAGCACATTATATATAATAAGCACACATACACATGCATGCGCACACACACGTCATGAAGTAATCTCACCTAGTTCTATACAAGTGATCCCAAGGGACCAGACATCCACTTTGCCATCATACTGTCCCTCATCCATGGCCAGTATCACCTCTGGGGCCATCCTGAGAGTGGTGAAAAATAAGTTTGCTTGTTGCCAAACAACCAAAATAAGGCTAATGAAAAGGATCATTCACTTCTATAAATGATACAGACAACCTCTGCGCTCACCAATATGGCGTCCCCACAAAGGAATTGGCTGGAGAGGCAATGGAAGCAGAGCCAAAGTCTGCCAATTTGACCTGTCCAGGCTCGGTCAGCAAAATGTTCCCAGCTTTGATATCCCTTAGAGGACACAGGACAGATGACGATACGAACCAGATATATTAGGTATGCAATGCAGCATGCTAGACAGATGAGCATTCTTGAGATGGAATCTAAAGTCACATACACACATGTAAACCTACCTGTGAATCATATTATGAGAATGAAGATAGGCAAGCCCCAGCAAAGCACCATGGGTGATAGCTGCAATCTCCATTTCCTGAAGGGGCTTTTTGTGAACTGTTAATTGAGAGAGCCATGAATTGTGATTAAAATAACCTATTGTTTAAATATTACATGAATTTCAATAAGGATAAAGTTAGAATCTTCTGGGGTTCTCAAAAGACTATATGAAATGTTCTCACATATCCACTTTGCCAAACGATACAACACTTTTAAAAAAAGTGAGTGTGAATTGTTGGATAATGCTCAGCAATTATAATGAACTGGTCTTATTAATAATTCTAGTTGAAACTTGCATCTCACCTTCAAGGAGGTCGGAGGCCGAACCCAAGCAGTATTCCATCACAAGCTAAATGACAGAGAGCGATATTAAGAGTTTTTACACATAGAAATGTAGAAAACAAAACTGTTGAAATTGTGAGACAGACAGTGAGAGAAAGGCATAAGCTCTATTACCCATGCTGTATGTTCCCTTAGATAGCATCCTTTATATTCTATGCTGTTTGGATGTTTTATTCGCTGGAGGAATTTTACTTCTTTAATGATATCCTGCCATTTCTGGAGAAACAAGAATACAGAACACCATGGTCATGAATCATTTTCATTAAATCTATCATAGCTGTGCATGCAAAACCAAATAAAAGGTACCAATTATCCTTACTGATATAAAAAATAACAACTTTAAGTGCAAAAAAGAAAATTAATAACTTGAAAACCTGACTACAAGAAAAACGTATTTAGCTGTCACGCTAGGTCACAGGACATGGGATTCTGCTTGCGATCCTTAAATCATATTTGTAGTGCTTTAGACCACTGAGCCACTAAGAGCCAAAAGGGTAGTTTGATATGATCAATTTAAGACCAGTATATCTGATGCAACTCTGTCAGGGTCACCAGTACCAACCAGCTGCCAGTGAGCTAACTAATGAGAGTGAGAATCTCAAACGGTATAAACCTCATTGGACTGTTTTCCACTGTAGGACATCTTCTTAATGGCCACCACCTCTGCGGTTCGCACATCACGTGCCTGCAGCAAAAAAGGAAGATGTAATATCATGAATCCAGTCAAACATTTGATGTTTCAATAGATTCCTGTTACAAAAAGTTTTGGATTAAAACTTTAAATAATGACTTTTTCAAGTACCGGGAGGAAAATAATACAATGAACAATATAATAAGCAAAGAAAGTCACTAATTATCAATCACCTTACACTAGTTCTGTATATTCTGAATCATTTTAATGTATTTGTTAAAGCTTCTGACAAGTTAGTTAAGAAAACAAGGGCTGTTACTCGTAATACAACACATCCCACTGAAGTGTACATTTGAAAAGTTTTCTTTTGTCCACTGATGGTGAACACAATTTTTGCGATGATTAATGCTTGACTGAAATGAGCCAACATGCCAATTCAAAAACGTCTCTTAAATGGGTCATGTGACAAGTTACCTTCTGAAGAATATTTGATAAGAGAGAATCTAATGAAAATATATTAGTGTATAAGCTCATCGGACAATGAAATTGGTCACTGCCTGGAGTGTGATGGGATACAGATTGAGACGATGTGGCACAGTACAGTACAAAGCAGATGTTAATGATTGGCTGAAATGAGTGACTACATTTTGTCATGCCAAAGGCCATAGTGTGATGGCCTACGGGCACATCAAAGTGTATAGTTATACAGGTCTAGCAGCAGTAGCAAAAATCCCAGTCTATGGGAAATTCTCGTCAGACTGAAAGACAAAACATTTACATTTACATTTATGGCATTTAGCAGACGCCCTTATCCAGAGCCACTTATAAAAGTGCTTTGTTGTTCAAAGCAGACTGATAGGGACCACCAGCATGTTTCACAACTTGTGAATTAAAATAACTTAACTACCAAGCAAAAATTTATTCTACACACATCCTTCACAACCAGTTTCTTAAAGCACACCGTGAACATATGGAGCAGAGCGCACAAGATACCTTTCTTCACTTCTGCTCATTTCCCATTGAATTTACTGTAGACTGAGACTTTTTCCACTGCTTGTAGACCTGTATGCTTTGATACACCTGCAAATTCAGCTACTTCCTTCACACTGTGGTGTTTGGCACACCCCAAATGCAAACATATCCCCTCGACAAAACTAATGAAATGGGACAAGTCTGTAAAAAATCCAAGTTGAATTAAGTTGCCAGTCCAGGCCAGGTCCTCATGCAACGTGTGAAGTTATTACCATACAGGTATTTTTGTCTGGGTGGGCTTATTGTCACTGTCAATCAAACCCAGTATCTCCAAAATGTTGACTTTAGAAGATAAGGAAAAAAACTTCTTTGAAAAAGTCAATGTAAAAAGATTTCGTTTTTTTGGAGCATTTCTATTGGTACATTTATCATGAGTCTAGGAGACAATGTAAAGAATTTGAAAAAGTGAAAAATCAATCAACATTTCTTAAACTGTATTTTAAAAGAAGCAGCAATTAATAATAATAAAAATACATTATAAAAATATATAATAGGCTTATTTGTCAAGATATACAGATATTATACTTCACACAAAATTTTATTGACATAGCATCCATTAAAAAATGAAACGAGGAAATGCTCATCAATTACGGCATGAAAACTCACAAAGTATACAGCTCCAAAGCTGCCATGTCCGATCTCACGCAGGTCAGAGAAGAGCTTCTCAGGGTCCTCTTTAAAGAAGAGCTCTGCGATCTCTGGGTCCTTGAGGCTCCCTGCCCGGTTGGTGGAGGGCATGCTGCGAGGCCGAGGAGGCAGCCGCACTCGCAGGGGACTATCTGGCCGTGCGACTGCGACGCGCAGGTCCTCGCTGATGACTCATCTGCCAGAGAGGAGCAGTGTATGCATAGGGACCTGTAAGAAGGAGTAAACAACACAAAGTGACAAAAAGACAGGCCCTCCAGTCTGTGGTAAGAAGAATTCCTCTGTATTCAATCCCAGCATCATAAGAAATGTCTTCACAGTGCGTATCTGCACCGGTATCATCTCTAATCAAACCATGTGTTGGTACAACAGTGAAACTGAATGGGAAAGTGAAGATTATCCATCTTATGGAACTGTAATGCGACAGTGTGACAGCTTGTTCCATGATCAACAGATAAATGAAGAGAGCCATGTGCTCACACTCATCAACTGCAGTGAGATTATCCTGCTGATGAGTCTGACTGACAGAGACGTAGCAAATGGAGAGAAACCATGACACTCTGCACTCGCAAGCAGACCAGCGATGTGAGTGGACGAGAGGATAATCCCCAAAAGGGCTGTGTATCCTGGAAGGGAACAGAATGGGGGACCGTGTAATCCTCCAAACCTCACATACAGACCCCAGACCAGAGTGACCGACCTGCAGTAAATACCCTATAACATTTAGGCTTACATGACTATAAAAATGTCACCTTTTGTGTTCTGATTCTCACTGTACTGGGGTGAGTGATGTTTTCTCAGTGTGCATCATGTTAGTGGTGTTAATTGTTTTACTATGCTTCTCCCACAAGGCATGTTTTACACATTCTACAAGTAGTGGTAAAAAAAGTGGTAAAAACCCACAGACTGATGTTTTTCTAACGACATATGCAGCAAAATCAACAACAGGGGGTTTCTGCAGCGAGCATTGTATTTCCATCTACAGGTTGAATGAGGAACAGCAGGCTTCTCTGACGAAGAAGCCTGTTTCAAAGCTGCTGGATCATAAGTTAGTACTGATTATTGACAGTGGTTTCCAATAACAAATTTTTCCATAATATAATACAGAGGAATATTTTTCTCCCAAAATTCGATACTGTATTGACACTGTTGTACATTTACTGGAGGAACAACCCATCCCAGAATCCCCTCACATTACTAATACTGTTATTATGGCAGTGGTAGAGGGGAGCAGGCTTGTCATCTATTCCTGGTGCAATTTCATTATGCAGCATTCAACGCTCTGCTGAAGCTGAAGGGGTCGCTCCTGCATGTATGGACCGAGCAGATCACTATAGTTCTGCAGTCAATGACTGCAGAGGTCAACTCCTAATCACTCTTTCAGTTCAATTTTCATGTCTGCCATCATGTGCTCCATCTCCATCCAAGGACAGATCAACCACTGCCCAAACCAGTGATGAAAAAGTCACATTTTGCCCCTGAATCAGATCAAAGGACCTTAATGTTGACTACTGCTCAATACCAAAGTGATCCTTCTGTCTGTGTTTCTATAGTCACACATTAGGTACAATGTGCTGCCAAGTTACATTTATATTGCATTTTCCAGATGCCCAAGGACACCCTGGGACAAGTAGTACTTTTCACAATCACACTCAGTACTCAATCAACACACTGATGAGAAGTGGCAGCCTGGAGGACTGCACTGAGCAGTGGGGAGGGGTTCCTCCAGGACAGCACACCAATCCATATCTGGGCATACAAACATACATACTCATTCAAACACCAGGGCAATTTAGAGCAGTGGTCCCCAAACCCCAGACAGGTACCAGTCCGTGGAACAATTGTTACCAGGGTGCACAATAAATAATTAAATATTTCCATTTTATGTATTATCTGAGTCTGAAGGATATTTTATTTTAAAAACTTTTTATTTTGAGAAATGTTCCTCGGTTACATGGTCGAGAGGAGAGGAGTAACGGTTGTGAGTATTAACAGCGCCACCACCACCAGTCCACAGTAACATTGTCAAGCATTCACTGGTCCGTGGTGATAAAAAGGTTGGGGACCACTGATTTAGAGTAGCCAATTCACCTGATTCCTTGTTTTTGGAATGTGGGAAGAAACCCAAGCAGACATGGAACATGGAAACTCCACCCAGATTATTCAGCTCTCAAACTCTGCAATCACTTTGTGAGTGATGTGTGTTTAATAACCTTACTAATATCATTAGTATCAATCTCTACTAGGTTAAAACTGTTTGACAAATGATGAAACCTGTGAAGGAAAACAAATGCCATTTCCTTATTTCCTTCAGTAATCAGAAAAACAGGGTCGACCCTAATGGCTTACTGTATCTGGCTGTTAAAACTAATGAACTTTGGCTTCATTTTATCAATCCATTTATGCTCTTCCTGAAATACAAATGAAGTTGTTAAAAAGCAGAAACAAGTCAGTGCAGCTTGAAAGGTTCACTCAAATCACTTGACAGCAGTAAGATGTGGAAAAAGAAAATATCAGATGTAATGTCACTTTGTTTATTTCTATAATTAAAGCTCTGATGTCCGTTAGTAAAATTGTCACCATACTGGGAACATTTGCATAACATATTTTTTTTTGCATAACGTATTTAAAAAATGTATGTTAACAGAGAATCTCATCAATTTCCTACTATTAGAGCTTCATGTAATTAATTGATCATTAATTAATAATCAGAAAATTAATCTATTATCAAACAAATATGTTATCTAGACAAAATAAAAGATATATTTTAAATAATTGCTAATATATTTAATACAATATATGGTGTGAAAAAAATTAGGACCCCTAATTTAGTTAGTGTATAGCTAATATTACTGGTGTGTGATATAAGAGAGTAATCATTTCTGTTCTTGTACACAAATCTTTAAAAATCAATAAATATAACTTTTTTAAAAAGAGGTTCTACAGAGAGTGCAGTTTAATCATTAGCACCCCATGCTTAAATGACTTACAGCTAAATGTAGGCATCTTAGACATCTGTGGTATTCAGTCTCTTCCCACTGACAGGCACACAACCACATATTAAACACGTGTCTGATTCTACAGCGAGATAAGGGTTTAAAATGTCCCTTCTCAAAGCTTTCCTAGAATGAGCTCAGAATGAGGATACGAAACCTTCCGTATAGTACTGGAGAAGGATCACCAGGCAAAGACCTGGGTAAAATAACTGAACTCACATAGTTCCTGGAGTTGACCTGGTTTATAATGAACCACTGGATTTGAGAAACCAGTGTGTTATTACTTCCTTTATATTGCTAGACCTAAGAAAGGTTTACACCTGTATACTAATGAAAAGTTTTCAGTCTCAGTGTTGCAGATGCTTTTGTAATAGTTGAGTACATGATCTTAATCCTCATCTTGGTCAGCTGTAGGAACTTCAGTAGCTAAATATAATGTCACCACAACACTACCTATGGTTGGACAATATACTGATATTTATATTGACTTCGGGATATAACCAGAGCACAATATGGGCTGAGGCTGTATCAATTATATTGAGTTTTTAAATAATGTTCTGTTTCAAACCTTTATGGTCCCTCGCTCTAAGCTCCACTCCACCCCCACTTTCGTTCTCATACATACACCACAGAGAGGGCATGAGTCAGAGCTTGGGCCTGAAAATAACTTAAGGAGAAGTGACAATCAGGATGTTTAAATATAGTAAAAAACAAAACAAAAATTTCATGGGAAATCGTAATTTTTCACATTGTATTTTTAATATTGCATATTGTATCATATATCATATTCATGGCCATTCAGCAAAAATATATCAGGATATGATTTTTTTGTCCATGTCAACCAGCCCTATACGATCAAAAAAGCTACCTGCCCAGCTAAGACTGACTGGGCTCCTTTCATTAGCTCTCCAGCACCTCTAAACTCCTGCATTTAGTAATGTATTTGTGTATACTTAGGGTGTGAAAGGAGACCACAGTCAGTGAATTGAAGTTCAGTTCAACACAAACGAAGACCAACTCAAGTCAATGGTACGTGTGTCAGTGACTGACGCATCACAATATTTGTGACACAAAAACAAAATGTACTATTCATAGATCTGCAATAACAAACAGATGCATTGCTTAATTAGCCCAATGATGTTAAGCTGCCCTTTTAAATCCCTAAACTGAAAAATACAGACAGCAAAGACATCAATGAAGGACTGCATACAACCTTAAAATGACAAAATATGAAAACGCTTCACTTTAACATCACTTAAAAGTTTGCTGCAAGAGGTGTAAAATAGAGTGTTTTATGGCAGCATGACTGTGTGAACATCTAAAGAACATCCACAGCAGTGGATCAACAAATCCTCAATATGATATGATTACTGATTAAAACTGTTTAAAAGCACTGTTTAGTTTAGATCATTGCAGTTAGTAAAGCAGCATTTTTGCAGTGACGATGTAAAACTGATTTTTTTACAAATATGATTTAAAAGATGGCTTGATGTATGTTATGGAAAATACTCCATAATAATGAACATAGTGACTAAGGAAATAATTAACAGCCTCCCCGGTACATTAGTACACTGCATCCATGAAGCACACAGCAGGATAGCAAACACCGCTAATGACAGTGCGTTCAGAAAAGTTTAAATGCTGTTGATTCCAAAAAGCGCATTTCAAGTACACAGACATTTCATCTTGAGAGACAAGGCACGCAATGTTACAGAAGCCTTGCACAATGATGCATTACAGCAAATTTTGGAGGAAGCTGGGGACAGTAGCAATAAGACATTCAGCAGTGTTTTTGTGAGGACCCCCAAAATATCTTTTATGTATATATATAAAATTCTGTTGCTGGGAGGCTAGCGTGTGTGTGTGTGTGTGTGTGTGTGTGTGTGTGTGTGTGTGTGTGTGTGTGTGTGTGTGTGTGTGTGTGTGTGTGTGGAACTATACTGATGAAATCATTTGACTCCAATTATCATCTGTTCCACAGGTTATTTTAGGTGCATATATTTTTCCATTGGTGTCCTGAACTGTTTAAAGAATACATCAAACAAAGTCAAAATCAAATATTGTACTGTCTGTCTTTACTCCATAATATTCATTAATAGGCCTTCACAATTGCAATTATAATCAGTGGCAATAGTAGTGTTCTATTATTGGAGGGTAAAGCAACGTTGGAAATGTGTAATGTGAAAAAATATATAAATCAATAAATAAAAGAGTCCAAATACACTTCTTTTTTAACATCAACTCAAAATAAAAGCACTGAAAGTGGATCTGCATGATCACCCAAGGGGAATTTTCTGTTCCACCTTAAACACTGCAGAAGCTACATTTTGGCTGCTGTCCATTTAAGGTGGAACTGAAACTTTGGATGAAAAGCCAGCCTCAATAATTTAGAACAGTCTTTTATTCTTATTAGTTCATTCACTAACAGTCAGTGTTCATGTTTCAGCTAAAGTTAATGAACTAACAAATCATAATATAGTGACTATTTAAATGTGCTCTAAAATAGAAAACTGCATTTTCTGGGAATAGCTGAAAAACTACATCTCGGTACATGAAAACACCAAACCACGAATCTCAAACACTGTTGTCACTTTGCTGAAAAGAAAAACTGCTAAAACCAAAACAGCCTGAAAACTCTATATTAACTAATGAGCTTTGACTCAACTGTGTGCCAACATGCAGTTAGAAATCTGTTAACAGAGAACTACAGCCATGTTAGTCATATTACCTCCTAGTCCATGCCACTGGATCTTGCACACAAATGTGGAGACAATCTGTGAATGACTGCATCTTTATGCCCTCCTACCAGACTGATAAAAAATGTATTTACATGCACCTGTGCATGAAGCCATAAAAGGTGATTGATGGGGTAGCAGGATGGAAACTATGCTGTAATATTATTAGTTTGGGTATGTAGCCAAATGTCTAAAGCCACTTAGAGCTCTGTAAAATCCAAAAATTAAAAAAAATTTAGTTTGAAATGCATGAATCAATGCACTGTGATCAATACGACAAAAGCACTAATCGGACTATTAGTTTAACATGGGGAGGTTGAGTACAGTAATTTTAGCGAAGTTCTCTGTGATCTTCGTCCCGTCCCAAAGTGCCAAGTCAGTCATATTAACATACTGCACATTCCCACCTCAGTAAAAATTCTGGATCATTTTACCTGCTGTAAATAATAACATCAGGTTCTATTAATCTTGTGCAAATCAACATGTGGGTAAATATACCCTTTCCTGTGGAAAAGGAGGGTTTAGCCAGATTTCATATGAGGCATTTCGTTTCTTTGTTTGTTATACGGATACCTTGGGTTGTTCAAGTCTGTGTCAAAATTGCAGACAAAATGGCCATGCTCAAAATGGTCACAAACTTTCATGGGCTGCGTGTGAGGGTGTGTATGAACCAGCCTGTACAGTTCACACTGAGCGTAGTGTAGTAATTTTCAAAATAAATTTATCATCATCATCTGAATACTTTGTGGTGTTGTTTTTTTTTTTTATGTCAAAATCAAGTAACCACTCCCATCTCAGTCATTTATACAGAGTTCTCTTATCCCATGTGAACGAGTCGTAAATGTCACAGACACCCTGTAATAAAAATATGGCTTGCCGAAATATCGATATTTATACTGATATTGGGATAAAAACCAAAAAATATCAGTATCATTTATATTGAGTTTTTAAATCACATTCTGTTTCAGTGTTGCAGTCTGCTATCTCCCTATGCTCCACCCCCTCTCTCAGTCACTCATCTACTCTGTTGCCTCCACCCCATTCAAACTCTTACTATTGAGGCTGTGTATAAAGAAGAAATGAAAATTAAATTTCAATATGTTTACATATAATAAAGACGGAAAAAGGATTTCATGGGGTTTCCTAATTTTTTGTTTACATTGTAATTTCACATCATGTCTTGTATACTGCCATTCAGCTAAAATATATCAGGATATGAATTTCTGTCCACATCACCCAGCCTCAAGTTAAAACACTTTACTTCACCTTCCCCAGGTAGAACTAGTCCCGTCTGAATAAGGTTAAATCTAGAATCAAACAAGGTAAAAAAAAGTTCCATATTCATTTCTGGTTGACTTTCAAACATGAAGGTTGGGTCAAGCACTGGGACTTCCTGTGTATCTGGACGATTTTAACTTTTTGCTTTTGCGTGTGACAGCAGATGGAATGATTCCAAGTATAACAGTATGTACTGGTCCATCAGCATAAATTTAACTGCACTGATTCTACAAGCGTAACCTGCTAGATCCTTTGAGCTTTGTGGCAAGGATGTATGAAACAGTGCTGCTCATCTAAGCGCGAGCAATGAGACGAAACGGTTTCACTCTTAAGAACAATTCTAAAGCTGTGAGAAGTTCAAAAGCTACAGTACTGCGTTTTGAAGTCAGCTGACCATATGATGCGTGTGCACAGTTGTTGATTCCCACGTTAGTCAGCTCAGAGCAGACGTGTTGTGAAAATGAGGAATATGTCAGACATTATAGTCAATGCTTGCTCTTGCTGGAATTCATAACAGAGCAGTACATGTTTAATGCTGCTTTCAGTTTCAATCAAGCTGTGTGGAGCCCCAGCCTGCATTAATGTGGTTAGTCACTGGGACTGATCTGATGGTCAACTCACCACATATTCCTGTCTATAAATTATAGTTCCTTAAAATATGTGGTTCTCAGATTGATCTTGACCAAGACACCCTCCCCCACGACTCACATGGTAATACTGTAATACTCCAATTTCATGTTTCTTGTGTGATCATTGCACCATTAGACTGAGTCTACAATCTACATCTGTGGAAAACACAGCTAGCAAACACATGGCATACAATGCAATACCATAGTCAATACAGCTTATAATGACAATAAACGAAGAACTCATGCTCATTAGTAATGTATGTAATATATCTTATCCTGACGCATTATGTAAAAATTTTACTTTTAGTCAAGTTCATTGTAAACTGACTAGAACATGGAGAATTTTGTCTCTGCCACTGCCACTGTTTACGCAATATCCTGCAAAATAACTTTTATACTGGTTCTGCTGTATATAACCATGGAAAGTAGGGGTGCTGAAAGTGCTGCACCCCTCCCCCATGTCGCTCACTGCGGACCATCCTTTCAAACTAAACTAAACTCCCCACAACAAAATACATTCCCGCGGCTATGTTTCTGTAGCTCTCATCTGACAAAATGCATGCTCAAATATCAAAATGTGTATGCTGGTGTGGGGTAACATTGAATTTACCCCTAGGGGGAAACCTGGAGCAAAAAATAACAATTCTCACATAATGTTACATTAAATATTCCAGTGACTTAAGTGGTCAGTGTAATCCATTGTGTTCCTTCAAATGAAGCCATGCTGCGCAGATGCAGATCATGGAAGCAAAAACAACATTCACAGAAACAAACATGCATGTTTGCATGTCTGCTGAGATGACATGGTTCCCAATGAATTTCCCTCCATTAAGATGGTTAAGCCCTGGACACACCCAAAGATAGGCACTCGAGTTTGCAACTATACTCCAAGTCACACTTAAGTCACATACAAAGAGACTTCGTCGAATATCGTTGGCTGTGGCTGTGAGTCGGACGACCAGGGAAAAGTTAACATGCAAACGGTGTTCGAGAACATTGAACTTGCTCAAGTTGAGTTGTTAAAATAAAATCTATATATTTCCTTTAAAGGTGCAATTTTTTAAACTGAAGTAATATTTAATTTCTCTCTCATTCTTGATGTGGAAAAATATTGGAAATATTGAAAGCCACTGTGTCGCTTGAACACCGCACATAAGAAAGCAGTTAACAATAGTCACTGTGGCAGGGAAGAGTTTCATAAGCTGCTGTCATTTAGCCTACATTTCATGCATGGTCTGCCCTGTATCAAACACGGGTGATGGAGAAGGTTTGTAGACAAGAGCTTCTCTGTGTGTAGATGCTGTGGTACAAGGAAGACGGATGAACACGGCAATGTGTCGAGCATGAGCACGTATTTAAATCGGCATCACCTTATTGTAGGTAGGCAATCAGAAATCAGCACAACTCACAGGCATTTCAGCAGCTCTTTCCCGAATGATCTGAGCAGGCTACGGCTATTCCAAAATCTATAGGGATATTCTCCATCGCAGATATGAGATTTGGACTTGTGAACATCTCTGGATACATCACACAACTTATTGTCTGTCAGTCCTGACAGATAATAAATAGACTGGGTTGCAGATTCTGAAGATTTGCCATTTGTTCCGAGCCAGCAGCAAGAAATGAAGAAACCAATGCCAAGTTAACACTACAATTCAAGCCTTGATCCATCAAGGTTCCTACACAACTGGAACTATTCACACACCTACCTCATTTATTATTATTTCCTTCCTCATAATCAGTCCCAGAGTTTAGTTATTTAGTTAATCTTCTTATTTATTTATTTTGTATACTTAGATTGCACATATTTATTCTGTTTATCCTCTCCCCAGCTTCACCCTTCCCCCCCTATTGATCTGGGGGTTCAGACAGTTGAAAAAAAGGATTTCACTGCATGTTGTACTGTGTATAACTATGTATGTGATGAATAAACCGAACCTTGAACCTTGATTTACACTGCAGATCACAAAAAAGCCCAAAATTAGAAACAAATTAGTGTTAACTGGAAAGCTATTTGTGAAATGTTCAAAGACATGACCTGAACCAATGAAACAGACAATGAGAGCAAAACAGGAAGCAGGGAAAACTGGGGGAGGAGCACATCATCAACAAGTATGGCTACGAAGAAGGTTCTGCCTAGTTCTGCTTGGAATTCTGTTTGTTGCTGCTTCACTGCAAATCAACGTACAAAAAATTGGATGGCTCAGGGATGCTGATTATATGGGTCAGTCAGGGACTAGATAGCCCTATCCATGAGGATACTGCTGTTGCACCGAGAGTTGCATGGTGGGCATTATGATATTTTATTGTTATGGTGAGAAACATTATGCATATCTTGATAAATATCACTGCCATACTACTGCACACTATCAGTAAACAACTATTCCCGCTCTGGAATAGTCTACTATTTGAAGTAGCAAGCCCCTATTAGTCAGGGGCTATTCGATATGTAAGGAACAGGCTTTAATTGAAATTGTTTTTGTTTTTTTATTTGTGCATCTGTGTTTTTGTTAAGCTCATA
Source organism: Acestrorhynchus altus (assembly GCA_034509495.1). Lineage (NCBI taxonomy): Eukaryota > Metazoa > Chordata > Actinopteri > Characiformes > Acestrorhynchidae > Acestrorhynchus > Acestrorhynchus altus. Next base: position 17,655,918 of record CM067516.1, read on the forward strand.
TGTTTGTGCAGAAAAACAATATTTTTGAAATATCACCCAACCCTGATTGCATATTGCAGGGAAAACAACATTTATATGTGGTTGTGTCCTTTCTAGTGGCAGGAAATGTGATGTGTGCAAGGCACTGCAGAACCATGCCACACATGTGGGATGGAGTAAAAGAGGTCATTATTTGATATTTCATTAGTATATGCTTGATCCTTAGGCAATAAGCTATGGCACTGTAATCACTATTCACACACTTATTCTTTGTGGAGGAAAAAGGCATGTTTTTTTGTTGTATATATATATATATATATATATATATATATATATATATATATATATATATATGAGAGAAAGTCTTGACCTGACTCTAGCATAAGAGTATGACTGAACATTTTGTTTTGAAATGTTAATTTCTCAGTTTTTGATCAATTATGTTAAAACAATTAAGGTTTTTATTGTTCAAATAATGGCTTGTTTTTATTTGTGAAAATAACACCTACTGCTGTAAGACATAAGAGGAAACTTTGTCCTTCAGTATATTTAGAAGAGTGGAAGAGACTGAAGATCAGTGAGGATTAATGAGTTGTTCATTTGGAGCTGAAACTGAAATTCTGTCACTCATTTTCACCTGTGCTGAGAGGAAGCCGCTGAGGACTCTCATTTTAACCCTGGTCGTGTAGTAAACACACAGGTACTGACTGCTCTCGCTGAGGAACACGAGGCAGTCGAGTGTGTTACGCAATGTCAACACAGAGGGATGAGGAATGCTGCGCGTCAGAGCCGGGAGAGCTGCACGCGCTGCGGAGTGTAAACCGATTACTAAAGTCAGACACGACACGGAGGTGTTCAGCTGCTGCACTGACCACTGCAGAGGACGAAAAGGGTCCAGGAGCGCGGCTCTCACCCTCCAACCCGACAGATCAACAGCGATCACCAGCTTCTGCTGTTAAAACCCAGCGAGCTGTCAAACTGCCCCCCTTCTTCCCTCCAAACAGAGTCAGCCGGGCTGATCCACCTAACACAGCTGCTCCCTCTTTTACAAAGTAACACACTTTACACACTATTACACCCGATAATACCAATACAGTGAGCCGCTCGTTCGCGACCCTGTCGAACTGCAGACGTACCAGTGCTACGTCTATATGTGCTGCCCGCCAAAACCTGCTACCCCGAGCGTCTCCACACAGGGAGTAAATCCAGTTCTTTACAGTACAAACCCTGTTCCTGTAGAGCCTAACCTGCTCCCAGCACCCCCTTCTCAACACATCAGCTCATTAACAAGCCCCTCAGCGCTGCATAGGGACAGTGAAGGCTAAACCGTGTAGGGTAGGGCAGGGCAGGGCGGGGCGGGGGTGCCTCCAGAACCAGGCTTGAGAAACAGTGGTGTAGCTACGCAGATGCACTACAAACACAGGCAGGACAGCTCCAACCACTGCATGTCTGTGTTCATTGGAATCCGATTCGGCACGTCCACTTCATCCCATAATAACAGCGAACTGAAAGTGCACATTGCGCCAGAGAAAACACCACGATCATCGATACCGATACGAACATCGATAAAACCATAGTTTGCGAGCACGCATGCGCAGAGGCCAGGTAGCGCATCTGGACGGGTAGCGCAACTCGACACAACACTGGCGTCCCAGTTCACTCCAGCCTAACGTCAGCTACTGCAGTTAGCAGACATTAGCGCGGTAGCTAACGGCTGGGTTTGGACGGGAAACCCAAACACTGACAACCGTGTCCGTCCAGCGCTGAGTGGGTTTGGTCCCACGGGGGTCTTACCTGTCCACCAGTCCGGTTTACGCGGGCAGCAGGACGCCGGAGAGGGGTCTTCGCAGGACTGTCCGATAACTTGGATAACTATGTAGTCAGCACAGCTGTCGTGCCTGGGAGGAGCGCAGTCTCAGCGCAGATCGGATTGGGACACAGCCCTCAAGCCGTTTATTCCTTCAGGACTCGGACAGTCCCGGCGGCGTCCCCGCGCCGCCTAATCTCCACCACCCGGAACCGTTAGAACTGCTTATGTTTCGGGCTGATGATTCATAAGCCAACATTACGAGCAGCCGAGGCCCAAAACAACGCGCCAGTAGCTCGGAGGCTAACTCCCCACTCCCAGGCACTTCCAAAAGATGGCGGCTGGTAGTTTTCACCTCCTCCCCTCTGTGACAAACACTGGGGCGAGCTCATCAACAACAGCAGGGCAAACTAGCGGGAAGCGAGCGAACAGTGCCGAGCTCTGTGTCTGCCGAGCCATACGCTTTCCTCGCGCGTGGAGAGTGTCTTTAACACTCCGTGTGAGCGGGCACTGATTTCCAAAGTCTCTCTCTGTCGCCTCCTCGGCCTCGACCTGCAGTACTATCTCCCACCACCAGGGGAGCCGCGGCGCGTTGGGCATCCGCAGAATTCACGCGCATCCGCAGATCTTCAAGTCATAGTGTCGCGACGCTGTGCTGCGCGTATGAGGTGTAGATCGCGTGTTGTTCCAGCCCTGCAGGGTGGAGATTCGTGGGGAAACTAAACCAAGTTTACCTTTGAAACAAAGAGCCTGCGACCCAAAATCCATGTTTTGGATTCTTGGTCTGTCTTTGTTGATAATATCATATTAACCCTTCCGTGTCCAAACACCACATTATGAGGGGAAATGTGTCAGAACCTGTTTTGATGTCATCTAAGAGCCCATTGACACAACTCAAATGCAGATAAAGAGGAGGTACATTGAGGACTCACATGTCTTATTTTTAAACGTGATGTATACATAGATTTACAAGGCTATTGGTCATTAAAGATGATTTAGATGCCACGTTTTTTAGGTTAAGCACCATTTTTGAGGTATTGACCCGGTTAGAAAGTGATGGTTTTAGTCTGACATTAAGTTTTCTATCCTTTAGGGGCTCCAGCAGCAACAGTTAGTTAATATCTGCTTACTGGGACCCAGTACACTGCACATTCATGGCAACCAGCGATGGACTGGCCACAGAGAACTGGGTAAAATTCTGGTGAGCCGCTGAGAGGGTGAAGGCCCCCCACTCAAGGGTTGACAAAGAAACAGATGAAAAGGGACCCGGTCTGTATAAAATTGGGTCGGTCTGTATAAAACTCCAGCCCTTAAGTGGTTAGCCAAGCAAGAGAAACTCAGAATTTAACATCACGATTATCATGGTTAGCAGTATTACTGTGGTATTGTTAAAATTATAAACTAACTGAAATTATTTCAACAAGTTTTATACTGAACAGCACAGTTAATGTGCAGTAACATTAAAGATAAACAATGTGTATATATACAATGTGGATATAGAACACAATGCGTCTTAATGGTAAAATGACCATTTTGGGCTTTCAGAACATCTAGCAGAGCCTGGACATGAATATTAAAAAGCACTATGTCACTAAACAATGAAAAATAAATTTTTGCAAAATATTTCTTTGAGCTGGTTAATGGGGCTTCTGCTCCTGAACCTCTGCTCACAGCGTCTATAAATCAGGGCTGTACGAAGTCACTTTCACCTTTACAGGACTGTAAGCTGTGTCTGAGGTGCCAGCGGTGTTTGTTTTTAACATTTCATTTTAACAGTTCATGGTGGAGAACAGCTGCTCACATACATATGTGGATCTGAAGATTGACAGGACTCCAAATGCATATTTCTTCATGTAGGTTTCGGGGATGGCCTTCCATGTTTCAAACACAGGTTTGTCCTGGAAGGTTCTTAATTTCACTCCATTTGTGATTCTGAACAAGAGTGACTTTCTGACTGGCAACATCTTCAAGATCCTCTGTCAAGCTTCTGAATTTGGACACCCACATGTGCTTGTCAGTTGTGTCAGCCAGATCCAGATCCAGATCAGGTTGATTTACTCCAGGACTGTGACGCTTATTTTGAGCGATGGAAAATAATAAAATATATTTTTATTTTATATATTTAATATTTGAAGATCACAATAATTTTCCAATTTAGAACTAAACTTAAAAAATAATTAATTACAATGAAAATACACTTCAATTAAATACTTATAATTTATTTTAAAAAACCACGCGGCACTGCAGTATAAAAGGATGAAAGAGTCGCACAGCTCCGGATTTGGTGAATGAAAGTGATAGTCTGATTTGGAAATCTGACACTAAACATTCTTAGAAGCTATTATAACTGCATCCGGTCAAAGAGTCAATGACCGTAGAGGAGGACACTAGGCTGTATATGTGCATATTACAGCCCACTAGCACGGTGCTGATAAGTGATGTAATAAACAGCAGAATTCTAGACAACCATTAACAGCATGGTAAAACGTGAGATCATCATACTTTAACCATTCCTTTTTTGGGTCAGAGACCTCAGTGGTGATGACCTTCTGTGTACAAGGTTTTTTTGGGCTGGTCTATGGAAATGTTCTAATTTCTGTATTATATAATATCACAATTGCTGAAGTGTATATCACGAAAAAAGGTGAACATGTATGCTTTATTCAGAAATTGTTCCTCAAGGATCTTGTACTTTAGTGTATATAACAAGCCAAAGAAAAAAATGTTGTTTTGTTTTGGGGATTTTTTGCCTGGTGAAAGGATTTTTCACACAGGTTGAAATCCTTTCTTAGAGGGTTGTTTGTAGAACATTTTTAAATGGTATTTTAAAAACTTTTACTATATAAAGCACCAAAACCATTCAAAAACACAATGAAATGCATATCTTACTGAAACGTCTACAGTTAAAATGGGTATTGCACATACACTTCCCTTCAAAAGTGAGGCCAATCTCTTTATTTTTGCTGTAGACTAAAAACTTGGGTTTGACATTAAAAGATGAACATGAGACAAAAGATCAATACTTCATCTTTTATTTCCAGGTATTTTCATCTGGATCTGATACACAGTTCAGATGGCACATTTTGTCTAAACCCACCCATTTTTCTTCTGGGCAAAAGTGTTGGAACAGATCAACTTAAAATAGATTAAAGTGAATAAGATTTCATATTTAAATGAAATTCATTTGTTTGCACTAACTGCATCAAGCCTGTGACCCACTGACATCTTTGTCTTACCAGCCCATAAAACATCTGCAGCTTGTCTTTGTACTTTACAAACTTCAGCCTGGCCTTTCTGTTCTTCTTGCTAATTACTGCTTTGTAGCCTCTGTACTTTTATTCATTGTCATGTTTTCACTCCTGCCCTCTGGAGGTTGTTACTGATGTTAGTAACAGTGATTTTAGGGCCTTTCTTTATAGCTCTTACAAGGTTTCTGTCATCAACTGCTGCTGTTTTCCTTGGTCTACCTGTTTAACATCTGTTACTTAGTACACCATCTTCTCTCAGCTTCACAATTGCTTGTTTTTCACCAATAGACAGCTCTCTGATGTTCATGCTGGTTTCTCTTCCAACTATAAATGGACAGCCTGCACAGGCAAAACCCAAATCTAAAAATGAGTGTAGACATTCAGTGCTATTTATTGTTTGAATAATCATTGAAACAGGCAACAAACACCTGGGCAACAAAACAGACCTGTCAGTCACATTTTCCAATAATTATGCTCACAAGGAAAGTGGGTGGGTTCAGACAAAATGTGCTATCTTCTGAACTGTGTATCAGATCCAGATGTAAATACCTGTAAATAAAGGCTGAAATATTGATCTTTTGTCTCGTGTTCATCTTTTAATATCAAACTGAAATATTTTCAGTGTACAGTAAAAATAATGGATTGGCCTCACTGTTCCAATACCTTTGGAGGGGAGTGTACAACGAGGCATTGTACATACAAGTACACCAATTAATAAAATACACTAAGTAAAGACGTCATCAGTACAGTTAACTGCCACACTAAGCCACTCTGTGATTCAACTAAGTCTTGCAGTTTGGCCCTGTGTTTGTATAGACACCCAGCTGTTTCATAAACATAGCTGATCACATAATTTCCTATATGCCAAAACTGTTACTGGAGGCTTCCAAAAGAGGGCAGACCAGAGAATACTGACCAGGTTTCCACATCAACTTTCAAAATAGTTTCTGACAAGCATATTAGTCACTTTGCAGCTACAAGGGCTCAAATTTGAGTAATTGCTAATGGGTGGGTAATTGCTACCCTAACTGGGAAAGTCAACCAGCTGGTCAACCATGTATGGGTGATCTGGAAAAAAAATCCAGCACATGACATTCAGTATCTTGATAGCGTCATGTCATATGGGTGCAGTAGTGACCCCCACCTCAGCAACAGATCAGCAGCAAAATGCAACTCTTCTTACCCTGTCCCTGGAGAACAAAATGATTCCTGGAGGAATGTTAACCTTGACCTTTATCACATTGTGAAACTCTGTTCAAAAAGGATCTTTTACTGTTTCACATTCATTCATCATTATCTTATGTGGGTATCATAGTAGTAAGGGTGTGTTTCATGACTTACTCAAAATGTTATGACAGAGTGTGTTAAAGGGCAATGACCTCATGACTGTACACCACTAAGCCTTGATATAAGCTGGACGGCAACTTCCTGAGTCCATAACATCTATAACTTTGCATTGTAAATAGTACAAAATATAATGTTATATGTATTTGCAACATTTAGACTTGATTTTCTGCACTTCATGTTAAACATTTCAGAACACTGTAGCTATTTTAATTACTCATGTCCATGAACACATTGTAAGTGTCCTTGGTGAACTTCACTGGATTCCATTAAAAATGAATACATTTTAAGACCCTTTATATCTCACTGGCTGGTATTTGGCTGATGCTCTAATCCAGAGTTACTTGCAGGTTGAATAATGTTACACAGGTTTGTGAATTTAGGGTTAGGAACCTTTTTGGTATAATGTGGTGATTTTCAGGGAATCAAATCCCAGTCGGCCACAGGGAAGGCAATGTTGTTTAACACTCTCATTCACTCTCATTCATGGAAGCTTGTGTTTTTAACAAATTCTCTTCTCTTACAGCTTCACCTGATTTTAAGAAAAATAATAAACTTGCTCAGAAATGGATAATGTAACGAAAGTTTTGGAATGTTTATATTGTTCCCTTACAACTATAAAGGACAGATACATTATCTACAAAATTGCAATATAAAAATGAAGGTTCATTTTGGTCAGTGACAGTATGTTTATTGTACTGTGTATGTACATTTGTTTTAAAGTGTGCAATTCATGGTTGAGGTCTTGATACATTTTTGTTGTTTCAGGAGTGTATAGAAATTTATGGAAGGGTCTAAGTGTTTATACGGTGGGTCTAAGTGTTTATACGGTGGGTCTGAGGCAGAATTATCCTCAGGATAAATTAACAAACACTTATTATTTTGTACATCATACTTGTTTAGAGTAGCATGTAAAATCAATGAAAAAAAAGTAAATTAGATGTAAAATCAATGAAAGATATGCCTATATGTGAAGTTGCCACACAGTAGATCTGTCCCTAATATTAGACAGATGAGATTCAAATGCTCTCTATCAGTTTCCAGCAAAAAAAAGATATTCTCTATTTTTTAGAAACATTACTATACTGCAGACTGATACCCGATCAGACCTGCTCTTTCAGCCCTGGTACTCACCTTCAGCTTTTTCTAATCCTTTCTTTGTATTTAATATAAACTGTAAAGACTCAGCTCACATAAGAGACCCTCCCTAATATTGTGTTGCCTCACAAAATCACAAAATGGAAGGAAACTTGTTATGATTTTGATCCTGGAACTAGCTCACACATTGATGCCTGCCTGCCTACCTATATCAAACCCAATGTCATTTCTGCTGTCAGTGGATGTTTGAATAGCTAAGAACAACAGTCGATGTTGTTGTTGCTACACAGGTCAAGGAGAACTGATGAAAAATCAACACCCATGAAGGACATACCTAGAGTTTTCCCTAAAACAGCCTTGAAACTATAGAAATAAGAAACACTGGTGAGAAATTCCATTCTGTGACCTCAGCTATGAGCTCCTAGTGTGAGGATGAAGATCCTACAACAATAGTCAGATGTTTCTCAAAACATGGGTATTGTTTAAAAAATATATCAAAAGGGCTGGAGATGGTTTGGTTTATGTTCGTGTTATTTACTTCACTTTGTCCATTTTATATATTGACTAAATTCTATGAAGTAAAGTCGGTTTCTCTAAAATAGCTCTCCATTGATAATAAATGAGGTAACACGGTTCTGCACTGGACTTTCTTGGCATAGTGGTGTGAGGATGAAAATTCTACACCAATGGTCAGGTGTTTCTCAATGGGTGGGTATTGTTTAAAAACTATTTATGATAAAGGCTGGGGGGTTGGTTTGTGTTATTTACTCACATTGTTTAAGTGTTTAAGATAACATTACATAGATGGTATCTTATTACCATTTGTATCATTGTTGACATTGTTGATTTTTATTAAAAAGGTTCAACCAAACTTTGACCATTTTTCTAGATCAATTCTTTATGTTCTTCCGTGATGTGATGGTTTTATTGTCATCAACTTTTCAAACAGCTTGCATTTCAAAGTTCATTTGTTGGCCTGTACAGATATGGTTTAGTCACCTGACTGAAATATTAACCAGGGCCTGGTGACAGAGCAGAGTAAACCTCAAACACAGCGAGTCTCAGTGACCGTACTGCTGTTAAAGGGCTTTGAAGAGCTGACAAGACACTCTTACAGTGAAACAACTCTTTTTATTGGGTTTTGTTTCAGATGTCAGTGAGGTTTGTTGAGGTTTATTTCCAGCCGCGTTCCACCAAACCCCGCCTCCTACGCTGGGATTGGCTACTGGTTCATATCCATAATGATCATTGGACAGACAGAGGAAGCACTATCCAATCATGGCGCAGGAGGCGAAAGGGTGGGGACAGCTTGCGAGATGTCCAGTGTAGTGTAGTCCGAATCTCATCACTTCTCCAGTTTTCTGTAAGAGGAGTGATTTTAGCCAAATAAAGTGAGAGCCGTTCTTCTACTGCAGTGTTAATAATATTGATAAGCGGTTGAATCATCAGCTTTGGAGCTTTTTCCACAGAGACGGAATTTAACCAGTGTTTTAAATGGAGGATTTAAACGGAACAATTGATCCCAGTTGTTTACTGGAGCCTCCGCTGGCCATCGATGTCATAACCCGTAAGTGACTCCTATTCACTTCTGATTATCGCATGTATTTATTAGTTTGTTTGTTTATTTATTTATTTGTTTGTTTATTCATTTATTTGTTTTATTTATTTGTTTTTTATTTATTTATTTAGATATTAAGGAATAATAAAGTTGCAGGACTTGTTCTGAAAAATGTACACTTAATGTTGACATGTGGAAAGTCCAGGTACAGACAGGTCCATGTATTTTGTTCCGATTGTCTCGGCGGCTGTGTGTGTGTGTGTGTTTGTGTGTGTGTCTGTGTGTGTGTGTGTGTGTGTGTGTGTGTGTGTGTGTGTGTGTGTGTGTGTGAGTGGGGGGTGCTGTGACTGAGGCTGGACCTGAATTTTCCACCTCTACATATTATTATAACTTTAATGGCCTTTGTTTAATTTTCAGAGAAGATATAACATGAGGCACTGATTACCTTTTTATTATTTTAGTAACTTGATTTCACTGTTTGATTTGGTAAATGTCATGCCAGTTACTGCCAGTGCTGTCATTAAAGTAGTGTATTCAATAACAATATTAAATAAAATTATTTATTTGATATGAAAATGCAGTAAAATGATCAATGGAAAACTATTCATTTATAACAATATATTTTTTTAAATCGTATTAAGTAAATTAATTAACTCTATCAGTAGAGTTTTACGAAAACCTGTGCAAATGAAACTTGCAGCCCTTTCCACAAATGCCAGGGTTATACACTGCAGTTTCTATGTTTGCACAGACCGTGATGATGTTTAAGAGGACTAAGTGTTCATTCAATGAACTAAACTGGGACTGAGTGATATGGACAAAAAATCATATCTTTATATAGCCGAACGGGGATATACAATATACAATATGATATTTGATATGATAAATACAATGTGAAAAAAAATTTGGACACCCCATGAAATCTTTTTTCCTTGTCTATATTTAAACATTGAAATGTTTCATTTGCTTCAATTCTTCTTTATAAGTCTTATGCCCCCTCCATAGTGTGTGAAAGAGCACAAATGGGGTGGAGGGGCGCAGAGAAGAGGAGGAGCTGAGAGCAGTAGGTGCACCAGAGTGAGAGAGCAAAAAATGTTTCTGCAAGATATTGATTGATATATACTTTATTGATCCCTTAGAGGGAAATTCATTAAAGATTATCAATTATATGTCAAAATATATCAATATATTGCCCAGTCCTAGTCTGAACAGGGTCAATTTCTATTGCTGTCACTAAACTAACATTTTAATTTACATGAATGACAAACAATTCTCTGTCTCTCTTTCTCTCAGGGCTGGATATGTTTGGGATTGCCCTGTACAGCATCCTCACCTTCATGGCTACTGTCTCCCTCATACTGTACTTAGAAGAGTGTGTGTATATCTACAAAAAAATACCCTCCCCAAAAAAGACCACCATCATATGGGTCAATGGGGCTGCGCCTGTAAGAGTTCTTACTCAAACTATGCATAATCTTTATTTTCATGTTGATTCTCACATGATTCTCAGTGTGTATCCTCTTTTCTGTTATGTTTGAGATGCTAACACTGACTGTCTCTCCCAGGTCATTGCCACCATGTCTTGCCTTGGAATGTGGATCCCTAGATCCACAATGTTCACAGATATGACCGCAAACTCGTAAGACACCATATAATGTTCACATCGTGTTCAGATATCTATATGAGCACTCAATTGTAAGATGTCAATGACTTTTGAAGTGTAATGAGTAAATTCCAGTTCACTGGGTCATTCTCTTTTCTTAGGCTTTAACAAAGCAGTGTATATATTAAATATATATGCACTATATTAAATATACTCTGGATGTCTGTGTGTGTGTTCTGTGTTTGGAACTCTGTGAATGTGTAAAAGATAATAATGTGTGAAACATTCCACCCTCTCTCTATAGGTACTTTGCCGTTGTAGTCTACAAGATTCTAGTGCTCTTGCTTGAGGAGTGTGGGGGGGAAGGGGTCTTTTTAAGGTACTCTGCCAAGAAGACTTTCAAGATCAGCACAGGACCCTGTTGCTGCTGCTGCCTCTGCCTGCCCAGAGTCCCTGTAACACGGTAATTCAGGTGTCCGAATAAGGCAATGGGCTGTAAATACAGAGAGGGGGAGAGAGAGAGAAAGAGAGTACTATTGTACATTACTATTGAAATGTACACTCTAGTACACGGTTGTGGTGCCTCTAGCCAGAAAACATGATGAGATATGACTGGGCATGGCGATTAACTGGTTCCAAATGGAATCAAGGTTCCAACAGATGTTGCAGCTAAATCAATATCCATTTTTTTTCTGACACTGCCGATACATTAACATTTGCAAGTTCCACCTTTTCTAATGATATGTATGTTTAAAGATAATTTGTAGAGGATTAAAAATACAGTATAATGAAGACAAATTAACAACAGTTCATAAAATGTCTACCATTATCTTATTAATGTAATCTAGCATCATCTAGTTAATGTAATCAGATATCAGTTTGAAATATCATTCCAAATGGCAAAAAAAAAAATTCTGACAATATAGAAAAGATTTTGATATTAGCATGTGGCCCTGGCAATGGTAGATAAAAACAGATTAGGCTGAGATTGTTCCGTTGTATTAAATGGATCCAAAAGTTGAGTGAATGGTACAATTTGTTGTACAAAGTGCTACAAGAAAGACTTTTTCCCATATTGTGAGCCCTTAACTATTGCTCATGCACATACTGTAGGCCTTACCTTTCTATGTGAGACACTAACGTCGCTGTTATCTTGTTTAGGCGCATGCTGTTCCTACTAAAGTTGGGGTCTCTTCAATATGCCATTCTGAAGACTGTCCTGTCCATCTTCTCTATTGTCTTATGGACCAATGGAAACTTTGACCTTTCAGATGTATGTGATTTTCATAATGCTACACATATTTCATGGAAAAACAATTTATTTCTGTTCCTACAGGTTTAAAAGTCCACTCAAATCTAACCCTATTCATCCAATTAGGGACTTCCAAAGGCAGTTATTAGATGTTACTTGGGAGGATCAGGGTCAGATCCAATGTCTGTGGGAAGGACTTAGAGGATACTGATCTAATTTAATGAAAATATAGACAGATGATGAATTGCATTAATTGTAAAATATTTAATTCTCATTAAAACCACAATAAAATGTAGAAAATGTGAGCTGGCATAAGTCATGTGTTGTCTTGTTTAGGAATAATTGTCCATAATGCTGACTATGCAATGTGCTCTTCTGTCATTTCTGTGTAAGTATTGTGCATCTGTGTTTATTCACACACAGCTGGAGATAACAGGAGCTGCTATCTGGATAAATCCATTTATAGGAGTGCTGACTCTTACTGCCTTGTGGCCTGTAGGCATCATGTTTATGTTCATACGTGACACACTGCGTAGCATCAACATGATCCCCAAATATGCCATGTACCAGGTTAGTGGGTGTGCAATTTACTGATTTAGCAGGAGTTATTTGATCTGAAGATAAAATTACATACATATATACAAATTTAGGATATTTCCACAACCCAACACTGCTTTACTGGTATATAACTAAGCGCACACTTAGCTAAATTGACCTTTTATAACTGGGTTACATGTATAACATCATGCTGGGTCAAAATAGTTACCCTAATATAAGATACTTTTCATCATTTTTATTTTAATAAGCCATTTTCTTACTAAATTAAATACATAACCTCATCATCAACCCAGAAGGAATCATCTGGTTGCAATGCGTGGCTGCAATGGTGTTGTGCCACACTGTCTTGGTGATTATATCAGCATACCTGTCCCTGATTGAAAATGTGTGGTATGCTGTTGGACAAGCTAACAATAATCCACCTCCACTGGAACCTTTACAACTCCATTCCAAGATGTCTGGCTTGTTGCATTATACGCCATACTGAGAATTCTATCTGTAGCTCAATTTTAGGCTATGCCTAACAGACTATTTATAATAGGGGTACGGAACTGAGTCCAGCATGGTTTGCTGATTTCCCTTCTTCGTCAACACACCAGATTAACCTGGCAATTAACTGGAACATTGAATCTGGTATACCTAATTAGGAAAGGCACAAAACTGTGCAAAATCCATTATTTCCAAAGTTTCCCACCCCTGATTTATAGTGAAACCATTCATGAGGTTTGATTAAGGCTTTCTGTCATTTCTCTTTAATGGTCAGTTTTATGGGTTTCTACCACCTTATAGTCAATTAATCAAAGGTCGGGGGACATCAGGGACACATAATGGGCAGTTTTTTGAATACTCAGTATGTTGCCTAAAGTTAAAACACAATGCTTAATGACAATCATCTGATACTACATAAATACACTTTGTGGGGACATTTTAATGACTATGAAATTAACTGAATATGTTTGCTTCTGAATGTTTTCAGATGGTCCTGATACTGAGTCAGTTACAGTCAGCCCTGATCAGTATCCTGTCCATTGATGGCACCATTGCCTGTTCACCACCCTTCTCCTCTGTTGCCAGAGGATCTAGTGAGTCTGTCTTTTTCTTTCAATCTAAAGTTTATAATAAAGCTGATGTCAGAGGATCCAGAAGACATGAATATGTAAACCCGCACATATGAGTATGCTGAGAAAAAACCTATAAATAAATAAAATCAAAATAAACTATATTACTGATGGAAATAACATTTGTACAGTTGTGCAAAGCATCATGATACATTAGTAAAGTTAGAGGCTCAATGTGTACCACAGTAATGAAAAATCAAATAGATTGTATGTTGACAAGTTTCTCATGGCATTATTGAGCATCTTCAATTCATATCTTGTTAATTATATAAAGACATCTATTGTGGTAGATACCAATAAGTCAGCAACACTCATCACATCAGCAGCATCAAAAAAAAAGCTGGGAAAATGGACTTCAACAGTCACCCAACAGCAGTTTGAAACACATGAAAGCCGTGATTGACATTATTTGCTATTTCTTCACATAAACGTATTCATGTGATTATGAATAGATTTGAGCTGGTTATCTGTTTTTGACACAAGAGGCAAACTTTTTCAATCAGAATTTTCTGTGATCCATTCTAATTTGATCATTTCTGTCTCTCTGTAGTGATTAGTCAGCAGCTAATGATTGCAGAGATGTTCATCATCACCCTGGCGACCCGGATGTTGTACCGACGAACGTATGAGCCAATCATTCTGGACCCCCATGAGAATGACAACGAGCTGAACACCAACATCAGCCTGAACCCTTACTCTGTTGAGGAGCAAACAGCCTGAGAGAGAGAGATAGGAAAGGAGTGTGAGAGAGAGTATCTATTTATGAAATGTATAAAGTCCTTTGTTATGTAGAAAGTGATATGTTGTTTTGACATTTCATATAGCTGTGAAAGTCTATTATGATATTGTCATATCAACGAATAAAGTAGTATTTTGTTTTTATATGTAATCGTGTATAAATATGTAATGAATTGTTTCTATTTTTGCTTTTGTTTTTATTTGAACACCGATTTGCTTAAATTTTCCTTTTGCAAGTGAAAAGGGTGACTGAGAAATTGTGCAACTATGCCACTCATGAACAGAAGTCACAAAAACAGGAATTAGGATAATAAAATGGAAGCTTATTACTCTGTTACACTGGCCAAAGCACAAATTGTTGATCCTAGTGATCAGTTTTCTACACGCAACTACAACAGTGCTTTATGAATACCACTCCCAGCCTTTTTACACCAACTTCATAACTCAGTGACATCAGATTTGTAATAGAGAGACTGGCCTGTATCTGACAAGAGCTTTAAATATATCTATCATAAAATCATGGGCATGACAATGAACAGGGAGTGATTTTTTCCAGTATTTCTTTAGATTTTGTCTAAGAAATTGCATTATGCATTATTGCATAAATGTTCAGAACTTTTTATCCTAGTGCTTTATAAGCACTTTTAATGACTATTTTATTGCTGACAAAATACACAGATAAATATTATTAAAATTAGAATTAAGTCTATACTGCATAGATTCAATTAATTCTAGAGGTCATCCAAGACAACGAGTCTCATCTGTTAGGTTTCACCCTCAGACTGCAAAGATATGGTGTTAAAATGAGTGTTGAATCTGACCAGTCAGTTATAGGAGATTAACCAGTAGGGGTGTATCAACCCAGCACATCTTAAACCAGCTGGCACACCACCTGCAGCATCATAAAGCAGCCGGCATACAAACCAGTACATCTTCAAGCAGCCAGCACACCACCTGGCATGTGTTAAATCAGCAGGCACATCCTCTGGCACATCTTAAAGAAGTTTGAATATGTGTAGAGATGCATTTAACAGTAGGCTAAACACAGGCGATTTGTCTGATGTGTACAACTTAAAACACATTAAATAGTAATGGAATGACAAGAGCAATGCTCTACAAGACCTTTGGGTTTGAGATTAAAAAAAATCAATAGATCAGAATTTAAATTTTTGACACCTTTTGTTGATGTTCTGCTGCTTTAAGATGTGCTGGTTGGTATGACAGCAGCTGTAAGATGTGCTGGTTGGTATGACAGCAGCTGTAAGATGTGCTGCTTGGTGTGATGGCAGCTTTAACGTGTGCTGATTGGTGTGCTGGCAGCTTTATGATGTGCTGGTTGGTGTGTCAGCAGCTGTAAGATTTGCTGGTTGGTGTGTCAGCAGCTGTACAATCTGCTGGAAGCTTTAAAATGTGCTGGTTGGTATGCCAGCAGCGGTAAGATGTGCTGGTCCATTTAACAGCAACTTCAAGATGTGCCAGTTGGTGTGCCAGATTTTGTAAGATGTTCCATGTAGTGTAGCATCAGCTTTCAGATGTGAATGATGTTACAGCAACTGCTTTAGGATGTGCAGGATAGTGTGCTAGCAGTTTTAAGATGTGGCAGGTAAAGTGGCAACTGCTTTTGGGGCATGCCAGGTAGTGTGTCAACAGCTGCAAAATGTGCCAGCTAAAGAATGAAATGTTTTATAGTGTGCTGGCAGCTTTAAAATGTGTAGGTTGATGTGCCAGCTGTTGCAAGTTGTGACATACTGTGTGGTGTAATATGAGCTGAACGTGTGCCAGCATCCGGCAGAAAAGGATCAAATCTCTTTTTTTTTGATGTTCTGCTGGCTTTAAGATGTGCTGGTTGGTATGCCAGCAGCTCTAAGATATGCTGCTTGACATACTGTGTGGTGTAATATGAGCTGAATGTGTGCCGGCACCTGGCAAAAAATTATCAAATCTCTTTCCTGTAAATTTCCACCTTCTAACTCAAATGAGTTTTTCGGTGCCCCATGTTCTTCTTGTTTGTATTGTACATCAGGAAACAGTTAACTATATAAATTTGGAGAAAATACAGTCTAACTGGTATAGCATTTGTGGTTATATAGTGTTTGCAACCTAGTTAACCTCTTAACAGCCTAAGTTAGCTGTGATATAAAGTCTAAATGTGTTCTCAGACACTTAACCCTTAATGCAGACTCAACTTTGGTTATGTCTATGATTTTGACATTTTGGACATTTAAATATTTAGACATTTGGAAGGACTTAAACAAAACATAGCTACAACAAAGTTATCAATAAATAATTTACTTGTAACCTAATAAGCATAAAAAACCTGCTGACAATAAACGCCTGGCCAACTCAAACTGATGAAACTGGTTAAACTTGTTGACCTGCTTAGCTCTTGACCAGGATAGGATTATGATTTATTTATTTATTTTAGTTTGATGGCTTAGCTGGTCTACAGGCAAGATGAACATGACCAAGCTAGTCAACCAGAATGACCAAGCTTGACCATGATGGTCAACAAGCAGCATCGTTAAGTCATTAACATGACCAGTATAACCAAGCTTGTTGACCAACATGACCAAAATACAACATACCCTATGCTGGTTAAGCTGGTTAATCATGTAGTATCATAGGGTATGTTTTTGCTTGTGTAACCAATTTTTCTACAGCCTTGACTATAAAATTAGATATAGATATTCTAAAGATCTCGTCTTAATAAAAACTACCGTCTGTTACATTTCAGTACAGGTCATTTACCTTTATATATTTATATTATTCTTTTGTGTGTATGTGTGATGATGATTACCATGGTGATGATGATGGTGATGATGATGATGGTTATGATGATGGTGATATATACAGTATACTGGTTTGTGTGTGTGTGTGTGTGTGTGTGTGTGTGTGTGTGTGTGTGTGTGTGTGTGTGTGTTTAAAACGATTTTCATACAATGTTTTTATATGATTATTGTATTGATTGTTTTAATTGACCGGTCGGTCATGTTGTGGAACGTGTTTAGGGAAGTGCGCCCCCCAGTGGTTCACACGGTAACTCGCGCTCACATGTCACGTGTTGAGGATCAGACTAACTCGAACGATTAAATGTAATAAAGTGAGATCACAGCGAAGCGGCGGCGGCGGTATGGACAGACAGCGGTTACACTGTGTTTTCCGGTGTGTGTGTGCTCGGACTCTGTGACATTGACACCCCTGCGTTTCTGCACTCTGCCTTTCGCAATCATGAAGTTGTTAAACCTCCTGCTGAGAGATGTCACACCCAAAATAGAGTACTACTCCAGATTCTCACCGTCGCCCATGTCCATCAAACAGTTTCTGGATTTCGGTGAGTACGAGGCGCGACCCACACCGAGGGTCCACTCAGTGTCCAGTTAACGACCAGTATAACTGTAGAGCTGGAAAGTCCAGGTCCAGGGAAATCCGACCCAGGATTTAGTTCTGACCGCCCGCGGCTGTGCGCATGGCTTAACCGCAGCAGAGCCGCCCAGCCGGGCAGAACGAAATCCTGGGTCGGATTTTATTTCTCCTGGACCTGGATTTTCACATCTATAATCTCAAGTTCACTGCCTCTCTGACCAGGAAAGCCATCTGTTACCGCCTCCGTAGGACATGCAGGTCTCTATTGAATCAGTTGTGTGTCAGTCTGCTTGAAGTTTGGTTTTCTTGCTGAAGGGAAGAGTTCCTTTATCAACAAGTGTGAACATGACAGACGCTGGGGCCGCAGACTGCGCACAGGCACTGAGCTGCACAGACACACATCAGCATGTTTCTCCAGAGCACTTAAAACAACACAACTTAACCACGTTATTTATGGATTCTTGTAGACCATTGACTGTCCTGCTTCCAACACAGCTGGTCCAGCTGCTTAATAAACCCTATAAGAGCAGGGCAGCTGTAAGGGCAGGGGGTCAGCCAGGCCAGAAGAATTGCAGAACAAACGTTGTCAACTCATTTTGTTAGAGGTGAACCCAGAGATGACACATTCTTAAATGCAGTGGGTTTCGATCTGGTGGCTTGAGAGCACAAAAAATAAAGCTGTCATTCTTATTGACTTTAATTCTAAAGTTTTATTAGAGTGTTGTTTTTGTTTGATTTCTCTCTAATGTTCACACTCATTTTAAAAATGTTGAATTTGAATGTTGTTTAGAATGGATTAGATGTTGTTAGAGTGGGATTTTCATGGAAATTATGAAATTAATGTCACAAAGTATGACTGAATGCATTCTTCATGTGAATTCTTAATTTTAATTTAATTCACACTGTTTTCAAAATGACAATTTTCAAAATAACTTTACAAAACCTTCAGACAAATGGTCAATCCCAGGTATGTTTGTGAGTATCGTATGAGTATGTTTGTCTAGCTTTTGCTGCAAGTTACCCAGATATTATTTGGAACAATAATCTTTCCATTTAGGAAATAAACTTTCAGATTTTCAATCCACTCAAAATTGTTTTGAGTCAAGAATTCAATTACATTCACATTCCAATTCAGATTACTGACATCATTCAGACTCACCTTGGTGTTATATAAGTGTAAGTAACTAACTAACTAGCAGAAGAAGTTAGTTAGTTAGTTAGTTAGTTAGTTAGTTTTAATACTTCAGTCAATTTCAAAATCAGAGCAAAATGTCTGAAGGTAACAATATGTTAAATAACTGCAAATACAAAACTTATGGGACCTGCTGACCTGCATGGTTTCATGTTTTGTTGCTAATATGTCCTAATAAACTTAATTGAACACATGGAGGAGTTGATTGTATGAAGTCAAACTGAAAACTTACAGAAACATTCAACCCAGAGTGGCATTTTGTGGCCAGTTTAGCTGCAGGCAGCTGCTGGTCACTCTTGGAGAGTACATGACATGTTGGGCATTGTATACAATGTCATGAAAAACATATAACACTGAGGTGAATGGAGAAATGAAGCAGACACAGTATTTTTTTACTTACTATATTTCATGTCCCCTCTTCAAGTGATCTTGGTAGATCAATCTGCTAAACATAGTAAAGCATTTGCTGATATCAACATTCATGGCACACTTTCCTGGCAAGGCCAGTTGCCCCTGACCTTTGAGGGAAAGCCGAGGTGAGGAAAGGAATGAAACAGCAAGCGCACAAACAGCAATATATACACACAAGAACTTGAACAAAGTATGAGACCACTACTCCATGTCTTTGTCCAGGTAGAGAGAATGCCTGTGAGAAGACCTCCTACATGTTCCTGAGGAAAGAACTGCCAGTTCGATTGGCCAATACCATGAGGGAAGTCACTCTGTTGCCTGGAAACCTGTTGAATCAGCCATCTGTCCAATTGGTTCAAACCTGGTAAGGGGGTGGTGCTCAGTGAGGGTTAGAACTACTTTTAACTCATAAAGTGATGTGGTTCTCCTGACATACCCTCTGGTATTTAGTATGTATGACAAGAGAGAACTAAGTGTTGGGTGTGAACATATTCATGTCACCAACTGTCCTCAACTATCTTTTAATTTAATTTTATTTTGTAACATAAAGGCACATCGTATAAGGTATATATAACCAGTTTCAGTCATTCTCACAGTGATGAGGGTCTTTTTAATTAAGCCATTTAACAATACATGTTATATGCTTTCACTGTTTACTTGCTTACAAGAGAAGGATGCATTCATAGAAGATGCCTTTGAACATTACTTCTGTAAGTCATTTTAAACTAATGGCAATGGCCAATGGCTCTCTCAGGTACAGTCAAAGCTTTGAGGAACTGCTAGAGTATGAAAATCGAAGTTCAGAAGATCCTCGCACCCTCAATGAGTGAGTAATATCTAACATTGTAACTAACTGAAGAGCAATAGTGTAACCCTGGGTTGTCTAATTGCTGTACACAGGTACTGTGAACTGTATACTGTATACAGAAAGCTTTCAGAAAATCCCAGTCTAAATAAAATTATTAAAATCTTGGGTTGGGCTGGAATCTGATTTAAAAAATGAAAGTTAAAGTAAAATTGGTGATTCTCTTTCTGTGGGTAGATGCCGTTCTCTCCCCACATCACACCCAGTGTGAGACAATTGCTGGCTTCACATGTATCAGAAGAAACGTGCTTGTCTTCACGTTGGAAGCACTGTATGTGATGGGGGAGAGTCCTAATGGGGTTGGGTAATTGGCATTTCCCGAATTTAAGAATTGACAAGTAGTTTCAAAAGTATAAAATGTGTCACATGAACATGATTGTTCTTTTCAACAATCAACAGCATTTATACATTCTTCTTCCAACTCAGTTTCCTAGATATTCTTATCCAGATTCGGAACAGACACAATGATGTGGTTCCCACCATGGCCCAGGGAGTGATTGAGTACAAGGAGAAGTTTGGCTTTGACCCTTTTATCAGCAGCAGCGTGCAGTATTTCCTTGATCGCTTCTACACCAGCCGAATTTCTTTCCGCATGCTCATCAACCAACATAGTAGGTGCTAGAGGTAGCAGCTTTAGTAGAATATGAGGTATTAGAATGAGGTTAATGGATAATGTACTATAATTTGCACTGTATTTTTCTAAATGTTAAATGATCAAATGTTTTAGTACATAGGTACATTGTATATCAGTTACAGTTAGGTTATAAATAGTAAGAATCATGGATTCAATTCATGAATTAGAGATGCAGTGTTGCATAATAACAAGTGGTCATAAACTTTAATTGCAGCACTTCTTTTTGGCGATGGCATCAACCCTGCACATCCTAAACACATTGGGGGCATCGACCCAACCTGCAATGTAGTTGAGGTGGTGAGAGGTATGAGCTTCCTCTGAAAGATATACCTTTAATATAGCAGTGCATTTAATCCTTAGACATTGAGAGGTATGCATTTCATGACATTACTATACGATTGAAACATTTTGTTCCAATATCAGGAAAAAACATGAGAAAAAGCTCAGAAGCTATGTTTTAACCAAGGGTCAGTGCAAGCAGTGACTGTGACTCTTTGTTATTTTGAACATTAGCAATAGTAATACAGCAGGAATTTGCTTAATGATAGTAATTATTATATTGTGGATTCTCCAGAAAGGTTAGGTGCGTCCTCCTTTAAGTCCACTGACTATACTTAATGACTGTGCTCTTTCTCCTTTAGATGCATATGAGACAGCAAAGATGCTATGTGAACAGTATTACATGATGGCACCTGAGCTACACATCAATGAATTCAACAGTGAGTTTGTGGTTGTTTGTTGTATAGAGTAGTAATATTAAGCCAAATCAAGCCTTACAAATTCTTATCTGTTTGGGATGGATGTGTTCATTTCCAGACAATGCCACTTAAGCTTAGAGTAATCAAACTTCTCTAAATGGCTTCATTATTGATGTTCTTAAATGAGTTTACATTTTTTCCCAGCCAAGAAGCCAAGCACACCCATTCAGGTGGTCTATGTGCCATCCCATTTGTTCCATATGCTCTTTGAGCTGTTCAAGGCAAGTACACTGTGGTTATGTAGTTTGGTCTCACTCTGTTTTTACAGAGGCAGTAATGGTGGTTCATAATACTGTATTATTATTTTTTTTTTTCAGAACTCCATGAGAGCTACAGTGGAGCTACATGAGAACAGCAAAGAAGGACTCCCCCCTGTGAAGGCACTTGTCACTCTGGGAAAAGAAGATCTGTCCATAAAGGTGACTTTTCTTTTACATGGATAAAGCCACATCAAACCAGTTCAGAAGGTTTCTTGATGCTTTCAAAGTTTAAGATTTTTTTAAATGGGTACTCTGACCTAAGAAACTTATTAAATGTTTTGCATTTTTATTTTTTAGTGTCTAATGTAGTGTTATTTAGTAGTGATTGTAAATAAGTAAATTATTATACTCATATATTTAGCCAGTGCCAATATTCCCAATCTAACAAGCTCAAACTTTGTTCTTTTCCTCCCAATAACTTCACCGGTTAACATTGTCAAACTCTGCCTTTCTGCAGTGAAAGCTTCACCAATTAATATGGACAAAGCCCTTATCCCCAGATAACTCCACCAGTTATGATTATCAATTGCAAACATTTGCAAACAAGGACAATACAATATTCACCTATTTTTGTGAAACAGCAAATCAGTTGAAATATTTACCCACCAATCAAGAAGGGTTTGAGTACCATCTCTTTTTTCATGCCATTAAGCATTTGCAGGTCTCTGTGCACCAGATGCCGGAGTTTGGTCATTGATTGTGATTTCCATGAGATAAATGACAGGTTATTGTCATTACCAGCTTTATGAGGGGCATATCAGTGGTCTTAAATTTCAATATATTGTTTTGTATCAAGGTTTGACCCTTTTACACTTTTAATTCTGTGTTTATACTCTGGAACATTACACACCATGTGCTGTATATTCCATGTGTGTTTATATTTACAGATTAGTGACCAGGGAGGTGGTGTCCCCTTGAGAAAGATTGACCGTTTGTTTAACTACATGTATTCCACAGCTCCAACACCAAGACTCAATTCCTCCCAAGCTGCTGCACCCCTGGTAACCACACACTAAAATGTGCAGTGCTATTTGTGTATGTATATGTATGTCAGTGTTGACATAGTAATGCTTTCACTGTCCTGCAGGCTGGTTTTGGTTATGGCTTGCCAATCTCCAGACTGTATGCAAGGTACTTCCAGGGTGATCTGAACCTCTTCTCTTTGGAAGGTGTAGGAACTCATGCAGTCATCTATCTAAAGGTATCTTTAACTTTTTATCTTTATATCACACAAGTTTTGTTTGGAATTGGCTCACTTAATTATGTGAATTGGAATGTGATACAACCTTAAACACTTGTTTATAAATAGTTTAAACAAAAGTGGTAATAGTGGTAAAAGGCAGAGTTTATTGCGACAGGGCTACTCATGCATCTGAAAAAAATTTTCATTATTTAATTTTAAAAAGTGAAATATTTCAACTGATCATTGCGGCTCATGAAAAACAGAAAATCAGTTTCTCAAATTATTAGAATATTATGTAAGCTATATAATACATTTTAGCAGTGTGGGCAGGGGCTGAAATCTGTTGGGGGACACTGTATTAACTTTGGACTTGATAAAACAAAGGGGACCAACATAAGCAAGTCACATAGCACCTTAAAACATCACTGAATGCAGAAACATCCCACTAGACTTCAGACATCTTGCCTCTCCACTCTTCCTCCAGACTTTAGGACTCAATTTCCAAATTAAATGAACAAAATGAATACATAGTTTTATTAATGATAGTGAGGAAATATCAAACACTGGTACATTTGTTTTAGACTACTAATTTTATCAACAAAAATCAAGACCAGAAAAATGAAATAGAGTCAGTTGAGAGATGTGAGCATTTACATGTCTAAATCTAAACATTGGGTTAATTGGCTCCTAATTCATATTAATTTCTACAGCTAGTGTAGCATAGCAGGAAATAGCACCACTTTCCTGTGACAGACTAGGTCTTGATTTCAGGGCTGGACAAGGTCACCACATTACAACATTAAGAGTATTTGGGCAAGACTCTGAACATTATATTGGCCTACCTTGGTAACTTGGTTCAAATGTAAGTCACTCTGGATAGGAGCAGTAAACAAATGCTAAGCTCAGCTAGACTAAGACCATAGAACTGAGACCAGGGATGGACTGGCCATCGGGAAGAATCAAGATAGTGGTTTCTGAAGAGCTTGATCAATAACATCTTAAGTCATTGCAGTCTATTGATATATGCAGTGTTATATAACATAAGTATTTGTCAAATAAGAACTATTGCTGCCAGAAACAAGGAGGGAAAGCCAATGTTTGGCATAAACCTCTAGTGTTTCTCACTGCGATCCTCAGGCACTGTCCAGTGAGTCTTTTGAGCGTCTTCCAGTCTTCAACAAGTCAGCATGGAGACATTACCAGTTAGGGCCTGAAGCTGATGACTGGAGCAACCCCAGCAGTGACCCACGGGATGCGTCCACGTTCAAGGTCAACTCATGACCTAAACTGCTCTGCCATGAGTAGTTTTTTCACTTGGGTAGCTACAATACCAGTAGGACTGGAATAAGGATGATATGAATTTAATGCAAATTCTTAGCATTTATTAGGTCAAACAGTACTGCCATTTGTTTTATATCATGAGAAAACTTTGTGTATCAGGTCAGACAAAGTGATACTGTTACACTATGATTTGTATAGGAGATCTACTCACTTGCGGTTGTTTTATGTCATATACATTTCAAATGAACTAAGTAAGATGAAACACTGTAATACTAAATGCAGTTTTGTGCTCTGTATCACTACATTAATCCTTTACTGGTGTATAACAGTGTCTTTACATACAGTATTTAACATAATTGTAAGCATGATCACATAATCTGTTTACAGTACAATTACTGTAGTGCCTGACCAAAAACATTTGTTTTGCTACAGCATTAAGGTATGCTGTAAAATGCAGTGCACATCTACTGCATGGAAGCCTTTTTCTGTCACACACAAAAATCACCATTAAGTCTGTCCATCTTCTTGTCCTCTTGTTCCTGGTCAGGTTTACTGTGGATGTCGAGCCAACATGGAATCATAGACATTTACTAAGTTATAATAATGGCAACATTTCTTTACTTTGTGACCTAATAATGACATACTATATCAAAGTGACTTAATGATGCCTTACTATGTAATAATGACATAGTAGTGCTTGAAAGTTTGCAAACCTTTTAAATTTCAGAATGAATTTGTCCAATTGTCCAAAAAGTAGATACAGATAACCATATCAAACAAATGAGACACATATTACACAATTACATTATTCCAATATTACACTTTGATTTATTATTTATTTTTATAATAATACAATATTACATATCTGTGAGTGGCAAAAGTATGTGAACCTTTACTTTCAGTATCTGGTATGACCACCTTGTGCAGAAATAGCTGCAGCTAAAATGTTTCTGGTAATTGTTGACTAGCCCTGCACATTGGCTGTGAGGAATTTTAGCACATTCCTCCATACTAAACTGCTTCAACTCTTATGGTGGTGAGTTTTCTTTCATGAACTGCTTGCTCCAGGTCTTTCCAAATGTCTCTGGGATTAAGGTCAGGACTTTGACTGGGTCATTCTTAAACATTAACTTTATTCTTGTTTAACCATTTGTTGCTGGATCAGCTTGTGTGCTTATAGGTCTTGTCTTGTCATGACCCACATTATTTTGAGGTTTAGGTTATGGATGGATTTCCTGAAAATTTCCTTTTCTGAATTTGCAAGCCATCTTGGCAAAGATACTACCACCACTGTGTTTCACAATGCATTGTTCTCATGTGTCCTAACATAATGCTTCCCATTTAAATCAAAAATCTCATTTATAGTCTCATCTGTCCACAAAACGTTGTTTGAAAACATTTCTGGCTAGTCTATGTGATCTTAAGCAAAATGCAGGTGAGCAGCAGGTGAGTGGTCTTAAATTTCCTCGATTTGTACACAGTCTGTCTGACTGTGGATTGGTGGAGTCCAAAGTCTTTAGAGATGGTTTTGTAAAGTTTTCCAGACTGATGAGCATCAACAATTTTTCTTTTGAGCTCCTCAGAAATCTTAGTTTGTGCCATGATACCCATCTACACTCATATGTTGTGAAGTCTCAGACTTTGATAGATCCATATTTATTAAATTAAACAGGGCACCCACTCTATTTTTTGCTCATTTTAAAGGTGTGCATACTTTTGCCACTTCTAGATGTTGGATTATTGGATAGTTTGATAGTTCTCAATAAATAAATGAGCAAGTATAATATTTCTGTGACATTTGTTTGATTTGGTTCTCCTTTTACTTGGTTCTCCTTCTAATTTTAGGACTAAGAAAAGCTGATGAAGTTACATCAAATTTATGCAGAGATTTAGAAAATTCTAAAGGTTTCAGAACCTTTCAAGTACCACTATATGTCACAATGATTGCATACTTCTTATAGTTGCTATTATACAATTATTAATATCCCATAATCATGTATTAGTACCTAATAATTTTGACTTTGTCTGTTAATAATGATTCTGTGGCCTTTAGTGTGACAGATATGGCAGAAACATGCTCTGATAGGAACAGTACTTTGCCTTCATGTAGGGTTTTTCATTTTCTCTACTATAAATTCAGTGCCAACTCAGGCCAATATATGTTTATGTACTTATGGTAAATGATTCTGAATAATCCAAGGATTTTTCTTGCACACAGGACTGTTGGTGGGACATTTAGACATGTGGTCATTTGAGTACATAAACAGGTAAAGAGAGTGTAATCCTTGTCAATTTTGTGTATCTTAGTAACTAGAGTGAGAAACTGAAGAGTGAACCTACATAGAGGACCTTAGGGTAAGTATAGTTTTCACCACGGTCAGGTCATTTGAACTGACAGACTAGCAGGGCAGCACTGTAATAAAAAATCTTTAATTGTCCAAATCTAATAATCTATTGTGAGGTCATATGGTAAGAATACATCATCACTTGCTTGTGATGTCATCATTTTTAGTTGTGCGTAATCAGTTTAGCTGTCCTGCCTCATCAAAACAATTCTTTAAAGGCCATCCAGGAATAAGTGGAACACAGTGTCACTAGTAATGCTGATGAAATAATTTATTTTTATAGGAACTTGTAATAAAAGACATGGGATTATTGTTTGCTGTATATCAGTGATACTAAACCCTTCTCTTTGTTTAACTTTAACACTGCCTTTAAATCTTTGTTGTAAGCTCATTATTTGCTGATGCATTGAGTCAAGTGTGGTAGAAGAAGGGAAGAGTAAAATGTGATTGGGTCACACTGCTGTAAAGAATATGCTCACAGTTCTGTTTTTAAAGGGAGCCCAAACTTAATAAAAATTAAAAAATGAAAAAGAATTGACACTGGACATGATATTCTTCCGACAAAGAATATGAACAAGTTTTTGTGAATGGCTTTTGTAAGGAATAGTAAATTTGATTTGTTTTAAACAGACTTATATAATTTATTAAATTAGTTGATACAATTAATAAATAAAATCATGTAAATAAATAACATCATATCATATTAGTAATATATCAAAATTACAGTGTAGTGTCAGTGTAATGTTACATACAGTGCTGTGCATTGGGTCATGTACTGGTTATGCAAGAGTGTATGTGTGTGCATGCATGCGTCTCCATAACTGTTGAGAGGAGGCTGCCTTTAGTTGTTACTAATAGGGGTCAGTAGGATGGTGGAGAGCAGGAGCGCTCTCTGGTGGGGCTGCTGCTGGGTGAACTGCGGGGGGATTGGTATGGAGACAGAGCCTGGAGCACACGTCCACTCCTCTCTTGGATCATATGCTGCAAAAAAAAACCCAATTTGTACCAATGGTTCGCTAAGAATACTGAACAACAGTAATTTATTATAGCATTTAAAACATCGATCTGGAGCCAATTAAATCAAAATATTTAGTAAAGTTATATTAAGGTATAATAATGTTTTCAATACATATGACTTGTAACATACATACATGTGACCACTAAGATATGATGATAGAAATATGAATATCTCATGACTAAATAAATTTTATTTTTTTAAATAAAAAGATTTTTTAACCAAATAAAACCTCCTCCAATAATTCTCAATTTTACAGAGCCTAGTGATGCATTAACAATTTAAACAGTGATGCAATCACAATGTCAATGCTATTAATTCTCACTCTCACAGTTAACTCTCACTCATGCTATCATGCGCACACACACGCACACAGACAGACACACATACATTCTGTCTTCTACCTCGCTTAAACTGTCCATGAAGAATGTGTCTCTTAAAAATTTTGAAGCTTAATATGTTATTGTTTGACAAGTATCACAGTGTGTAAATGCCTTTTATAGCCAGCCAAGAGTCTTTCAATTCTCGTTTGAGGGATTTTCATCCATTCTTCCTTGCAAAACCGTTCCAATTTGTGAGATTACATGCAGTGTCTTGCATGCACTGCTCTTTTGATGTTTATCCACATATTTCAATGATGTTCAGATCGGGGGACTGTGAGGACAATTTTTATCCATCACTATCCATTTGTAGAAGCCATGCTCTTTTCAACTTTAGCTTTCCATTCTTCCCTCTACCCATGAAATGTTCCCAGTGCCATTGCAACACAGCCCCAATGCATGATGGATCCACCCCCATGCTTATTGGTTGAGGAGGTGCTTTTTTTCATGAATTCTTTGCCGTTTTTTGTATTTTAAGCTCATCAGTCCACAGGACTTGTTTGCAAAATACATTGGCTTGTTTAGATATTCTTTTACAAACGTCTGATGCTGAATTTTGAGGATCTCAGGAGTTTTTCGACTGATGACTCTTCCATGAAGGCCATATTTGTGCAATGTACAACAACTTCAAAGTCTACTAAATCATCTTCTTTGTCTTCCAGACCTTCCAGACCAGACATCCACTTGACCATGTTAACTGACATTTCTTAATTACATTTCAAACTGAGGAAATGGCAACCTGAAATCTTCTTATAGCTTTCTGCAACTTTTGGGGCCTCAACCATTTTCATTTTCAGAGCACTAGACAACTGCTTAGAAGAAACCAGAGCTGCTGCTTTTGGGACAAGGTTGGGTATTTATAAAGCTGAAAATATGAAATTTGTATCACCTGACCTATCCTAATGATGATTGTGAACAAGCCATAACCCTAACTTAACCACAATTAACCTAAATTAACCACAATAAATCACTGTTATTACTTAAAATGATAAAAGTGTTTTTAACCCAGACTTTTGTAAGCATCTCATATTGATGATCTGCTATGTAATAATGGCAAACTATGCAATAATGTCTATCTAAAAATGATGACCTTCATTGTCATAATGATGCCGTACAGTCTCAGAAAGCTAGGCTTTGAATCAAGTCAAGTCACCTGACTGGACTGATTTAAAGCCAAACTTTCATGATTGTCAAGTCCATGTTGGAAAGATCATGTTCTATTTTTACAGAATTTGATATAAAGAATACAAACAATGTACACATTCATGAACATAACACCCTTCCAAGACAATTTACAGACAAACGTCTGTATGATTTGTGGGGCCTCTCACAGTGTAGGAACCCAGAAAATGCCTCCATAGCCAAGAAAAGTACAGCAGAGGATGTTCTTCCTGAGGCAACTTAAGAAATTCAACCTATCTGATGGTTCAGTTCACCAAAATACCTTCAGTTTGCTCAATGGTCTGCTTAAGCACTACAGAATGCAGCTCAGTGCTATTATTATTGTGAGACTAGGCTTCACCAAATATTAATAATTGGGGTGCCAATAACTTTGAAACAAAAACTTGTTACTAATGAAAACTGTTTTGTTAATAACTGTTATTTGGTAATACAATTATGCAGCTTACCCATTGGGTGAGCCTGAAATACCCTTGGTTGCATATTTACTTAATAAGCTATATTAACTTTAGCTCATGTTTATGAATAGTAGCAGTAATTTTGGAGTTTAAACCTTCTTGACTAGAGAAGTTGTTTAACCTGTCTTCACTGAAATGTGCCAGAGCAGTGTGTTTTAACACTGAAACCAGAATAAAGACATTTTGGTGAGTACCAGAATAAGCTTGGCTACTTCATGCAGTGGCACAGTCTACATACTACATACTCACCCATGCTCCATCAGGGCCAAAGAGCTCCAGGAAGTTCCCAATAAACTCGCGAGATTTCTCCTCCCATTTGTAAATGAGGTCATGGCTCTTCTCCTCAACACGATGTACTAAATGTTTGGACTTCTCTTCCACTGTCCTCACCTTCTCCTTCATCTTGTCCACTTGGTTCTGGAGACGATACTTGTTCTCCTGTTTGTGTGCAGTTAGGGAAAGAGAGAGTTAAACCTGACCAATAAATAAGGGAAAATTGTATTAATACATACAAATGAAAGTTTTTTCCAGGAATCATACACCAGTCAACCATAATATAAATACTACTTCCTTGTTTGTACACTCACTGCCCACTTTGTAATTCTACAATGACATGGACTGTAGTCCACCTGTTTCTCTGCATACCTTGTTAGCCTCCTTTCACCCTGATCTTCAGTGTAGTGGTCAGGACCTGCAGGTCCAGAGCAGGTTTTATGTGAGTGGTGGGTCATTCTCAGCACTGCAGTGACACTGACATGGTTTTATGTTAGTGTGTGTTGCGCTGGTATGAGTGGATCAGACATATCAGTACTGTTGGAGTGTTTAAACACTGTGTTCACCCATCTTTCCGCTCTATTAGCTTCTCCTTCCTGGTTGGTAGACTTTCTAGATGTAAAATCAGAGACAGAAGCACATCTGCTGTTGCACAGTTTGTGTTTGATCATCCTCTAGTCCTTCATCATTGGCAGCAAGGCACTGCCCATAGTACACTGCTGGCTGAGTGATATCAATCCAGCAGTGATACTGAGGGGTTTAAGACATCCAGCAGCACTGTTGTGCCTGATCCACTCATACGAGGGCACACACTCTCACACCACCACCAATGTCATTGCCACTGGTTCTGAGAATTATGCACCAGCCACACAATACCTGCTCTGTGGTGGTCCTCTGGGGACAACTGAAGAACAGGGTCAGAGGAAGCTAACAAAGTGTGCAGAGAAACAGACAGACCACAGTTTGTAATTAGAAATCTGCAAAGTACTCCTATATGGTAAGTAGAGCTGAGTAAATGGACAGTGAGTGTAATGGCTGACTGGTGTGTATTTCTCTGCAAATCCAGAGACCATTTCTTTATGTAATTTCCAGTCAAAATGACCATTATGTTAAAGTTAATCATGGTTCCAAGTCAAGAAATATAATTTAACAGTATATACAAGTGCATCTCAAAATAATAGTGTATTGTCATAATTCAAAAACTGTAATTTTTATATACATTCACATTTACCACATTTTGAGTGAAATTTTGAACACAAATGAACTTTTCATGATATTCAAAACATCAACCTAAATCATAATCCTTACATTGATAAAACCAACGTTCAGTTCCCGTGCGGTGTAGCCTCGCTGCAGGTTCCGTCTTACATAGACATCATAGTCTCGGACTATGCGTGTGATAAGGTCAGATGTTGAGATACCTTCCGTCCTCTGAGTGGCTACAAACATACCTAACATATAAACAAGTTCAACAATTACTGTCATTTCACTCTTAAGGAATTGAATGTTGCCTTTAAAACAATTTAAAACTGATTTTGTGAAATGTAATATCAGTTCCAACCTGCTGCTTTGATATGTTTATAGACATCGTCTGAGCCAGCAGAAGTGTATGGAATGTCATCATGGGCCACAAAATCAATCTGTTTAAATGAAACAGTTGCTGAAGTTATTAAGTGAAGCATCAAGTTAAGCATCAAACACTAACTATGCCTTAGACTTTGAGTGCACAGTGCTCTACTCACCCTATGTTTCTTCAGGAATTCCGGGGTGAGTGACCATGGTGCATTGCGGACCACTTCATCTACATAGCGGCAGTGAATTAGGGCCTCATAGCGCTCAGACTCAGTCATCACTGTGTAGCCTTTATACTTGTGGGTCAATTCGTCATTGCAAACTAAGACGGATTAAAAAGCCATTGTTAGATCTACAATGGAACAACACAAATTGATCCATTCACTCTTTATAGGCTTGTTTCAAAGTTGGCACAAGCCTGATGGTTCCCTGCTGGTGTTTAGTGCATCTATGTGCTGTTTGTGTACTAACTGACCTCCAACAATCAGGTGTGTGTTGGGGAACAAGTTCTTGGCTTGCATTAAGGCTCGTGCATGGCCGGAGTGAAAGAGGTCAAAGATTCCATCTGCATATACCCTTACAGGCCGGTGAGCTGAAGGAGAAGACACAATAACACATACATTTCTCCATACATTCTTTTAAATATGTTCTAATTAATTTACATTTGTTTCTACAATTAGCCTTTAATTAGTATTGTGCCTTAACATCATGTAGAACTTCTATAAACTTTAAAAAGATTCCTCACACCCACACATTTAAATGACAAATGTAGTTTACAGAACCAACCACTGAAATATTCTTTAGGAACTTTTTGTGGTTCTTCCCTGGCAACAATCTTTGCCATTAATTCTGTTAATTCAGTTATGCACAACCAAGGAAGACTCTTACCAGGAGTGCCACGCCGGGCCTGGGCTAAAGTCACTTTATCATGAGGGACATCAGAATCAATACCAGATGCTTTAGCAAAGATTGCTGGTTCTCTCAGAGTCTGTCAAAGACATTTTACATGAATGAAATTGATTTCCAATGCCAAAGCGAAAACACAAAACCAAGAGTACCTGCTTTATTACTAAAAGTTGGAAGTGTTCCTTTGATCGTGAAAGAGAGAGAGAGAGAGAGAGAGAGAGAGAGAGAGAGAGAGAGAGAGAGAGAGAGAGAAAGAGAGAGAGCTTGTGTCAGATCAGTAGAGGCAGGGTTATGCCAGGTTGAGGTGGACTGGTTGCTCTGACCTGATAATAATCTGTCAAGCATTACATGGAACTGGTTGCTGATACACCTACTGCCATAAAGATAATCTCTCAGAACAGTGTTTCTTATTCCTGCTGTCAGAACCCACATCCCTACAAACATCTGCTCTAGCTCATTAAGGGCTTCGTAATTACCTGATAAGCTCGATCAGGTGATTTGACCCTGGTGCAGTGATGTGGATCTCCAGGAACATGATTAAGAAAGAATGCTGTCCAAGACAATTCAGTACCAGTGTTTAAAAATATTTAAGTGTCTCAGAAAACGTGTGTTTTCAATTGGGAAAAAGTTGAACAACAACAAAAATGGATCCAACAGTGACAATATGTTATGCTGATATAGAAAACGTATGTTGAGGTAAAATACACTATTAAAATATTTATCTATTATATCTAAATAAACTCACATTTTCATAGAACACATACTGATTGACCCATTAAATTTACAATTCAAAGACAATTTATTTCAGCACTGAACACTGAACCCACAGT
The DNA here is from genome assembly GCA_034509495.1 of Acestrorhynchus altus. Taxonomy (NCBI): domain Eukaryota; kingdom Metazoa; phylum Chordata; class Actinopteri; order Characiformes; family Acestrorhynchidae; genus Acestrorhynchus; species Acestrorhynchus altus. The sequence continues at coordinate 17,689,126 of CM067516.1, forward strand.
ATGATGTACTGATGTAAGTTTGTTTGCACAATTGTATCTGAAATTAGATAAGAAACTGCAATGACTAATACTCCATACATGTGCAATAAATACACAGAATATGTACATGTACTTTAACTCTGTGATGTTGTCAGTGGCCTTTGGACCCTCAGCTGTTAAGTGGACACCCACAGAATAGCCAATGAGAAAAAAAGACTAAATCTTTCTAATGCACTCCGTAGCAGAGGATTTTTGATATTTTATCTTGTTTATGGTCAATATGACCAAGCTTCAGACACAAGTGTAGTCAGCCTAAGGTCTTTGCCTGTTAAACCACATAGCTAAGCACATCTGCTCATGAAGGGCTTGAAAATGATCAGGTGTTTTAACACAGGTTATATTTAAAACTGTGCAGTGCTGTGTGTCTCCTGATACACTGCTCCAAGAAAATTCAGTAGCAGTATTTAGTAAGCCTAAAGACTTTCCATGTTAAATCGCATAGTGAACTTCACAGTAACAACATAATGTTTACACCGAATGAAGAAACAAAAGACATAATTGTTAAATATCATCAGTAAAATGCAATTCAGTGAAATGTTAGTTTCACCAACAACGCAGAAACACTACATGTTAATTGCGCAAGATTTGGCTGTTGTGGACCTGCTTATCCGATGCTTGCACACAAATGTTACGTAACAGATTCACTGACATAGTGCACTCAACTATTTCATAATACTACTACAAGTGGTAAAAGATGTAGCAACAATGCAGCAAAATAGACTTGAATGAATCTTTAAGATAATTGTACAACCACCACGTAGCAGAATATTAGACAATAAAAATGAAGAAATATATAATTCCCATGTAGTTTGTACATCTGGTAAATGAACTTCAATGGCTAGGCATGAATTAAAGGGTTGGCTTCACAAACAGGAATTAAACTTGGTTTTGAACTTCACAGTATGGCAAGAAGAAATCTGAGATATATTATCCAAAACTAAGCTTAATCCCTGTCTGGAAAACCTTGCAGAATGTTATAAAAATGTCATATTTTTAGTTGCCAAAGCCTTCTGTACATCAGTACATATAAGCCTGCAATTATTTACATAATGTATGAATTAGTAATGCATTCGTGAAGATTCCAGATTGTGACTTGCGTAAGGCACCAAACCCCAAAACTGCTCCCCAGGTGTCCCAGTGGAGGCTTCCCACCACTCCAAGTACGTATGTATTGTCTCACTGTGACATGTGTGTCTACTCCCTGGATGCATAGTTGGAATAAATGCAGAGGTATTTAGCCTTCTATGGTCCTGGAGGCACCCCTACCCCTACTATGTTAGTGTCATTGCAGGTTTTCATTCTAGGAGCTTCTATTTGGCTGGAATAAAAATCCTGACACCCCTGTTTTAGAGCTTTCCCTGCTCCCACCACACCTCAGCTCATTAACAAGCCCTCCAGAGTTGCAGAGGATGTTAAAGCTAAAATGTGCTGACATTTTGAGAAAATGTAAGAAACGCTGATCTACACACGTGGCAAATTGGTTTAAATTATTGCACTGAAATGTCAATTTACTTGACTGTAATCTGACTGTATTGAAACTTGACTTGAGTAGGGATGCTTTGAGTTGGAATTTCTGGGCTGGAGGCAGTATACAGTACTTTTGACATACAAATCTGATGATGTTATTGTAAAGTGTAGAAAGTGTTTAATGCATTGCAGAAACAGCTTTTCAGGTATTTTAAAATGAATAAAACCTATTTTAGCACTGTTTTAGCTCCGCTGGAATAAAATAAACGTATCACCAAATGTTTTAAATTATTGGACAAATCTGAATTATCGTACACATTTTTTTCAAATGATTCATACTGATGTGATTCTTTTGTAACCATGCATGTCAACTTCAAACTAATAAAGAGGCTGTCGTAGGTACTTTCTGGACCTCTTCTCCACCTCTAACAGTAATGAGTGAATTAATAGAGGAAGTCCCTAAAGCAGTTGAGGTGTTTAAACGTGTACCTGCACTGGTGTTGGTCTGCGGCGCTGCTGGGACTGTGGACGGGACCCGTGGCGTCTCCTGTTCACCATGATGGATGTTCCAGTTTGTCCACTCAGAGGTCTGTTCTGAGACTCGTTCAGGTCTTTATAGCGCGGGCTGGAGACATGCCCCGCCTCCTTCGCTGCGATTGGCTGTGAATGTTAAGCGCGGCTGTATTAAGTACCAACCAGCAGAACGACACGCTGTTACAGTGTTGAAGGCTGATGGTGCCAGTACTCTTTTTTACCCCCTGAAACGTTAAAATATGACGTCTTCACACATAAATAAATGATATTATTACGGCGTCACCAACAGCCGCGCGAAACATATGATGCTTGTTTTTGTAATTAAATCAGGTATCATTTCAGGTACTGCAATAATAATGATAAGAAGAAATACAATAATAATAATAATAATAATAATAATAATAATAATAATAATAATTAATACTACTATTATTATTATAAAGGGAAAATGCTTATCATCAGATGTATACAGAGGTTGAAACAGCTGGTTACAGCTTTAATATATCAATGATGTGTTCTATTTCTGTTTTCGATTGGATGTTCCAGATAAAGAGTACTTGGCACATAATGAATCAGGTAAAATCTGCAGGGAATACTATGAGTTCTGTCCCGGGTACACTCTGTATTTATATTAAACAATTGTAACATCCAGGCTTTTACAAGATAAATTGATTAAACAATCTGAAATACTAAGTTTTTGCAATAATTTTGAAAAGCCTGCTTGACACTTTGTGGTCACCTATAGTTACCAGTGTGGGTTTGGAAAAAAATGCTGGGCTAAACCTGCAACAATGATCTAGAAAATGTTAATAAACATTTTTCATTTCATAACAAAGAGGATAATTTTGCATCCATTGCTTTGTCTTCAAATGGTTTTACATAGTGCTGCTAAAGTAAGACATGGCCTTTGTAATGGCCCCCTCTGCTGGCCTAAAGTGGGATAGCACATGCACAAGCCAGGCGCTCCACTGGGCTTGATGTGAGCCCCGCCCCTCACCTGAGGGCCAGCTCATCAGCACAAGTGCGAGTCCTGCTAGGACTGAGTGGGACTCTTCAGTTCGAGGTCATTGGAAAGTCTGTGGGTGTTATACCCTAGTTCTGACTGGTGTTATTCTTCGTTTTGTTGCTCTGTGTTTTCACCTGGGTTTTGGATATGCCTTCTCTACTGCTGTTTGCTTGACCCCTGCCTGACCTGAAGAAACATGGAATGTCAATTAGAGAAAGCCCTCTGGACATATATTCTGCATCAGCCCCTTCATTCATGTTAGATGATTGTCCAAATGGTCATGGTAACATTATAATACATTATTTGTTTTAATTTCTATAATTATTAGACAGAAGTCAACCATTTCATTCCCCCAGGGCTGTTGGTTAAACACTGATTGTGAAACACAGTTCTGAAGTATTTAGAACCCTAGGCTAATTATTGTAGATGGGTGTACTTTTATTGACCAAAAAATGTATTTATAGGAGACAGCGAAATACACCAGATATTATTTCCAGGAGTGCCTAGACCCCTCAAATTTGTCTTAATTTGATATGTAAAAATTAATAAAAATTTAAATTTCTTTATGAATTTGACCAGGTTTTGTTCAGAACAAGTGCCTACAATTTATTTATTTTTGCTTATAAGGACTAAAAAGACTACTGCCACAATCCTAATGGAAATGGATCATCTAGAGTGTTTCTGAGTTTAAAAATGCAATAATTTGAGTTATTTGTAATGATTTAGATTAGACTCCCCCCTTCCCCATAATTAAATAAATAATGTATATTTTATGTTTATGTATATGACTGTATTATCTCTTCTCAGGACTATTTGCAAAATTTCTCACTAATAAAGGATTCTTATCTTATTCTGAAAACTCCCCCCTCACTGATAAATCAGATTCTGCATGCAGGTTGAGCATGTACACAATGGAGAGGCCCCCTTTCCAATTAAATTGTGATTTAAGTTAGAGGTGAGTGAATTTTAGCTGTTTTCAGAATTGGATTACTCACTGATGATTTATTACACAATGATACTCTGTGATTTTTGGTTTGATGAAGAAAGTCTTGTAGTTTGTGATGTGTATCATGTGTGTGGGTTATATGCATCTGCCCACAAAGTGGATCTCTGGTTCTGTTAATAAAATCACCATAAAGAGTGTGAGGAACTCCAGTTCTAGAAGGTTGGCTTCTAGTATAGTTTGGTGATTTTTCTTGTGTGTGTCTATGGACTGGACTCTGACCCTTTGACCTATCCTTGTCTTACAGCATGTTTAACTTTCTGACTTTGCCCAGCAGGATAGCAATGTGTGTCTGGCTTTGAGAACTGTATGCTCTAGTGCAGGGGTCACCAAACCTGCTCCTGGAGGGCTAACCTCCTGCAGGTTTCAGCTCCAACCCAAATCTAACATGTGCCATTCAGCCAATGAAGAATTTCTGAAGGCAGTAATTAGTTGAATTGCTGCTCTGTATAGTAGATGACCTGCTCTCCAGGAGCAGGGTTGGTGACCCCTGCTCTAGTATGTTGATGTTTGCAGTAATACAGATATTTGCATATTCAATGCATTCCCCAAATTGCTCCAAATGCATTAAGTTTTCAGTAGCTGCGCTGGGTGAAACTGTAGGTCTATTAGTTAATATGTGACATTATTGGATTTCAAGCTTTGATTAAGATGTTGTAAATTTTATGATGCTGCATGAGCGTCATGTGGCCTGCAGGTGTCACCAGCCTACAACACTTCTTTGGAGAAAGAACCACATGTAAACTCATCTCACTAATGTAGACCATCCTTTTCTAGCAGCAAGCATTACATTGTTGATGTCTTTGCTGTGTTCTGTACTGCTGGTGTTAAATTACTAAACTATCAACTGTAGTATGTTTCCACCTTTACTTATACTTATACCTTTACTTATACTATATATATATATACTCTTGAAAATGTTCCTAAATGGTTCTTGGCTTGAAGGAACAGTTTTTGAATCAGTTCTGTTCTGAAGGTAGCTCTACTTCTGAGGCAGAACAAACACAATGGTTTAGAGAAGAACTATTTTAAAATACCTCTATACATGAAGAGTGTAGCTGTCCAAATGTTGGACTATTTGTATTGGCTAACAGGCAATATATAGGTTATATACACTGCTCAAAAAATAAGGGAACCCTTGAATCACACATTGGATCTTTGTAACTTTATTCAAATGATTCTACCCAGATGTCTACTCATCCACATCTGGGACTCCACTGCTAGATCAGAATACTTAACCTGCATGGACTTCAGTACTAACACTAGCTTGCATCCGACTCACGTTTCTACTCCCAAATAACTCACTACCCACTCACATTTTCATCACATTTAGTGCAAGCAACATTCCTCTTCTGTTCTACATCTTTTATGCCCATGTATGTGCCTATGTCTGTGGTCTCCAGTGTCGACCAGAGGAGGATGGGTTCCTCTCAAGGTTTCTTCCTCCTAGCCTGAGGGAGTTTTTCCTTGCCACTGTTGCCTGCTAGCTGCTCTTTTGAGGCTTGGACCTGGATTTCTGTAAAGCTACTTTGTGTCCAAAAAAAAGTGCTATATAAATAAACAATGATTGATTGATTGATTGATTGATCTTGTCGTGTCATGTTGAAAAATCGTCACTGATAAAAATTGTGTAATTAGTTGAGAACAGAATGACTCAATGGAAACCAAAATCATCAACCCATGGAGGGATGGACTCAAAGTAAAACATTGAAATCATAGGTTCATCCAATATCCATAAATTTCATTACTACATCAAAATAATGCTCAGTAGGGTGTATGGCCCCCATGTTCTTGTTTTGCAGATGGTGTTGTGGGGGCTGCCCTCTCTGATCTAGATCAGGCCATCAGTGAGCTCCTATGCAGTCTATGTCACAACTTGGGGCTTCCTAATAAACAGATTCATAAAATCTGTGTGCGGGCAAGTATGCAGAGGCAACACATGGTCACAGGATGTCTACTAGAGTGGACCGTCTGTCTTATGTAATGGTTTTCCAGATCATCACACCAGCCGTTAGAGCAGCACATGCAGCAAAGACAGGATTCCATCAGTCTAATTATTCATCCCCTGTCAAAACCTGTCAACTGTGTCTGGCAGTCAATGATCTCTTATTGAGGTACACTACTCAAAAGCAGCCACAGAGAGCCACTTTGCACTTTTACACCCTCTTGTGCTAAGACCAAGTGTCTAGTCAGATCACACCTGTTAATCATTTACATGCCTGGGACATAATTGCATGCAGATCTGACATGTATGTCTGGGTGGTGTTTTTTTTTTGGTCATTTAATGCATTATTGAAATGTACTGCATAGGTGACACAGCCACCATTGATTGCTTTGTCATTTGCTGCAGCTTCTCAAGAAATGAATGTAGTCAAACCTGACAAGAATCACACACATTACTAATCTTTGTTAGCGCTACAGGCAAAATCTGAGTTGACAGTTTGTCTCAGAAAGGCCTTGTTCAGTGTCCTTGGCTTTGTGTCATTTTCAAAAGTGAAGTTAGTCAGCCACTCTAGTTGGCCTCTGAGGCATCCCCACAGCGTGGAACATTTAACTGAACAGATTATCATGATAACCTGCCAGAGTTGCTCACCAGCTGCATTTAGCAGTGGCCTTAGTCTAGGGCATGACTCTGGAGATGCCACCAGCTTCGAGGAAGTGGTTGGGTTGAACAAGCTGCCTTCTAAATTAATAGAGTGGCTTTTTGGCATGTCGTTGGGATGATGACGTGCAGCGAACACATGTGCTCCGCTTGGACACACTCGTGGGATGGAATTCCTTCTCAGAAAGACTAGGTCTTCCCCAGAACTGTGTTGTTCCCTTATGACCTCCATCTCTGGATGATCAACGTCCAAGAAGAAAAATCAATACTGCTCCACATTTACTCGTTCAGTCAGTATTATTGACTGAAAAAGGTGCCATGTTCCTTATACCTGTTCTCTATAATCTGAAACCCTGTCAATACAAGATCAGTGGATTAAATCCCAATTGGTAATAGAACAATTATGCAGTGGAAGAATGGCAATAATGTTTTCTTGAAAAGAGCCGATGGGTTAGAATAGTGGTGAGACATGAGATGCTAATGGAAGAATAGCTGTCATAAATATCAGTTTAACTTAGCAGCTGGGTCGGGCAGCCAGACGTTCATCAATCAGCACGTCAGCTTTCCAAGAACTGGTTAAAGGTTGGGAATTCTAAATATGGGTCAAACGCTTCTAAAATGTCCTTTCCTTATGCTAACACCAGTCCTGTTATTCTGTATGAACATAGACACACAGGAAATGTTCTTCACATGGACTACAACAAGTGGCAATTGAGTTTACAATGGATGGCTCCCAGCCACAGGTATGTTGGACTGTAGAGTTAAATTAGCCTTATTATCCTTGCAGTGGCAGCAACTGTTGTGAAAATGTAGACCACATATGTGACTATAACTCAGCTGCCATGGGTCTCAAGGAGAACTGGGTCCAGCCAGAGAAATAAAGACCACTGACATTCCTTGACACCTCATGCCTGTTCACATTCACTAGCTATTTGCATGTAGTTTTCAGAACCGCAAATTGTGCCATTTGAGTTTCTAGGAAGTAAACAAATTGGGGATCAGGGAGATGGATAAGTGATATTTAAACAACCTAATAACCTTGATCCCTGTCTCATTCATCATGTTGAAAAGCATGATCAAGTAGTTGTTGGATGATGCTATGCCATGTTCTGAGAAGCCATGCAAGTCAAGTCAGCCTGCCAAGTCAGCCTGCCGCTTGTATTAAATGTCACTCAAAGTATTACATGTATTTACAACAATCAATAAACTCCTTTTTGATGGCGGGATTGGAAATGGCACATCAGAGAGGGTTGTCACTCCCCAGTATTTCAAAGACTGGTTACTTTGATGTAACCATGCTACACTAATTAGGGTCCATGAATGGACTTCTATCACTCATTATCTCTCTGTGTAGCTTAGTATAATAATTATTATTATAGTAATAGTTATTATACTAATTATAATTATTCATAGTAAACATGAAAAGAAGTTATTTATTGTTTTGTTGTTCATTTTTGCAGTAAGTGTGTGCAGTGTGCAGTTGCTGGTGTTTTCCATCCTCAGTTTATCATCTGCTGGCATGTTGAAGAACCTGGTTTGAGCATAAGTTTCCTAGTACTACACAAGATTGGAAAAGTCTACAAAATAATAGCCGTTTTATGTAATATACGTGTTATGTAAAGTCTTTGGATATCCATGTGAGTGCTAGAAATGGAAGCCTTCATATCACCTCAACCTGGAAAAGGCCAGACAGAGACTGGTAAGGGAAACCCATAAAGGCTAAAATTCACTTTGAATCAGATGAAGAGTCTGGGTGTTTATAAAGATTTGAAATTTGCATTTGAAATTTGTACAAAACCAAAATAACATTGGCATTGCTTAAAATGTTAGTGTCTTTTAACTTTATGGAGATTTTGAATTTGGTCATTTGATCTCATTATGTAGTCTCTCTTTAATTTTAAATACCATGGCCATACTATATTTAGGTCTGTCTTTTTAGATATAAAAGAGATGGAAAAAACCTATGGACCCAAAACTGGCATTTTAAGGTATCATTTATTTTTAAAGATTTCTAGACGTAAAATGAATTGGTCTGCAGATGGTGTAAGTGGTATTTCTATACCAAAAAGTTAGGATTTTAAAGTTTTCTTTTAAGAATTGAATGTCTGTTGAGTTAGATTGCAGCCTAATCTATATATTGAACAACATTGGCTAATGTAGGTAAATTGAATGCATTTAAATATGTAATTTGGTGTTTGATTCTGCTAACAGCTTTGTAAAATCTTCTTACAGGTTGTAAAAAGTAGCACTGGACTGTGTTTGATTTCATGTGGTCTTTTAGGAATGCTGATTTTGCGTGTGGCCTTTGTGTTCTATCTAATGTTACTGCCATTGTGTTATTTTTACTGTGTTTGCTCTTCACTGAGTGTGTGTGTGAGTATGCATGCGTGTCAGGATGGTGGGGGTGGGTGGTTCTGTGGCATGTTGATTTATTGACTTGGCACTGCCAGCATGCCTATTTTGCCACCCTAGCCATCCCATGTGGCTGTATTGAATAAGAGGAGGATTTCTTGGGATTTGTAGATGCACAGTGAGTTCAGCTTCCATGAGCACACTGCCTGAGCATGCACCCCTCCTCTACAGGGTTAATAGCCTTCCACTGACCACAGGGCCATGTGGCTCCACACCAGGCCAATGTTTTGGAAGGATGAGAGAGAAAATGTTTATGAAAGTAAAACTAACAGCCATCTTTGGAAACTGTTATACGTACAGTCTTAAATATATTGGGAACAAAAGAAGATCTTTGGAGTGTTGTCAAAGATGAATCACTTTTGATTCCTGAAGAAACACTTGTAAGGCTTGGGCTAATAAGAGGAGCTAATATTGGATGTTTTACTGATAATAATATTCACTTGTTTTCTTGCTGACAAAAAGCATGTGTGATGCACCAGTGACAAGCAGAAAGTGTCTGTGTCCCACCTACAACCTTAACTGATTAGTTAGATAAGTATGATGTATCAGATACAACCAGTGAATGCTTTTCTAGCCTGTCCTAACCACAGCACTGAACTGAACTGGTTTAAATGTCAATTAAAACCTTGCAGATTCTCTATTTTAATATAATGTGTATCATGTGCAGTGCAAACATGAGAAGACATGTTGAGGTTGAACTATGCAGCGGTTTAACTTCTCCCACTGGTAAATGGTCTAAATATCTGACTGTTGTACACATTTCCAACTTTGTTTTTAAATACAAAGCCATACTGAACTTGGTGAGAAGCTTACAGAGTCCTTATTTTCCTACTTTGGCCAAATTTTCCAGGATTACAGCTCATAACTTATCTAATTTAAAGATGCAAATAAAAGGGGTGCTGCATCTGCTCATGATTAATTCTAAAAATATTAAATGTTAGGTTTTATGGTTTCATGAAAAATCAACATTCAGCAAGTAAAGTATATTTGCATGTGCTTACTAATGTGCTGTCAGTGATTTAACATGTTAATGCAAAAATCATATTTTACACAAAGACTGGGTTTTGTGCATCTTGGGTTAAATGTGTCCCAACTCATGATGCAAACGCAAGCTGCATTCTGAGCATTGCCACAAGGAGTGCTACAGTGACTGCAAACGTGTCTTTAAACTCCAGCATGCTTTTTTTCTAGACAACAGTCATGGTGGACCAGTTTGATTTGATGATTGGTGTCTTCTGTCACCCCCCTGAGTACTGAGATAACCTAAGGTAACATAACGCACATTAAGTTTAAGCAGCAGGACTGTGCCTTTACAAAGCATTTGCCGGGCATTGGCATTGCCTTTTGCATCCTTGTATTGAGCATGTTTCTGGCCTAGTCTGGAAGCTTTAATGCATTAAGACATTTTAGTAAATTTGTCTCCAGTGTCCCCCCATATTTCACTCTTTTTATGGAGCCTGATGTATTAACGATACTAACATGGCCAGCATCACAACTGGGGGCAAGATGGTAGATTACATTTTATTTATACTGAAATATGGATCAAATCATAAGAACCTTCTTTACCTCTATAGCCACTCAGTGGATATATCAACATTATTCAATGAGGGTAGTGACATCAAACCCTAAAAAGGGCTGCCATGTGGCTACAATGCTTATTAAAGTGTTAAGATATGTGTCATATTTTTAGGCCCAATCCATGAACCTCTGTTTTTAAGAAGGTACAATACTAGGGGCATCAGCCACTGCTTAAGATTTAAAGTACCTATTTTAGTCCACATTCTGGTGTCTTGTTTTAAATTATGTAAATCACCTCATATTTGCATCTACTTATTTAAATTGTCCACTTCTTTTCAAAGATAAAGATAAAATATCCAAATCACCTCTCATCCTCTCGCTTCATATAACATGAGACGGTTTAAGTGTCCACATCCTTTAAATGGCTGGCCATTCCTTTTCAGGACAGTGACACCATCATCCCAAATGTTATGGAGTGCGGTTGGGCATGTGTTCAAAGTAGCTCCTCATAGCACAGAGCATTTCCCACTACGGTCAAACTGCTTGTCTTTCATTCTCACAAACACACTCTCTCTCACATCCTCTCTCTCTCTTTCTCTCTCCCTCTCTCTCTCTCTCTTTCTCTCTCTCTCTCTCTCTCTCTCTCTCTCACTCTCTCTCTCGCTCTCTCTCTCTCTTTCTTTTCCCACCACCCCCACCTCACAGTGTCTCAGCTGCTGGAGCTGATGAAACATGCTCTCAGTGGCTGAATGTGGAGAGGAGTAAGGGGTTAATGAGTGGTGGGGCCAACTTAACAGGGTCTACAGTGTGGAGGAATGTAATTAGCAGTATGAGTAGAGGAACAGCAATGACATACAACCCATTCATTAAGGAACAGATTTCATGGCATCAGTCACTATAATTAACTCTTCTCTAGACTTATTGTTTTCTTTTGCAAGACATTTGACTTATTACAGAGCATGCCATTTTATGCAGTTCTTTATGCAATGTCATTTTTTATGTGATTTCAAAATTTAGTTGATGGCTTTCAATTTTGCAATGCTTGATGATTTTTAATCCAGGTCATCTCACAATAAAATATACCACAAGACCGTAATTGGTTAGAAGAACTTAAGATGCTTAGTTGGTAATTGCTTATTTGGTTATTACAATTGAAATATAATTATAGGCCTTGAGTTCAACATATAGACGGTTGATTTTGTTGTCTGTGATGCACTCCATATCATACCTGAATGCATGAACAGTGGTGGCAGGTTATTGATCAGAGTTGTTAGTTTGATATCAGTAGGAGCAAGGCCATTAAGCCTTTCTGAACCTATGAACATGCTTGATATACTGTAAAGACAAGAAAAACGTACTTAATTAGGTAGTGCAGTCTAAATCCCAACTTATTTCCTGAATTTTCTCAGTGGGACTAAAAGGATTATCTTATTTCCTTTGCCCTTCAATCACTGCTTTGAAAACATTGATATGAACTTTACCCACTGCAAAGTTGTCATAGAATGTCACTTTAGGAGTCATGCCCATAGACTTATTGGTGTTACAGAAAAAGGCAGCGTGGTTATCTACTGCACTATACCAACCATTTTATGAAGACATTTTCTGTCCACCACTCCATTCTTGTGGAATAGTTCCCCAAATTGTTCTTTCACCGCAACCATCTCCTGTTCCCCTGTTCACCTCGTTAGGACAGAGGGTCTATGCTGTCAGTCATCAGGCCATGTCTCTCTCTCTTCACTACACCCTCCCTCTCACTTGCCCATTCCCTCTTTATTGGCCCTATTGACAAGTGACATGCTACAACTGTGAGCCCTTTTCTGCCAGAAAAGTGAGACTGTAAAACCTAATAGAGTTAGAGACAGTAACACACAGAAAGGGACTTAACATTTGCAAGAATTGTGTAATGCTGAGCAACCCAAGTGAAATATGTGAAATCCTGTAATATTACTCTACCACAGCAGGCCATGCACTTCTATCACTTTTAATGCTGGTCCTTTATCTCTCATTGTATAGAAGACATACAGGTTACTGACTGTATTTGAAACCCAGCAGCAATAAATCAATTATTGTGAAAAACACAGACCTTGGATTTACTGCCAGCTTTGTCCTCTTCTGAACTGCTAGAATGTCTTGTGTATTAGGTGAGCTTGCTAAACACTTTAAAAAGCAACACCAGCAGCTTTCAATATATTAATAATATATTACAAGGTGCAGGGATGGATGTGCCAGCACACAGACCCTGTGTCTTGTGTTTTTTTTTGTTTCCTTCCCACTCAGGAATACTATACATTTCCATGTAAAAAAGAAATCCCATTGACTGCTGCTTTAAATAATATGAAGTGTAAAATACATGAGCAGTAAATGACAACAAATAAGTCCAAATGTCATACAAGTTATTGTCCCTCTGTGCTGAATATTGATAATGGATTTTGAATACAGTGCATATAACACACATTAGTTTTCAAGGTGAGGCCATTGGATAGAGATGTTGATAAAGGACTTGAGTTCACATCATGAACCTCTGCCCCAACATGACCCTGTCAACATATATACTTGCAGACATATGCTGTGAATGCTTCCTCTGTGATGAATGGCTGACCAAAATAGATATGTAATATCTGTCTCTTAGGTGAAGCTACTTATGTTCAAGTGGGGGTGGGGAGGACAAGCTTTGTTTGCATGAAGGTTGTGCATGTTTCTTTGCTTTAAAACAAAAGGACACAAACATCTCTTTTTAGGTTACTGGAGTTAAGACTAGAGGTAGGGATTTCATAGTACATGCATACGCATTGAATAGCATATTTTTAGAGCAATACTTTTTTATTTATGAACAATGTATGCCGGTCATGGCAAGATGGCAAAAGCAGGCTTGCAGAGTAAAAGTTGGCAGACATTTATTAATTTATAACACTATTATAAAGCATTATTTTTCATAAGGAACATGCCTTTTGTATACTTTTGTAAAGTGTACACTTTTAATACATTGGCAACAAAGGTCTCCATAATGGAAAGTGTTAATCAAAACAATGCCATGACCAAATATAGACCTGATAAATTTTCTTATGTTACATTACTTCATTAGTTTCATGCATGAAACAAATGATAGCTTTCTTTTTCATTTATAATATTTTAAAAGAACAATAAATAAGCATAGGAATTTACAATTAATTGTCTTATCAGATATCAACATTTATAGTGAAAGTTAGCTTATTAGCTATTAGCTTATTAGTTGTTGTTAGCTTATTTATTCAACAAGTTAATGAAATACAATGCAATTTACATGTGGTTACAAAACTGGTTGCCTTTTATGCACTTTTTCTTTAACATTCTTTGAAAAGTGTAAAATGGTACAATTAAAAAGAACATGTGGTGCTATATCGAGTGGCTTGATATGTCTGAGCGTGGGCGTTCTTGATGCACTTACAACAGTTTTAGTCCAAGTTCTTGAGTGGTCTTTTTTTGACAATTTTCCCAAGGCTGTGGTCATCCCTGTAGCCTGTCTACCACATTTCCACCATAAAGATTAATATATTTTGATACAGCTCTTTGAAAACAGTCCTACAATTACCACCTGTGGCTTACCCTGTTTGTGTCAACTTCTGAAAAACACTCATGTCAGCAGTCCTCCCCATGATTGTAGCTGTGTGTGCACTGAAATAAACAGTTTGAATAGTAATTTACTCAATCATGAAATGAAATCCGAGTAATTTGAAAAAGTGGCTTCTGGTTTTCATGAACATTGAGTTATGTTGATAGATGAAAAGGCTATTTCACTAATGTATTCACACTAATATGTGGCAGTTTAGGGGTTAGATTAGCCATGAAAATATCTTATTAAATGTTGACACTAACCTGTGTGTGTGTGTGTGTGTGTGTGTGTGTGTGTGTGTGTGTGTGTGTGCGTGTGCGTGTGCGTGTGTGTGTGTGTGTGTGTGTGTGTGTGTGTGTGTGTGTTTTGGATTGGCTTTGGAGCCTGAAAGTGATTTGTTTGGGTATGTTGTGTGTGTATATGGAGGTGACCTCCGGAACAGAGGGATTTGGACAGGTGGGTTATGTTGGTCAGAAATAATGGTGCTAATCTAGTGCCTGCAAATGGAGACCTAGACCTCATGTGTCCTGTCAACAGACCTAGACCTCGTGTGTCCTGTCAACAGTAATCGTAAGAAGCATGAAGAACCACCCCCTGTCCAAATCATACCACCCCCACCACACACAGGCAAACAGACTGTGATACCTTTGGCTAATGGTTGGATAAGACCTTTGTGGTGGTGTGTTTTTGGAACTGTATAGTTAAATTTGGCCTTCTAATGTGAAAGTAAATTGTCAGATGGACAATTTATTTAAGGATGATGGTATACCTGTCAGCTTTGGTATAGTATTGGCTTTTCAGAGATACTGCAAATGATCATATGTGTCTTACTCTAAAAAAGTAAAGTAGCTTGATTTACTTTTTCTGTTTAGTGATATTGATGCAAATAATACACAAAAATGGAGCACCAAATCCAGTGTAAAACAGATATTAAATGTGGATGTGGTGTCTGGTGATTGGCCAAACTGAGCTTTGGAATTCATAAGCCACCTGTTAGCATCTATAACAAAACTTACCTTACCTTTAAATTATGCTCTTAAAAATAACAGTTCCTAAATGGTTCCTGCTCTGGGTCTATGGTTGCAGGAAAACCCTAAATCTATAACACTGCTAGCGCATCTCAAAGTATTTCTTTGCTCATGGCATACAGTTTATAAGTCAGAAATCCAGTTTCTTGTTATTAGAATCAACAAAAAAAGCTCAAATGTTGCTGTCATTAGATTAAGAATATAATATTAATATAACATTAAATCATATTATGTATTATCATTATATTGGATACTTTTTTGTGCCACAAAAGGGTTTTTTCATTGATGTCTTAGAAGAGCCACTTCAGTCTCCTGTGTGTATTTTCTATACATGCAGCATTTGATTTTAGTCCTGGTATTCTTAATCAGTCATTTTGAACATAGATGGGGATAGCTCCTCTCGTCTGGTGATGAGTATGCAATAACAATATAATAACACTATAATAAGAATTCCACTGTGTATAAACAATGTAAGAAAGTGCAATAATTATGCATAATGGGGTATAATAACACTTTAATAACAATGTAATAAAACTGTAATACCAAAGAAATATGACAGTATAATAACAGTAAAGAAATATGTATGCTGTTAATGTAATCACACTGTGTAATAGCAGTACAATAACAATGCAATAACATGGTGCAACAGCAGCACATTGTTGAACAAGCTTCATGTCTGTGTGACTTACAGTTTGGTCTGTGCACTCTGTTTCAGTGCAGACAAAGAGTAAGAAGAAAAATCCTCATGGACTAGGCAGTCCATGGAGTAGGAGTAGGAGATATGGACCTCAAAGTTTGACACTTCACTATAGCACCATCTTTAGGCCAGTGAAGCTGAGCTTGAGAGTCTAGGTAGCAGGAGGAACTACTGCCTGTTGATCAAGTTTATGTGACTTACAGTTTGGTCTGTGTTCTTAATTTTAGGGGAGAAAAAGCAGAAGCATGACCCATGGACTGTTGAGATTCAGCTCATGGACAGGTGTCTTAATATTTTCCTTTAGAATTTGCTGGTAAAATTCATTGTTGCATCAGCCATTGAGTCAATCTTGCTCAAATACATAAAAAAGGCCCAGAACAGGATACTACCACCACAGCGTTTCACAGCAGACACGTAGCAAATTTTCCTCAATGACCAGGTTGATATTTTTGTAAAATTTGTTTGATTTGGCTCTCTTTATTTATTTTTTGGACCTAATCTAATTAAGATTTAGGTCAAAGTTATGCAGATATGTTGAAAATTTGTACTTATTTATACTTTGTTTCTGAAGCAATTACAGAAAGCACAGAAACATAAAGCTGAACTTATAATTGAACTGATAATATTCTATATCTGTTGCACAAATGGCAAAGCCTCCTGTTATCTAGCTTGCATAGGAATGCAGCTGAGTGATAATGAATGGAGACAAATTAGGCAAAGAAAGCTAATTACTAAGATGAAGAGGGTTTGCTTTAAGGCCTCCCTTACTCTCTATTATAGCAAGGAGAAAAGCAAGCTTAGCATTTACATAGTGACGGTTAGTATATTCGGGACTGTTTGTTGAGGGCCTTGTCCAAAAGCAGTGTACTATTTAATCAGCAGGCGATTTACCACCACTGGACACTCTTTTACAGTCTTGATCAGCAGGCTGCTATTCTGAGAACAGAGAAAGTAAATATGCATTAGCACATGTACACCCCTGCCTAGTCCAGCAGAAGCAACACAGTTGCACAAAGAACTGCATACACACCTCTCACTTCCACAGGGGTTGCTATGGTGTTTAACAAATTATGGCAATTATGGCTGTTCACCACAGACAGCAGCTGGGAGCGAGGAGGGACAGGGAATAGGAGAAGGAGAGAAAGAAAGTGATGATCCCATGTGAAAGAAAGGGCAAACGGATGAATAGATGGGGGTTGATAATAGAGGCCTCCTTTGCAAAGCAATCAGTTGTTCTTTAGCTTATCTAATGAGCTTGTAAGCCATTGCATTTGCTGTATTGTAAAGGCCGTTGTAGCTTAACACCAATCTAATATTTAAAGATGTTCCAGAACATCAAAGGGTATGTGTTTGGTTGGTCCATAGGAGTAAAAAAAAAATCAGAAAACACATCAGCGGTAAGTGGGTGACCTTACTAAACAAATGGAGTAAATCTGCCTCATTTTAAAAGTGTAATGAATAAAGAAAACACAATTTTAGTAAACTTACGTAACCAACAGCTATAACCTCTTTGCTTCTCTGGTTTTTCTTCATCTCTTCTCACACCTCTTCCTCTGGCCAACAGTTGGATACAGTTGGCTAGTGCAAGCTTTTAGCCTTTTCAGCCTTGCCTCCTTGTCCTGAAGTAGCCATTGTATTTAACCTTGAATGGCTTTTGCTAGTGGGCTGCATATATGTACATTTTATGGCTATGTACTTACTGAAACTCGTGATGTTGTTACCATAGCAAACCATGCAGATAGGTTTGCAATGTCTGGACACATGAAGCTGATTTGATCCAACCAAATCTTCTTTGCCAGCAGTTCATAGCCTTACATATCCAGTTTTGGAATTGGCCCATTTTACAGCTCTTTAAAGCTCTAAGTTTTACATTTTACATTTTAGAGCCCCTTTAACTTTTCAAGTTTTTAATATAAAAGTTATTTGCTAGTAAAAATGTATTTCAGTTTTAATGGTGTCACTAGAATCTGCATCTGTTGGTTTTCTCTGAAGGGCTTTGGTGTGAAATATGGCTCACTCGTTGGGTTAAATGGGGCAGAATGCACTGCGGGACTGTCCTTGCTCACTGCATTAGACACTGAGTGACGCAATTATGCAATTGTCAAGCTATTTTCTCCCAATGAACTGACAGGTGCTGGAATTGATTTTTTTTCCCTCTATATCTCCTCTGCTCCATTCCTCCCTATATAAAGCAAGCTGAGTACAATTCATCCTTGTATGCTTGTATATAAACATGAGAAAGAGTCAAATGTCAATTGCAGAAACATATTTATATACAGATTGAGCGGTACAAACCGGTTTCCAGGCCATTTTCTGCGAAGATTGTGTCCTGGACCAGAAGAAACATTTGAGATGTGTATGGTTTTCAGTGGAGGAGACTTGTTTGCGTAGGAAATGGCATACTGATGGCATATTGCAAAGTTTGTACTGAACTGGGACAGGCTAATGGATTAGTGATTTGCTTTTCCAATATCAAGATATTCACCACTCTCTCAAGTTGTGTCAGTGTTTCTTTTGAACCAAATCCAGGCCTTTTCAAACAAGTGTTGCATTTGTCATCAGCTAAGCAATGGCTACTCTAAATTCCCCCACTGACATGACCAACTGCCATTACTGTCTTATTCTGAGCTAGAAATGAAATGGAGAGAAATGTGTTAACTAACCTTCCCAGAGCTTAGGACCCCTAACCCTGTAAATTCCTCATTCACGGGTAATCACTCTAGAGTATGTTTGAGTGCTCCAGCTGATTGACTCGCCATTGCTGATTTTGAAAGACTGGCAATTGCTTTTAAAATGATTCCATCTCAGCAAAATGGTGTCATTTGTTACAATGGAGACTGATTTAGAAAGGAGTGAGATTGAGAGGAAAAAGAGCGATAGAGAGTGAGCTGAGGGCTCGGTTGCTCGTGGTTTCTGTGTGTAATGCTTTCTCAAAGGTGATAAGGCACTGACGTTTAACCTGTCCAACAGCCAATGGAAAAATAGCTGGGTGATGGAGAAAGCTAGGCTTTTAGTACTAAAGAACCTTAATGATGCTTCTACAAAATACAAAAGATCATTGCTACAAGCTCAAATAGGCGTATAATGGGAAGCCCAAAATACTGTCATTGTTAAGTTGATGTTAAGTTTCAATCAAATTGATAACCATTTGATAACATCTGAATAGGAAAATCAGATTCATTGCAATATTAGAACAATTGTAATTTCAGTGGTTTGATCAAAATATAATGAAATGAAAATTATACAAAAAGATATATTTATATAATTGGTACAATTATTTATTGTACTAATCTAATTGTGCACATAATGTAGTGCCTGCCCAAGCAATTATAAGACAATAATGCTAATCTTTGCTTACTGCCCTATTAAGTGTTATATCCAAAGCTAGCAGTGGTATTAAATAACCTCCCCACACATCATTAAGTGTTACTTACGGAAAGTGTTGAGTAAATATATATCATTTTTTGTATTATGCATTTTTGCAGTCACTGGTTCAACAAAACAATAAACTTGAAGTTGGCTTCTGAATATTATTTGGGGAACCTGATTGCCATTTAGATGGCTGGCTCCAGCAAATCATTTTGAAGATAATTTTGAAGACAGTATTATTAGCAATCCTGTAAAATGAGCTCAAATTAATTATTTTAAATGAATCACACATAAAATAAGAGACATACTGATGAACTGTTGACAGTACATAGAGTTCATAGAAATCTTCTGATTGGATTTACACAAATCTCTTCAGACAGCTTCTATGAGCATTTACATTTTTACATTTACATTTCTAGCATTTAGCTGACGCTCTTATCCAGAGTTACTTACAAAAGTGCTTTGCTGTTTACTTAGAACATCCTTAGCTAGTAGACGAGGCAGGAATCTAGAGTTTCCTCACGTTTAGATCCTGTTTAAACAAAAGTCTTTATGGAGTTAAATACTCCTGAAACAGATGAGTCTTCAGTCTGCGCCTGCATGAGCAGGACTCGGCTGTTCGACTCTAGGGGAAGTTCGCTCCACCATTTTGGTGCCAGAACAGAAAAGAGTCTGATATGGTTATCTTGCATCCTGAGGGATGGTGGGTCAAGCCGAGCTGTACTTGAAGCTCGAAGGGCTCTTGCTTACCACACATCCGCATAGTTGGTGTGGCACAACAGATAACAGATATCATTGTTGCTATAGAAATTTCCTGTATATACACTTTTAAAATAAAAGTAGTGTTGTCTTTTGAGCAAAGCTTTGAAGAGTCACTTTTGATTGCCTATGGAACTTTTCACTGAGAGGTTCTTTGAAAAATTATTTCTTCAAATGAGTTGTAACAGATAATTGTTTTCAAGATAAATGGATCCACACATAATGTACATGTTGTATATCGATTAAATTCAAGCCACAGATAACAGGACACCTTTATGTAAATATGAATGTTCACCCATGAAATAAGTTCAGGGATCAAACTACAGCTTCCAGGCGACCCAATCGCTCACAGTAGAATGTGTCAAGGCTGACGCTCAAGACAAGCTTCCATCTGAAAGAATACCTGAAATGAGATCTTGCGTGCTGTCTCTAATCATCCTGATACTGTTTCTTGGAGCCATAGTGATGTTACTTTACCTTTGGAGGAGATATGATGGGTGAATGATGGAGGCTTTTGGTGTACTGTCACCTCTGGAATGCTTGAAAACCCAGTGAACATAACAGAAACCAAATGAGTTTCTCTGAAGCCAAAGAG
Organism: Acestrorhynchus altus; assembly: GCA_034509495.1. Taxonomy (NCBI): domain Eukaryota; kingdom Metazoa; phylum Chordata; class Actinopteri; order Characiformes; family Acestrorhynchidae; genus Acestrorhynchus; species Acestrorhynchus altus. The sequence continues at coordinate 17,709,744 of CM067516.1, forward strand.
AATGGCTACAGTTGACAACAAACCGATGATAAGGGGAAGAACAAATGGACAAAAATTGTGGTGTTTAAACTAAACGGTAAATCAAGAAATAGAAAAATAGACTGATTTAGTCTTGACTAAGACCTACACTATATATCGCAAAATGCAAATGGAAAATAGAAAAAGACAAAAGAAACCTAGGAAAGGAGCAATGAGGGATAGATGAGACAAACCATTTTGGTATTTAGCATATAATACCTTTATTATTTTTTGTAAATGTGAATTAAAAATAAATACACCTACATTGACCTGCATTGTTTAAAAGGGGGTTCTTTATTGGTAGAACTATTAACATCTCAAAGAACCATTTGAATGCTTAAATGGTCATTTGTCTTTTGTTAAACATATTTTAGAAAATTGGAAGTTGCGAGAGATGTTCTGTTTGAGATTATGATTAGTTTCTAACGTGCCTGCTTTATTGATTCCACAATCACATAAGTTTCAGCCATCTAGATGATGGTGTGACATTTATGTTGAAGAATTCTGAGGTAATCTTCCTTTATTATTCCATCAACTTTGCACAGGTATGTAAATCTGACAGAAAGCATGCTGTTACCACCCCATGCATAACAGCTTGTTCAGTGTTCCTGGTTTTGTCTGTATAATTGTTGGTACTTTATGCTGGTCTGTATTTGTATGTGGGTACAGAGAAACTACCAGCTGGAGACAATCATGACCACTGCTGCTGGACTTCACATTGGACAAGTTAGAAGACATTTTAGAACCTTTTCACTAATTAATTAATAGTAAAGGGTATGTATATTTATGACTGTGTGCAGCATTTCTTTTTATTAAAGGTGAATCTTGTACACTCATCCTGTCCCCCCTAAAAATATTAAAAGCCCAATATTGATCTGACATTAATGTTCATGATGAGTGCATGTAAACATCCAACCACTACTGCATAATATGCAAAATATATGTATATAGAGAGCACACGTGTTCCTTCAGTTATGTTCACTATTGCAACTAATGACCACACCACATTTTGAATGGTCAATACTTTTTCTTCTCCCTATACACTACAAAAAATAATAGTCTACACATACGACCCGCTAGTCTATACCAAGGGGAAGAGAGAAAGGTGAGGAGCAAAAGAGTTCACTTCATTTATGCTGGAGAAGGAGTTCAACCCAAGTGACACCAATCAGGGCTAGCTCTGATGATACGACTTCAGTCTGCTCTTTTCAAAACAGGCCTTGATTAAAATGGTTTGAACACTGTTTGTGTCCAGTCGTAGCTGGGGTCAGGTCTGTTCTGCGATGGAGATATAGCCACTTCTCTATACTGATTCTTATTCAATTATTAAAAATGTTAGGAGAAACTCATTACTCACAGAACATGACCCCTGTATCACCATCATTCCCTCTACCATCTCTTACGTTTATGAGTGTCCTTATTTTGTATATTCTGTAGCCTGATTGCAAAGGCTGTTGGATATGACAGCATGGTCTCAACGAAGTCACTCATTCAGACACAGCATTCAGCAATGGTCACACTATAGTGTGCAGTCACCAATTTTATCACTTCTGTGTTTTAATTAAAATAGAATATTGTACTTTCTCAAAACAGATCAGTGTGTTTAGTAAATGAATTGTTTATACAATTAAATGCATTAGAATGGAAACTGGTTTTACCAAGATATTACCTAATCAAAGCTAATTTATTCTTCTGCATTAAATCTACCCATATCCTATGAGAAACACATTGTATGTTGTACACTACAATCATGAGCCTGTGCATTTCATCCACTCCCCTTTTCAGTGGCCATCTACACCCAAAATTCACCCTTTCTTCCTACTATGGCATGCAATACTGTTAACTCAGTTCAAATGCATAAATCAGTTTTAAGGACTGTTAAATCTTCATTCATTACATTCACTGTTCACTCAAGTCATTTTTTATTCCCCCAAAATGTACATACCTCAGCATTCATGCCGTACCCTAAAATGATGCCAGTTCATGAGAACATAGTGCTTTTATTACTTTTGTTACTAGCTATGACTGCTAACCTTGATTTTGTCTGAGCCACCATAGTGTTTGATGTTTTAATCTTTATTCAGGTATGACCACTATTTATCCATAAGGTTGAATGTTAGTTTGATTCACCAGTTTGGCTGTAAATGTAATACATAAAATGGTTTTGATTTCAATGTCCACTCTTATGGAAATATGATTTTCAAATATCCCAAGCCAAATTATCATAGTTTTTTGTGATATCCAGTATGCTAAAGTGTTAATAGCTTGTGTATACCACTGTTAAACTGGACAGAATGCTTTAAAAGTACCCATTATGTCTGATTGCTCCTCTACAAAGGCAGCCAACAGACCCTGTTAACTGTAATTTGAGAGAGCGAGAGAGAGAGAGAGAGGAGAGAGAGAGAGAGAGAGAGAGAGAGAGAGAGAGAGAGAGAGAGAATGAGAATGTAGGTGCATCTATTGAAAGCCTTCCAGATTGGACATTTTGTCTGTCATAGCCTGAATAACTTTCAACATATACAACCTGATGTATGTTGTACTAACCAAGATCAAAAGAATGAAATCTAAACTTTGAAGTGAAGAATCTGTAGTGTTTCCATCCATCGTTCCATTTATTTTTATTTGATTCTTCTTTGTCTCGGTGGGTCAGAATCAGTGAGCACACGATAGTCTTCCAGGTGCAACGTTTCCCACCTGTCATAAATTTTAAAATTGTGCTGTGTTATAAAATAGTGTTGTGTTCCTTTTAGAATTAGGGGTCTCCTTTACTGTATTCACCTACGGTGGTACTTGAAAGTTAGTGAACCTTTTTCTGTATGTCTGCATAAACTTGAACCAAATTTAACAAATGAGAGAAAATAATACTCTTGATCATAGGTCGGGTCGATGTTACATGTCTGTGAGTTACAAAGTTTGTAAACCTTTGTGATTATCAGGTCATCTGAGAGTTAGAAATGAGGTGTTTTCAATTAATAGGATGACTATCAGTGAGTGGGTGCAGATAGAACAGATATCAAAGTCTAATCTTCACACACACAGCACATTTTAAAGAAGTGTATCATGGAGATTGCAGAAAAGCTCAGGAGAAGAGTTCTTGATGGTAATCCCACTGGCAAAAATGACGGTTTGGACTCCATTAAGTCTGGCAGACTGCATACAAATGGAGGAAATTCAAGTTCACAAAGAAACCCAAAGTAACTTCTAAGCAAGTAGAAGCCTTTCTCACACCTGTGCTTAACAGTGAACTACTGTGGTGTTAAGTTGGTCTTGACCAGATGCAGAGGATGCATCACACATTGAGTGTCCTGGTTTCTCCCAAGGTTTCTTCCTCCAGTGCTGAGAGAGGTTTTCTTGTCCACTGTTGCCTTTGACATACTTGCTTGGGGTTACATATTTAATTCACTCCTTCTTGTCTTATTACCAGATTTGTGTCAAGCGTTATACAAATTTTTTTGACTTTTTATGTGACTACTCTGTATTAGATTGTAATTTGATTTATGCAGAAATCTGTGTGTCTGTGACATATTTGGTGTGACTTTCTACCAGTGAGACAAAGGCAAAAAGCATGTATCTGAACAGCTGAATGGCTGAAAGCATTTGTCTTCTCCAGTATCATTTGTTGGGTTTAGAAACTGTGGCCAATACCAGCCTTCATATTCTTCAGTTCATCTAAAGTTCTGTACAGCTCCGTTCTTTAGCTGTTTTGTCCTTATTGTTTAAGGAGCTTTCCATGGAAAGACACCTGCACCTCAACAAGGAGCCATAATAGCTCCATTCCTCAGCATAAGTCACCAGCTCCTTTCACACCCACAATATCCCTGCTGCTGAAAATGTCCATTTCCACAGATCAGCTTTAGCTTGAAGTTGAGCACCCAAATGGATTAGGTAGATTCATTTGATTATGTTAAGCCCTGCACCTTTTCACATGTCTGGCACTGAATAGGTTGTTGGACAAAACATTGAGTAAGACCCCCTTTTGGGAGGATTTGTACATATCAGCTCCTATTATTCATTGCATCACAGATTAACTCGGCATAGGGGAACATGGTAACTAATGGGACAAAGTGCTTCTCTTGTGTCTTAGAAAGGAGGTCTATGAGATGACAAATCACTTTATACACTGAACTAATTGGATGATGACTTAAGTGTGGGGGAATTAAGCCAGTTGTTAGAAGTCCGGGATTACAAGGGAGGACCATTCATCCCGATAGCCTTTCTTTGTCATGGACAAAGGCAAGCTGGAGACTGAGAAGAAAATAAGCTTCTTAATGTGGTTGAATGGTGGTGAAACAATTTAGATATAGATGCAAGTAGATGAGTTGAGGCTCCAAAACCTTTTATTTAGCACCATGATAACATACTCGCACAACTTTACTGATGCTCAAGCTGTGTCAAAAAATCTTTATCTTATAGAAAAGTTCAAATGATTAACTTCATCTCAGTATTAACAAAAATATTGTATAAAATCCTGCACAGGAGAAAGAAAAAACTTTCTTGGGTTCAGTGGGTTCAATTCTATGTAAAAAGATCTTATTCCAGGTCAGTTTGGAGCATTTGTATTGGTCCAATGTAAACTGGACACTGTGTAAATAACTACTGCCAGATTCACATTACGTCAAAAAGTGGAAAGGTTTGACAGTAACAATGAACAATATTAAAGTAATGAAAAATAATAAAGTAACTTGTTGTAGTTGATCATATACCATGTTGCAGTATAATTAAATTTAAAGTTATTTTAACAATTATTATGGCCAAAATTTAAATCATGGGGGATATGATTCCACTAAATTCTCACAGCACAAAAATAATTTAACCATTAATTAACCATTAATTAACAATTTAACATTCTGCTCAACCTTTTGGTGGAGCACATTTTGACAAACTGTATTACTGAAGAAGGTGCTCAACTTAACCCTGTTGCTGTCTACCAATCAGAAGAGGTATGTTAGGGTAAAAAACTGACTAATGGTCACTGTTTAATTCAGTAGTATGCCTTTTCAGTTCAGCAACAAGAAATGCTCCTCACATGTGGAATTTTCACTGTTGCATCTCCACACTAAGAGTGTATCTGGTTTAAAAAGTCACAGAAGTTTAAAAAAAGAATGTTATTGCAATTCCGTTTTTTCTATTCTCTATTTGGTAGAGATGTATATTTAAAAAATTGTAGGGTCTCTAAAAGAAAACATTTTGTGGCTGTCTGAGACCACTTCACTTATTTTTTGGCAGTTCTTTAAATTTTGTCATGATGACCAATAGAAATGGTCCCAAAATGACCTGGAATAAAATCTCACTGACTTCCATTAAAAGTAAAGTTCCTGTAAAGTTGCCATTTTGGAGATTCAAGTATAAAAATGCTTGTTTTTGCTCCTTTTTGAGGCTTGGGATTCCTGGAAGCATTTTAAAACATTCTCAAATGGTAGTACAATCATCAGACTGAAGGCTCTCTCCAGCAGTTCAGACAGTATAAATACTAAGATGCCTCTGAGAAACTGGGCCCTGATTAGGGATCAGCAAAGTATACAGCCATTAATTGTAGAAATATGAAATATATTATGCCGATGATGGTAATTGGTTGATACAGATTTGTGACCTGTTAACTTTTTCACTTTCCTGCAAATTAAAAATCAAGTGATCTACAACCTTTCCCTCTCCCCTTTTCTAGCCACGCCTTTCAATACAGCTTTAATTTCAAGATTATGCAACTCAACCTCACAGATTTGTCTTTCATATAAGCATGGTTTCTTGACTTTTTTCTTAGTTACACTCTGTTTGTATTGTGTATAGGTCTAGGAGAGTCACATATTGGTATGTATTTCACACACGTTCTTAACACTTGCATGGCTCATTTACAGTAATTGTTCTTTGAAACAGTAATTCTAAATCTGGCCTGCTATATGTTGGGAACTGGAATGTAACAAAACTGCTGACCCTCTTGGGGGCCCTGATTAGTGGTTTTAGAAACCAAGAATTATCTACTGGAACAGTGGTGACAGGGACAAACCATGATTCTTCTATGTCATTACACAAAGACCCTGCTTTTGTGCATGTTTATTTTTAAAACAAGTAGTGCTTACTTCACATTCCCCTGTTATTGGCTCACAACCTCAATTAAACACTTATAAAACTTTCAACAACACAAGTAGACCATTCATTAGTGTCATGAGAGCTTTGAGTCATCTTCTGCTCACCAATACAATTCTCTTAATAAACTATAACATATACAGGACTCTGCAGCAGAACCTTTGGCATTGCATCCATCAGTAAAAGCCATTATGCAGCTTCACAAGTCAGTAAAGCCTGGTTTCTTAGTGTGCTTTCAATGGATTCTCCTCACAGTAGTGCAGTTCAGCTTTGGTCTCGTACCCTGGCTGGCAAAATGGAGGCATCAGGCCTCTTTTCCAGCTGCACCAGCTGCAAGGACACTGAGATGGCTGAGCTGATCTGAGTGTTCCTTTGCTTTGAGCCGCAGAGCTGCAATGCTGGATGCTCTGCGATCCACAGGCAAACAAGTGGAAGAGGAAGTGGAGGAAGATGTTTCAGGTATATGGGGGTGGGACTGAAGCAGACTCTCCATAGTTGGAAGGGGCAGCCTCTGTAGTGCTAGTGGAGTCATGCTAGTGAATAATCTGAAAAGGAGGAAAGTTTTATTAGTTAAATAAAAAAACGAGCAATTTACTACTATTTTTAAGAATATGGACATTCTAAGCTGATGGTAATGTCTGATATTGTTCATCCATGTATCCATGTGTTCTAATGCTGATGCTGGCTTAGAAACATATAGATATTTATTTGTAGAGGGTTGGAATGCAGTAACATTTTCAAAAAACAAAATGTAGCACAGTAGCTCAGCTTCACCTACATATTCTGCTCTTCTTGAGTACATTAAATACATCCATTTGAAAAAAGCAATCAAATATTATCTTATGTCCAATGTTGATAGTTTATTTTACATAGTTCCATATCTACTGGTTTTAAAATGCCATTGTTTGTTAACTATATTAGCCCTCAAGAGCAAAACTAATTACATGTCTTGACTGACTGCCTATATTTTGCATAATGTTTTGATTGCTGATTAAACCTCAACTTTAAGGTATGAGATATGTGTGTCCAGCTGTTTAGAAAAGAATGTAGATACACAACTTCAAACTCACCTGCTGAAGTTGGGACCAACAATGGCTGGGTGTCTGAACATAGCTGCCCCAAACAGAGAGCTAATTCTGTGGAGGGAGGTGGGGCTAGGGAAGCCCTGGGTCAGTCTGTGGAGAAGCGGCCACGCTGACTCAATGGCTGGATGCAGAGTGGGTGTAAATGGGCCCCCACACCCAAATAACTGAAGATTGTGCTGCAGTGATGGGTCAAGAATTGCAGGCCCAGTGGTTCAGGCCTGGACTCTGCCTTCTCTCTTTTTCTCCATTTTGGCACGTCGGTTCTGGAACCAAACCTGGGAAAGACCATGTTTAATTTAGTCAGATGTGAGTGTTAATGGTTGTCAGTTATTTTAGTAAAGCAAGTTTAAAAATCCAACACTAGATTCTTCACAAACATGACTAATACAGAAGAAGTGATGGAAATGATTCAAGTAGGCTTGAACCTGGTCAGACTGGAAGAGAAGAGAGATGACAGTGAGCATTGTTTGTTTGTGTGTGTGTGTGTGTGTGTGTGTGTGTGTGCATGCTCTGGGCCCAGTTTCCCAATAGCATTTTTTTGTTAATGTCATCTTAAGTGGTAGGGCATGTTTAGTGATGCTAAGATAAAACTACTCCCTAGAACTAAAATACTGCTCTTTAGGGTTTAATAGGTGAGAGGGACACTCTGCCTTCAGGCTACATACAGTCTTTTTTTGTGATTTGGAGAATAATATAATAGTTTATATTTAAATGTATTAATTCATTATATAATAATATTTCAACTACATTCTGTTAGCTTCACTGATAGGCATATTTTAAGGACACTGTACTAAAAGTATCTGTTGTGAGTGCAGTTTCAGTTCAGTAATAAACGTTAATCTCAGATTCAATATTCAGTATTTAGTACTGAAATAATATGACTGAAATGAGACTCACCTGCACACGTGCCTCTGTCAGATCTAACCGCATCACTAATTCCTCCCTAAAGAAGAACATAGAAAGAAGGAAGAATAAGAAAAAAGAAAAATTCATTAAATTAGTGAATTACAAATAAATAAATAAATAAATAGATAAATAAATAAATAAATAAATAAATAAATAAATAAATAAATAAATAATGTCTGCAGTCCAGATTGTAAAATTTCTACTTTTTTGTTTTATGACTCAGCAAAAATTCAACTTCTTTTAATTCTTTGTGACATACAAAAACTTTTGAATGCTATTTTCAAAATAAATCTGTTATAAATTAACTGAAATCATTTCTCTCTCTCTCTCTCTCTCTCTCTCTCAATTATGACAGTTTTAGTACTTTAAAAGCCTTTGGGAAACGAAGGGAAGCTAAGCCCTTAACATTGTTTAATTTACTGTCGCTAGAATTAATCCTGTCAGAAAACCTAATTATTATATTTATTAGATTGTTGTTTTTTTAAACATATGACATCTGCCTTCTCATGATACTTTAGAGGATTCGAATAAAACAACCTACCAGGATTTTTCTATATCACATTTTCAGCTATAACACCTATCTGTCTACCTGTCTGGCGGTCTATCCATCCATCCATCCATCCATCCATCCATCTAAATCCTGTATTGAACGCATTCCATATCCAGTAAACAGGAGCGCCACAGTGTCCCTTTGATGGTCACTGGGGATCAGCTGAATCCACTGCATATCTCTGAGCTGCAGGAATGTCACCCACTGGCCAACTGTCCCAGTTACAGCTCCAGTACGCGTCTATTAGCGCTACCTGGTGAACACGTCGAGGTAGTGCGTCTTCTGGAAAGCTCTTTCCAGCTGCTCCAGCTGGTAACTGGTGAAGGTAGTTCTGTATCTTCTCTGCTTTCGTTTGTGCGTCCCGTCCTCTGCGTCGCTGCCCGCGGACAAGCACGAGCCCTCCTCAGTCTCCCTCAGCTTCACGTGCTCCTCTTCCAGACTGTCCTCTTCGCGCCAAGCACCGGCTCCGTCTGCGCGCGCTGCTCGCGGCTCGCTTTCAAGCGGGTGTTGCCGGTACGATCTGCTCCGGCTGATGCTGAGACGGGGCGCTTGAGAGAGGTTCAGGCTCTCGCGTGTGCTCTCCGCGAGCCTCTCGTCGTCCGCGGGCTGGCCCTCCTGCGCGTGACCCGCAGATAACAGGCTGAACGGGCAGCACAGCTTTGGGCACGTGCATGTCCGGCTGAGGGGTACAGGGTGATTTTAATGCAGCTGCAGAAAAAGAGAAAGCGTCAAGTTCATCAGAAATATTCAGAATTATTATTATTATTATTGTGTGTATTATTATTGTGTGTGTGTGTTGTTATTGTTGTTGTTGTTATTTGTTGACCCATTTGTTGTTGTTATTTGTTATTGCATTCGTATTATTATCATCATTATTATTTGTATAAATAAAAAAATGAATTGAAATAAAATTAAATAAAATACATTTATAAATAAGCTTTTTTATCTAAATAATATATTTTCTATTAATCAATGTAGATCTTAATTCAACACTTTATTTACGATATCCAACAGTATTACTGAACTGTATTGCTCTAAATAAATGAAACTGATGCAGACCTTGTCCTGGAGCGCTCTCTTCTGCTGCCCCGCTCTGCATGCCCAGCACTCTGACTGTGAGCGGACTCCTCCTGCAATGTACTCTCAATGCAGTGGGAGGACAGGACTGGAACTTCCTCTTGTTATCCACTGCCTGATCGTGGATGTCATGTTCTTCCTGTGCGCTCATGTCTGAGGGGCTCATGTGGGGGGATGTGGTAATCCAGGGGTCGAGCTTTCACTCCCTCATGAAGCTTTTGCCTTCTCCTCAGCTCCCTCTTCACTCTGACATTTGTAGGTTACTGATCTGTGAGCCTCCCAGGCTCCTCTTCTGATTGGACAACTAAAGAAGGCTCAATCAGCTGGACGAAAAGTGTCGGCCATCCTTCATCATTACAGCTATGGTGCCCACCAGAATTTCACAGGAGAGCACAATAAACGTTCCAGAGAAGTGTCAGGTTTCAGTGAAGACTGTCGGTGCAGTTATCACGCTTATAAAGCCCCACTGTGGTGTTTAATTCAGTCAAAATAAAAAATACCGAAGAAGGCGCAAATGAGGGACGTTTCATTTTCTTTTCTTTAATTTATATAGTGACCTAGTGACCAGATTTTCTAGAAATCCAAAATAGTTCACACTTAATCGAATTTATTCAGTCAGTCATTCAGTGTCAATGTTAATATAATGTTTCACTCAATAATTCAACCACCAAGGATTTGGAATCAAGAGTGGAATCAAGAGTTTGGAGTCAGTGTTTAAATAATAAGATATAATTTTATTTAATATTCTAATAATCTATTCATGTGTTTTGAATAATTTGTAAACAAGCAATCTGTAAACAAGCTTTATATTGATGCACAGAGTATTTTGCCCGGATACTTCCAGGTTATATTTTATTCTTTTGTTTTGAGAAAATGATGAAATACTGTATGAAACGTCTAAAATACTCATTTTGTTTCAGTTTATTTCATTATAATAGCTTAGACTATAAATTATTACGGCATAAAATGAGACTATGAGTAGGAGAACTGATATAAAAGGGAGCAAATGTAGCTTATTGTTAAAGTGATTTTAGAGACGGCGCGCCCCCTGCTGTTCAAACAGACATACTTCAATTCAGAATAACCATATACAGATTAACATCTTAAAGTAAGAAATATAATATTATAAACAGTATTATTATTATTATTATTATTGTTGATGTTATTACAAAACTCATTCATATTCATATTGTTGTATTAAACAGTAGTATTATATTAAAATATACATTTTAATTAATTCATGTTCATGTTGTTATCTTGAACATTATTATTAGTATATTTCTATTAAAGTATTAATTGTAATTCATTCATAATCATTTTGTTATATTCATATTCATATATTGTTTGTCCAATCCGTTGCGTTCAAATACACTGCATTTGAGTGAGTGGACCTATGTCTGGTCAACTGGATATCCACTACCTCACTGTCAGGCCACAGTATGTCTGGCTGAAGAACATCACTTCTTTGCAGTCTGGTGCCACAGGAATCATCTGCAGCTCAACATCTCAAAGACCAAGGAGCTGGTCATTGACTTTGGGAGGTCCAGACCAAAGTTACAGTTCTGATTGGGGAGATGAGGGTGGAGCGTGGAAGACTATTGGACTCCTACAAGTACCCAACAGGCTGTGGCTGGATAGCAAGTTGGACTGGTCATATAACATCAACCACCTGTGTACAGAAAGGAGACAGAGCAGGCTGTACTTTCTAAGGAATCTGCGGTCACCCCAACATCTACGGGAAACTCCTGGGGATGTTCTATCAGTCCGTGGTTGCCAGTGTCCTGTTCTACACTGTGGTGTGGGGGGCAGCATATCCAAGAAGGACACAAACAGGCTGGACAAGCTGATCAGGCGTGCTGGTTCTGTGGTTGGCACAAGGCTGGACTCTCTGGTGTCAGTGGCAGAGAAGAGGACTCTGAAAAAACTACTGGACATTATGGACAGTGCCCATCATCCCAACTACACCTGTCATCAGCCACCAGAGGAGCCTGTTCAGTGAGAGACTGCTCCTTCCCAAATGCAGGACCAATAGACTTAAAAACTCTTTTGTACCGCATGCCATCAGACTGTACAACTCCTCTCTGGGGGGAGGAGTGCTAACAGGAGGGTTAAGGATGGGAATGAGTAGGAACTGAACCAACAGCTAACAATGTTCTGGCTGACATACGACACAGCTGGACTCTCTGGCCACTGGCCAAACAGTTTCAAAATTATTGTATGTGAAATACCCCTTCATACAGGACTCTTTTTTTTCTCATGCACTATTATCTATATTGTATTCTTTAATATATTCTGTATATTATATATTCTATATATTTATATAGTGCTTCTTACTCCTACAAAAGAATTTTTCTACCTATCTTTCTCTCTCGGTTAAATCATTTTTAACCTCAATTCATATAAACCTCCACCTCCTGCACCAGGATTGGCTAATTAATATTCAAGGATAGGACAGAATAGAAACTAGTCAATCACGTCTTTGAAGGCGGGATTATGTTGGACACTGTTGGGGCAAACGCTGTCAGGGCAACCCTGTAACCATGGTGACGGTACACAATATAGATACCAAGTAAATGCAGGGCCAGTATTACTGATATTACTTTTAATACGCTAAATATTTAAGCTTCATAGAGCCAAAGGATCCAAAGGATAGAATTTTGCCAAACATTGTGACAACAAAATACTTTATTATTACAATCCACATTTTTGTTTAGAAACAATGGAAATAAACACACAGAAATAAATATTATTTTAGGTAGAAAAGGTGAAACCACAATAAAAAAATAAAAATTCTCCCCTCACTACACATCTTTTCTAGTTCTTTTATTCTTTGTTTTTTGTTTTTTTATTAGAATTGTTCTTAGGAAAAACAATTTAAATAGGGAATTTTCTTCCTTTCAGTGCAATTCTGTTTTTTTGTTTTGTTTTTGTTTTTTTTTATAGTGTAAAAAATATCATTCAACACAAAACAAAATGTCCTGAGGTAGAGGGCTGACAAACCACAATACAACAAGATTAACACACCACAACAAATACTGTGAAGTTTCAAACTTATTCTGTTTTTCAAGTCGAGAGTTTTGTATCTCTGGGTGGAGGCTCTGGGTCTGTCGGGGCAGGGAACGGGGGATGTCTCTCCTCGCCGTTTCTGCAGCTCCACGTTTTCTGCTGCATGATTTTTCATCTGCTTGTAGAGGTTTCTTGTGTTTCCACTCTATTTAACAGCCCTGTTGCAAACTACACCGCTGCTGTGATTTCATTTTCTGCAGTAAAATAAAGCCAAACGGAGCTTCTCTTCCTCTCACACACTTCGGTACTCCGGTGGCGTCTCTCTCCGTCATGTGACGTGTGCAATTGAGGAGAGCGCTGATTGGCGGGCCAGACGGAGTGGGCGGACAGGCTGAGCCTGCATGTCTGATTGGCTGGCACCACTGAGCCACGTGACGTGGAACTATAGTAGACGAGCGTTGGGGACGCTGCGTGCGCTCTCAGTGCTGTGACAGAGTGGCGGCGCTCGTACAGAGAGGAGCCTTGATGAATGCGCATGCGCAGCAGTCAGTGCGCGAGGGACAGAAAAAAAGCTTGAGTATAGATCTTTTTACACGAGTATTGATCAATATCAATACCAGCGTTGGTATCCATCTTATCGATATTTGGATCCATCTGCCCACCGCTAGTACAGAAGCTACCAGAAAACAAAGTAAAGAGAGTGGAAAACGGCAACAGTATACGAGATGGCAGAGGAAGCGGTTGATGGGCCATCCTATGTGGAGAAAGTATCAATCCCTCAGGAGTCTGAGGATGGTTTTGAGGATGAGGAGCACTCTGTCCAGGAGGAAAGTGTAACTGAAGGAGAAGATGGCCTGGAAACCATTGAGCTTGCAGAGATGGCACTGATGGTCCAGAATGCCCAGCCTCCTCCAAGCAGCCCAACCATATCCCTGGGGTGGTGGATGATTTTGTCCGGAACTTTCTTGTTAAAATGAATGAGTGAACTCTGGATTGCTTCCAAACAGAGTGGTTTGAGATGCAACACAAAGGCATCATTAAAACAGTTGATATAGGTTTTATAGCAGATGTTTACACAATGAGCTTTTAGGCAATAGGCAGAAAAAAGTGCGAAGAAAATGAGACAACTATAGGCAGGCTGCATTTCAAGCTGAAGAGACTATTGTAAAACTGCAGAAGGAGAGAGATTTCCATCGTTTGCAGCATAATCGTGTGGTTCAAGAGAAGAACAGGCTCATTGAGGACATTAAATGGATGAAGAAAAACTATGCATCCGGTGAGACTGCTCATAAACAACTGAAGGAGAAGTACCAGATGGTCAAGCTGAAGATGCTGAGTCGGTATTGAGAGGGACAGAGCCTTTAGTCAAGTTCACAACCTAGAAAGCACTCTAAATCCTTCACAGTCCTCCCCAGGGACTCCTAGTAGATCCACCGAATCTCAAAAAGAACAAGAGCCAGCTCAGTGTAGTTCAGAACAAAGCTTAAGCCCAGGAGATGGTGTAACTCCTCACGACTCAAGCAAGAACACAACCAGTAAACATCCAAATGACTCAGAGTTCCCCCCAAACACACGTGTCAATCCCTTCCTGCCCCACATAAAAGCCTTGTCTGCTCAAAGCACCAAAACCTCCAACTTTTCCATGACCAAAGCCATCAGAGCTCACACTATGGCTGTGAGCAGCCTTGCTCTCCATCCACGCAAATTTGTTGTGGCCTCTGCTAGTGAAGACCATCTCTGGAGGCTTTGGTGGATGCCAGAAGGTAAGATGATAGTGGCTGGAGAGGGACACACTGACTGGTTTATCTTCATGTACTTTCCACCCCGTGGTAGATGCCCTGGCCACCACTAGTGGAACTACAGTGAATTTGGGACTTTGTAAAGAGCCACCATGCGACAACCAGAGGCCACACACATGCGACCTGGGGATGCTCGACACACATGTAGGGGACTTGTAGCCTCCTGCTCCATGGACAACACAGGCAAAGTGTGGGACCTCAACAGTGAGCGCTGCCGCTACACTCTACAAGGCCACGTAGACTCTGTGAACAGCATCACATTCCTGCCCTTTTCCAACATCCTCCTCTGCCTCTCACTGATAGGCCTCTCCTGTGGGATGCCCGTAGTGCGCTGTGTGCTGAGCCTTCTGGACACAAGCATACTTTGCGTGCTGTCTTCAATGCCATAGAACACCATTGCTTCCTGTGATTCTTCTGGTGTGGTGAAATTATGGGATGTAAGAAAAGTGTCCACCATGGTGACCATGCATACTGGGCCACAGCCTAGCAACTACGTGACCTTCAGTCCAAATGGAAGGTGCTGGCAGTTAAGTAATGATGGCTCAGTGAAGCTGGAGTGAGTGGCTTCTTTACACCTGTCTAGACTTTCAGGGCATAATGATACGGTTCAAAGTGTCATTTTTGATCATAAAGGAGAATACTCACTATCTGCAGGATGTGATGGTGAGATTTGCATCTGGTCTTGATATTTGAAATGCTAAGAACTTAGAACTGTATATTTTTGAAGAAATGTATACTTAATGTGTTAATATTTAATCACACAATTTATAAATTCAGTAATGTTTCAAATCAGAAATGTTCCCATGTCAATATTCCACAGATAAGTGTCAGAATGTTGAATCTGAACTGTCTAAACTATAAACAAATGTATCAAAAATGTTTGAAATCATATTCAGTTGTTCAAAAGCTAAAATAAAACACAATCAGTCATAGTTTTCCTCCTGATTATTTTCCAGGATTGCAGGAGTAGTATTTCAGGTAATCACGAGTATGCTATCTAACAATATGTATACTCCATGACCGTTTAGTGTATTATGGGAAAAGCTTATTGGATTATGTTTAAAGGGAAATGTACTGCTGTATCTGTTACTTTACGCGTCAGACAAGGAGATATTTGAGAAATTTAGCGATTACATCGTAAATGACCACAGAGCAGTCATTAGATGTGGAGGCTTTTTATTTTCCTCTTGTTTTGGTTAACATGTGTTGCTGTTCTTAAACAGTACAATAGGTAGAGGAGGTGCCTACCTCATAGAGTTTGTGATGTAGTGGCTGTTTAGTGAGGAAAGGAATGGCATGGACCTCTGTATGCAAGTAACACAGGCTATTAGGTGAAAGGCTTTCCATCTTCCTTATTATTTATCATTTATAAATGGTAACTGTGATGTTAGCAGTGACTGAGAAAAATACCACCAACACTGTAGTTGTATTTATATTAATGCCAGTTGATTTAATTAAACTTGATCCTATTTAAGTTACACGATTGTTATTTATCTTATAGTTCAGTTCATAACACTATAGACCTCACACACCAACAATCATTATACTACCTGCCTAGTATTGTTTAAGTTCATGCACCAAAGCGTACTGAGGTGTGTATCACAAGTAGCTCTTCTGTGGGACCTGATCTGACCAGATGAGCTAGTCTTCTCTCCACACATGTATCAGTGAGCATGAGATTTCTGTGACTGTTGCTGGTTCATGGCTTCTCTTGAGCACTTTAGATGCGGACCTAGATGGAAGGCCCGATCGTTCATCCATCTGAGTGTTCCTCAGATTATGAGTGCTCAATTTCCACCTTCTAGCACATAAACCTGAATATCTGACTTCTTGATGTCCCTGTATATCCCACCATTTTACAACGCTCTGAATGGCGCTGCAGTGACGTCACAGCGAATGTATCTCCTCCCCTCCAGGGAGGGCGCCAGTCGAGCGGAGCGCAGCTGTGAGACAGGAAACGCGTAGAGCGCAAAGCAAAACAGACACACGCCTCTCAGCGCAGGACTTGTAGTTAAGGAAGTAGGGCTGGCGATGTATAAACGCTTGCAGACGCAGAGCGCTGGTGCTGAAGCCGTGTCGGCGGCTGGTTGACGTTCCGGCGCCGGCAGCATGCTGAGCGCGCGCTGACGCGGCCGGTCTCACTGAACCCGCAGCGATGCTGAAGAGCGTGGAGCTGCAGTGCTGGATGCTCTGCGATCCACAGGCAAACAGAGTGAAAGAGTGGAGGAAGATGTTTCAGGAAATGGGGCTGGGACTGAAACCAGACTCTGCATAGCTAGTGGAGTCATGCTAGTGAAGAATCTGAAAAGAAGGAAAGTTTTATTTGTTGAATAAAATAAATGAACCAACCAACCAGTAACCCACAACCCGACCACCACAACACAGTTGGACTCTGTGCAGTAAACAGCGCGAAAGTGCAATATTAATGTGCAATACCCCCCTACAGGACTCTTTTTTTCATGCACTATATATATCTTATATTGTAATATAGTCTATATTGTACCATTTCTTTATAGTTTATATAATGTTTCTTCTTTGCACACAAGTCTTATCTTTCTATCCCTTTTTCTGTACTGTACCTATGCTGCTGCTGGACTTCATTTCCTGAGAGCCCCCAAGGGACCAGTAAAGTTTTATTCTAATCTATTCTGTTATGTCTGATATTATTCATCCATGTGTTCTAATGCTGATGCTGGCTTTGAAACATATAGATATTTATTTGTAGAGGGTTGGAATGCAGTAACATTTTCAAAAAACAAAATGTAGCACAGTAGCTCAGCTTCACTTACATATTCTGCTCTTCTTGAGTACATTAAATACATCCATTTGAAAAAAGCAATCAAATATTATCTTATGTCCAATGTTGATAGTTTATTTTACATAGTTCCATATCTACTGGTTTTAAAATGCCATTGTTTATTGCTATATTAGCCCTCCAAGGCAAAACTAATTACATGTCTTGACTGCCTATATTTTGGCATAATGTTTTGATTGCCAGTTAAACCTCACTTTAGGTATGAGATATTGTGGTGTCCAACTGTTTAGAAAGGAAATGTAGATACACAGCTTCAAACTCACCTGCTGAAGTTAGGACCAACAATGGCACAGGTGTCTGAACTGCGCTGCCAAACAGAGAACTGGTCTGTGGGAGGGTGGGGCTAGGGAAGCCCTGGGTCAGTCTGTGGAGGGAAGCAGGCCACGCTGACTCAATGGCTGGATGCAGGGTGGGTGTAAATGGAGCCCCACCCAAATAATGGCAAAGAGATTGTGCTGCAGTGATGGGTCCAGGGAAGTGCAAGCCCAGTGGTTGGGCCTGGACTCCTGCCTTCTCTCTTTTTCTCCATTTGTACGCCCAGTTCTGGAGACCAAACCTGGAAAGACCATGTTTAATTTAGTCAGATGGAAAGTGTTAATGGTTATCAATTGTTTTAGTAAAGCAAGTTTAAAAATCCAACACTAGGTTCTTCACAAACATGACTAATACAGAAGAAGTGAGTAAAATGATTCAAGTAGAGCTTGAACCTGGTCAGACTGGAAGAGAAGAGATGACAGTGAGCATTGTTTGTTTGTGTGTGTGTGTGTGTGTGTGTGTGTGCATGCTCTGGGCCCAGTTTCCCAATAGCATTTTTTTGTTAATGTCATCTTAAGTGGTAGACTGTGTTTAGTGATGCTAAGATAAAACTGCTCCCTAGAACTAAAATACTGCTCTTTAGGGTTTAATAGGTGAGAGGGACACTCTGCCTTCAGGCTACATACAGTCTTTTTTTGTGATTTGGAGAATAATATAATAGTTTATATTTAAATGTATTAATTCATTATATAATAATATTTCAACTACATTCTGTTAGCTTTACTGACATATTTTAAGGACACTGTACTAAAAATATCTGTTGTGAGTGCAGTTTCAGTTCAGTAATAAACGTTAATCTCAGATTCAATATTCAGTATTTAGTACTGAAATAATATAGCTGAAATGAGACTCACCTGCATGCCTCTATCAGATCTAACCGCATCGCTAATTCCTCCTAAAGAAGAACATACAGAAGAAGGAAAGAATAAGAAAAAGAAAAAGTGGGTAAATTAGTGAATTACAAATAAATAAATAAATAAATAGATAAATAAATAAATAAATAAATAAATAAATAAATAAATAAATAATGGCTCTGCAGTCAGACATGAAATTTCTACATTTAATGGACTTTTTGTTTATGACTATTTCTTTTAATTCTTTTATGACATACAAAAACTTTTGAATGCTATTTTTCAAAATAAAATCTATTTATAAATTAACTTCCAAATCATTTTCTGTAGATAAAATGATACCATATCGTCTCTCTCTCTCTCTCTAGTTATGATGATTTTAGTACTAAAGTCTTTGGGAAACAGAAGAGGAAGCTAAGCTCTTAGCATTGTTTAATTTACTGTCCTTTAAATTAATCCTGTCAAAACCTAATTATTATATTTATTAGATTGTTGTTTTTAAACACTTAGACATCTGCCACTTCTCGATACTTTGAAAGTTCAGACCAAAACAACCTACCAGGATTTTTTTCCTCACTCACATTTCAGCTATAACACCTATCCTGTCTGCCTGCCAGTCCTATCTATCAGGGTGAGTGCGTCTTCTGAAGCTCTTTCCAGCTGCTCCAGCTAGTGGCCGCTGGTGAAAGTGGATCATTATCTTCTCTGCTTTCGTTTGTGCGTCCCGTCCTCTGCGTCACTGCCCGCGGACAAGCACGAGCCCTCCTCGGTCTCCCTCAGCTTCACGTGCTCCTCTTCCAGACTGTCCTCTTCGCGCCAAGCACCGGCTCCGATCTGCGCGCTGCTCGCAGCCTCACTTTCAAGCGAGTGTTGCCGGTACGATCTCACTCCGGCTGATGCTGGGGACGGATGTTCAGGCTCTCGCGTGTGCTCTCCGCGAGCCTCTCGTCGTCCGCGGGCTGGCCCTCCTGCGCGTGACCCGCGGATAACGGGCGGAACGGGCGGCACAGCTTTGGAGGCACGTGCATGTCCGGCTGAGGGTACAGGATGATTTTAGCCTGGTTTGGAAGAAAGCGTCAAGTTCATCAAGAAATATTCAAATTATTATTATTATTATTATTATTATTATTATTATGTGTATTATTATTATTATTATTATTTTATCATTATTTTATCATTGTATTTGTTATTGCATTAGTACTATTATCATTATTATTTGTATAAATAAAAAATGAATTGAAATAAATTAAATTAATACATTTATAAATAAGCTTTTTTATCTAAATAATGTATTTTCTATTAATCGATATGGATCTTAATTCAACACTTTATTTACATTATCCAACAGTATTACTGAACTGTAAATTACACCTAAATAAATGAAACTGGTGAGACCTTGTCTGGGCGCTCTCTTCTGCTGCCCCGCTCATGCATGCCCAGCGCACTCTCTGACTGTAGGCAGACTCCTCCTGCCAGTATGCTCTCAATGCAGTAGAGAGATAGGACTGGAGACTTCCTCTTGTTATCTGCTGATGTGGATGTCCTTGTTCTTCCTGTGTGCATATCTGAGGCTCATGTGGGGGGGATGTGGTAATCCAGGGGTCGAGCTTTCACTCCCTCATGAAGCTTTTGCCTTCTCCTCAGCTCCCTCTTCACTCTGACATTTGCAGGTTACTGATCTGTGAGCCTCCCAGGCTCCTCTTCTGATTGGACAACTAAAGAAAGGCTCAATCAGCTGGACGAAGGGTGTCGGCCATCCTTCATCATTACAACTGTGGTGCCCACCAGAATTTCACAGAGCACAATAAACGTTCAGAGAAGTGTGTCAGGTTTCAGTGAAGACTGTCGGATACAGTTATCACACACTTATAAAAGCCCCACTGTGGTGTTTAATTCAGTTAAAATAAAAAATACCGAAGAAGGCGCAAATGAGGGACGTTTCATTTTCTTTTCTTTAATTTACATAGTGACCAAGATTTTCCGAAATCCAAATAGTTCACACTTAATCGAATTTATTCAGTCAGTCATTCAGTGTCAAGTTATGCAATGTTTCCACTCAATAATTCCAACCACAAAGGGATTTGGAATCGAGTGGAATCAAGAGTTTGGAGTCAGTGTTTAAATAATAAGATATAATTGTATTTAATATTCTAATAATCTATTCATGTGTTTTGAATAATTTGTAACAATCTGTAAACAAGCTTTATAATGATGCTGAAATTATTTGCCAGTATGCTTCGGGTTATATTTTATTCTTTTGTTTGTAGAAAATGATGAAATACTGTATGAAACGTTTAAAATACTCATTTTGTTTATATTTCATTTTAATAGTTTGGACTGTATAAATTATTACGGCATAAAATGAGACTATGAGTAGGAGAACTGATATAAAAGGGAACAAATGTAGCTGATTGTTAAAGTGATTTTAGAGATGGCGCGCCCCCTACAGTGCATTTGAATGAGCCCATACAATTTGTTTGTATCAAAATAAGAAGTTGTTGGTCATTACAAATCGAAAACAAATTATTTTGGTGAAAAAATACAGTCAAAAGCCAACGGGTCTATAACAATAAATATTGAATAAACTATTCGTTAAATCGTTTTTAACCTCAATTCAGATAAACCTCCACCTCCTGCACCAGGATTGGCTAATTAAGATTCAATCGTTCCTCAGTAGATAGGATAGGATGGGATAAAGCCGTGATACGTCGTGAAGGCAGGATTATGTTGGACACCTTGGAATGACCTTTGTCAGGGCAACCCTGTAACCATGGTGACAGTACAAGCGCTACCAGCAGAATAGTGAACAGATTGGAAAGCAGCAGCAATGTAGCAAGGATGGCAGAGGCGGTTGATGGGGCCATGCTATGTGGAGAAAGTATCAATGCATCGGGAGTCTGAGGATGGTTTTGAATACGAGGAGCACTCTGTCCAGGAGGAAAGTGTAACTGAAGGAGAAGATGACCTGGAAGCTCTAGTTAAAGCTTTGAGAGATGGCACTGATGGTCCAGAATGCCCAGCCTCCTCCAAGCAGCCCAACCATATCCCTGAGGTGGTGGATGATTTTGTCCGGAACTTTCTTGTTAAAATGGGAATGAGCAGAACTCTGGATTGCTTCCAAACAGAGTGGTTTGAGATGCAACACAGAGGCATCCTTAAAACAGTTGATGTGGGTTTTTGCCTTCTGGTGTTTACACCTGACCAGGCTTTTAAGGCAATGAGCTGAAAAAGTGCAAAGAGAGCGAGACAGCTATGAGCAGGCTGCATTTCAAGCAGAAGAGACTATTGTAAGACTGCAGAAGGAGAGAGATTTCCATCGTTTGCAGCATAATCGTGTGGTTCAAGAGAAGAACAGGCTCATTGAGGACATTAAATGGATGAAGAAAAACTATGCATCTGGTGAGACTGCTCATAAACAACTGAAGGAGAAGTACCAGATGGTCCAGAGGCAGAAGATGCTGGTCAGTATTGAGAGGGACAGAGCCTTTAGTCAAGTTCACAACCTAGAAAGCACTCTAAATCCTTCCTCCTCACCAGGGACTCCTAGTTGTCCAGAACGAAGCTTAAGACCAGGAGATGGTGTAACTCCTCATAACTCAAGGAAGAACACAACCAGTAAACATCCAAATGACTCAGAGTTCCCCTCAAACACATGCGTCAATCCCTTCCTGCCCCACATAAAAGCCTTGTCTGCTCAAAGCACCAAAGCCTCTAACTTTTCCACCACAGCCATCAAAGCTCACACCATGGCTATGAGCAGCCTTGCTCTCCATCCACGCAAATTTGTTGTGGCCTCCACTAGTGATGATCATCTCTGGAGGCTTTGGGGGATGCCAGAAGGTAAGATGATAGTGGCTGGAGGGACATGGCTGGTTATCTTGGTGCAGTTTTCCACCCCAGTGAGCAGATGCCTGGCCACCACTAGTGAGGTACTACAGTGAAAGGTACAGGACTTTATATAAAGGCCTGCATGCACTGACCTTAATTTTGCTCTCACGGCCTAGGGATGCTCATTCCACATGCTGGGGACTTTGTGGCCTCCTGCTCCATGGATGCTCAGGCAAAGTGCTTAGGACCTCAACAGTGGCGCTGCTACCTCTCTGATGTCACGGCGTCGACTCCGTGAACAGCATCACATTCCTGCCCTTTTCCAACATCCTCCTCACCTCCTCTGCTGATAAGACACTGTCTCTGTGGGATGCCCGTAGTGCGCTGTGTGCTCAGACCTTCTATGGACACAAGCACTCCTGCAACGAATGCTGTCTTCAATGCCATAGGAGACACCATTGCTTCTGTGTTCTTCTGGTGTGGTGAAAGTGGATGTAAAAGAAAAGTGCTCCACCATGACCATGCATACTGGGCCACAGCCCTATGTAAGTGACCTTCAGTCCAAATGGAAGGTGCTGGCAGTTGCAGTAATGATGGCTCAGTGAAGCTGGTGAGTAGCTTCTTCCCTGTCTAGACTCAGGGCATAATGATACGGTTCAAGTGTCATTTTGATCATAAAGGAATACTTACTATCTGCAGGATGTGTGATGGTGAATTTGCATCTGATGTGATAAACTTGGAAATACTGAACCCAAGACTGTATATTTTGAAGAAATATATACTTAATGTATTAATATTTAATCACACAATTTAAATTCAGTAATGTTTCAAATCAGAAATAAAATAAATAAACACAATCAATTACAGTTTTCCTCCTGATTATTTCCAGTTGCAGGAGTAGTATTTCAGGTAATCTACATTACCTTCATACTATCTCACCAATGCTGCCTCACATGGCCCATTTGTAGTGTATTATAGGGAAAAACATTGGATTGTGTTTAAGAAATGTGTAACTGTCTGTTACATTCACGTGAACAGAGATGTTGGAAGGCTAGCGATTGCATACGTAGGCGTACAAGAGGCAAAAGTCATTAGATGTAGGAGGCTTTTTATTTTCCTGTTGTTTTGGTTAGCATAAGTGTTGCTGTTCTTAAACTGTCACAACAATAGGTGAAAGGAGGTGCCTACCTCATAGAGTTTGTGATGTAGTGGCTGTTTAGAGTGAGGGGGAAAGGAATGGCATGGACCCTATGTATGCAAGTAACCTGGTACAATGGTGAAAGGCTTTGCCATCTTCCTTATTATTTATCATTTATAAATAGTAACTGTGATATTGCTTGATGACAGAAAAATACCACCAACACTGTAGTGTATTTTATATTAATATGATTTGATTTAATTAAACTTGATCTATTTAGAAGTTGCAGTTGTATTTATCTTATAGTTCAGTTCATAACACTATGGGCCTCTACACCAACAATCATTATACTACCTACCTAGTATTGTTTTAAGTTCATGCACACAAAGCGTACTGGGGTGGGGGATTACAAGTAAGCTGCTTCATTTGGGATCTTAGTCTGGCTGGATGGGACTAGTGCTCTCACACATGTATCCAGTGAGCATCGGGTTTCTGTGACTGTCGCTGGCTCATCGCTTCTCTTGAGCAATTTAGGTAAGGACCCTCAGAAATTGCAATCTCTTGGAATGCCAGTCATTCATCCATCACAGGTGTTCACTAAGATCAACCTGAATATGCGGCTTCTTGATGTCCCTGTATATCACTCGTTACAACGCTCTGAATGGCGCTGCAGTGACGTCTGGCGAATGTGTCCTCCTCAGGGAGCGCGGAGTCGGAGAGCGGAGCAGCTGCCAGGACGAAACGCGTGGGAGCTGCCCAAAGCAAAACAGGGCACGCCTCTCAGCAGCGCCAGGACTTGTGGTTAAGAAATGAGACTGAGTATAAGCGCTTGCAGACGCAGGCGCTGGTGCACAACCGGTAATCCGGCGGCTGATTTAACGTTCCGGCGCCGGCAGCATGCGAGCGCGCGCTGACGCGGCCGGTCTCACTGAACCCGCAGCGATGCTGAAGAGCGTGGGGAAGCTGTTCGGGTTGCGGCGCAAAGCCGCGCCGCCCAAGGCCCGCGTCGACCGGAGGAAGACCCGAGTCAACCTGCTGGATGAAATGCTGGACGACAGTGACGAGGGCTCCTACCGCAGCACCACCAGCGTCAGCTCCGAGAGCGAGTCCGGACGGAGCGGCTCCGGCGGCTCGGACAGCTCCTACCGGCCTAAGCGCGGCAGCGATGGGGATGAGGACGAGGGGAAGGGGGAAGAGGAGGAGGAGGAGGCGAGCAGTAGCAGTGGTAGTGGTAGTAGTGGTGGGAGTAGCAGTAGCAGCAGCAGCGAGGCGGGCGGGAGGTGCTCCGTGTCCCGCGGGAGAAGCAGGAAGAGAGCCGGCAGAGCCGCGGCGTTGGAGGATGACTCCTCCAGCGACTCCAGCGCCGTGGGCACCGAGCCTCGCCGCAAAGCGCGGCAGAAGAAGCGCCTCAAGCTTCCTGACTCCGAGGACGAGGCGGTGAAGGAGAAGAAGCGACAGGCGGAGCTTCGCAAAGCCAAAGAAGCCGCGGCCAAGAGGAAGGAGAGGAAGAGTAAACTGATGGAGCTCGCGCGCAAGAGGAAGACGGTCACTCCGCGGCGCAGCCGCAGACCGCGGGTAACTGAGGCGGTCAGCCTCCACACCTCTCATACAGAGAGAGAGAGAGAGGGTGAAGAGATGAGAGGGAGGGGGGAGGATATACTGAATTGAGATATATAGCATGCATGTGTGGAGGAAAAATACACGGAGAAAAAGGCTTTTTACTATATATTTAACATTGAAATGTGATCTTCATTTCTTCTTAATACACACCAACCGTTAAGGCAGAATTAAAGAAGTCCACATGAGAAATGTTTGAGAACAAGTGGTTTAACATATCTTAATTGTAATAGACTAGTAGTAATTCAGATATCAGTATTATTAATTTTATTCTCCTTACAAAAGTGAATTGCAAATTCTGTATATGTCAAATCAAAGCTAAATTTCAAGTACCTTAAAGTTTAATTGTTAAATAATTGTTAAATAAAAATTTTATTGTAATTTATTTTTATTTTACTAGAACTTCTAACAGTGAAATTGAGTTACAGCTTGTCTCTCTGGTGGCATTCGGTTTTCAGAGGTGAGATTTGAGTGCTAGTTCCTTCTCATAGAGAATATTCAGGACACAGCATAATAATGATCTGTTTATACATTCAGTTATTCAGTTACACTCTGAGCCTCACTTAGAACATATCATCACTGTCCACTGAAAAACGTGAACAAAATGGTGACTTTAGAGGAGAAGGCTAAGTATGTTCTTAACTTTGAATGGAACTAAATGAAAAAGACAAGTAATTAAGCATAATTTTAAAGCATTTCTATTGGTCTATTAATTCAGAATTATTTACACTGTGTACAGAGAAGATATAGGGTTCAGACTATGGAGAAAAATGGAGATACGTGGTTTTCATTGGACAGCAGCAATATATATTTTAAAAGTGAGTAATACCTAAACACAACAACAATACACAGTTAATAAGAGATGTCGGGTTACAGCTGTGAACGGGTCACATCTCAACCATGTTTAAACCAACCTGTTGGTTTAGTTAAAGTTTCCAGCAACTGTGCCATTATTCCATGAAATATGTGCATCACATGTGGTCTGTTGCTTAATGTTCCTAGCTTGTCAGTTTCTCTTTTGCCAAATTAGGGTTCAGAAGAGGAGGAGGAGGAAGAGGAGAAAGGTAAAGAGGATAAAGTTGAAGACACAAAGAAAGCAGAAGTGCTTGAAGACAGCTCCAGTGACAGTGAGGAAGATGCCAATCCTTTGATGGACAGCAGCGAAGAAGAAAAGCTTGCAGATAGTGACAGCCTGAAGGACTTCATTGTAGAGGAGGGAGAACAGAAAGAGGCAGAGAAAGAGGAGGATGTGGGGGAGCCAGGAGACAAGGACTTCCTTTCTTGCCTTCCACGCCAGTGTAAGCACTCAGATTCTGTATTTTACTGTTGTAGTGGTTAAGTGTGAACACATTTGCCTTAATACTTTACTCGTTCTTGTTTGGTTCCAGTGTTTGGTCAGTAATTTGAAGCTTTTTCTCTTGTCTTTCATAGTCATCACTGGATCTCAGTTCACCCATTTTCAAGTGGTGGTCAAAGCTTTGTTGATCAATGCTCTGGACACATCCTTTCTCAAGTCCCTTTACAGTATGTTTTTACTTTTCATTTTAGTCATTTTAGGCATTGGAAACATTATCACACACACAAAATGAGGGTTCTTCCAGAGTCCCTTAGTATTGTAAGCAATTCACAAAAAAAACAGGTACATTTCAGAGAACCACATTCTGTTGTGTTGAGCTGGGTTTTTGAACCTGTGGGGTGTGAAACACTCTCTAGAGGTCTGCCAGCCCAACCTCAAGGGACACAGTAGTCCACAGTGGCACTTTAAATACGTAAATATCTGTTTAATTAAAAACATTTATTTAGTATGAGTAAAGACTGAGAGATCAGTCATGTTCAAACTATAAACATTAATAGAAAGGCACAAATAGTTTACCATAATGCCAGGCAAATGAATTATCAGTTGAGACAATGTATCTGCAGGCACTTATGCAGGCAATTAACTAACCAGTAAGAGTTTCTTAAAAAAAAGAAAGAATAAAAATAGACATTATTTCTCCTTACAAGAAGGAAAAGGTCATCCACAAATACAACCCAGACAACAGTAGAAATGATGTGAGAGCATAATTGTTGTTGACATCTTTACTGCTCGATATTTGTGAGGAACATTTGGGACAGATGTTTTCAGCACTCGAGAAGTAAAAAAATTAACAAAGTTTAAATTTGTTTATGTGGGCCATTATAGTTTCAAATGATATAAAGTTGGGCTGTGAGGTAGAAAAGTTTGAGAACCCTTGCTGTAGAAAACTGTAAAGTAGTACTTAAATAAAGTTTAAGAAATGTCATCTTTACAACAGAGGAACTTAACATTGCTGTTATTGGGAATAACTTTGTTTGCTGTGTTTGTTCATGTTTATGTCTGCAGATGGAGAGCGGACAAAGCGATATGCCCAAGAGATGAAGTCATCATTGCACCACTTCGATGAAAGACTGGTGCTCCCCCGTCTAGAAAATCTGAAGCAGAGGAGCCGATGGAAGGACCGCTACAAAGTAAGGAACATGTCTATGCAAAACACGGTTTTATGGTAAAATAAAGTACAAGTGAAGTAAAACAATGCGAACTGTTCCCATTAAGGAGCGGGTGGAATGTTATCCCAAAGTGCGGATTTCCATGGTGAATGCTCACACTAAAGGATGTGAAGCCTGTGAGCTCCACAGAAATGCCCGCTTCAGTGTGCGTCTCTCTGGGCAGCTATATCATTGCAACACCCTCCAAGAAGACCAGTTTATGCCTGATGACTCCCAGGTAGCACTGGCTTGCAAAAAAAAAAAAGCTGGCAGTTCCACTTCTTTATTCTGAAATATGCATTTGTCATAAAATAGTTTTATAATTTTCAATTTTCAGTAACTTTCATAATAGATAATAGTTAACAATAGAAGAAACGATATGCCATGTTTATAATGTCATGTAAAATTTGTATTTTTTTTTTTTTTTACAAATTGTAGAGTTTCTTTGTTGGGTCAGTGTGTGCCAGCCGTACTGAGGTTTACCACACACTCAAGCATTTCAAGTACCATCTGTTTGAGCGCTGCCGTACTGCACTGGGAGCTCAGAAAGAGGCAGAAGAGCAGAAGGAAGAGGGAGATGATGATGATGATGATGATGACGACAACGAGCCAGTGAAAGACACAGTTAACAAGGTGTTCACTAAACTGCAGGAGGAAGGCTGGATTACTAAGGTATGTATATGATGAGGATGTCATGTCAATCAAATTTAATATTCAGTTTTGTAAGGCATTATTTGAACATTATTCTCACATTGTATTTCACCCTTTAGCATGAAAAAAGTTAATATTAGTGAAAAGAAAACTGAACAAGAGCACTGATATCAAGCAAGTATAAAACAATCATTTTGTATATCAGTGGGGTTTTTGCAACTCTTTATGTTCTATAGCCACAGTTTGTACTGTCTGCCACTTTGTGCTGTAAACAGTTTGGAGGCACTCTTCCAGTGTGCTCTAGCTTTTAGCTGGAAGCACTAGTGTTTCTATGCTTTATTCTTTGGACATAATTGATAGATAAAATGCAGGTTCTGCACTGGTGGAGTACAGAACCCATTTCATACTAGGAAATCCTTAACCAGAAATATTTGCCCATCATACTTTAATACCTTGATGTTGTTTTATGTTTTATTCATGCTTAAGAACTAGTTAAATGTGTTGTTCTTCATTGCTAAAAACATCAATGGTGGAAACAATCAATTAAGGAAACAATTCTTGCAACTAGTAAGTAAAGTAATTATACTCATTTGACCCACTGTGTTGTGCACGCACACACAGGAATCAGACCTCCGCATTTTACCCATCCACACACAGTGATGCACACATACACACTAGTGATTTCACACACCAGGGGGCAGTGAGCACACATGCCTGGAGCAGTGGGCAGCCCCATCCTCAGTGCCCAGGGAACAGCTGGGGAGTTCAGTGCCTTGCTCAACTGTCAGTTCAGGGATTTGAACCGGCGACCTTCTAATCACATGGCTGCTCCCCTATGTACAATGCCACTTATGTAGTCTCATGTAGCAGTTATTCTCCAATAAAGCCTAGGCCTTGAGTGGCCACCTCCTATGTGTCCTTTATGAGATGGATTTATACTAATTTCTGTAAATAAATACACCCTTATATTTATTATTATTTCCTCAAATGAAGAATGTATTCATGTGCAATATTTCAACCATAAGAGCCAAGACTGACTGACTCAGTTAAATTCATTCTTTCATTTTCTTTTTTTTTGTGGTAGAGGTCACATGATGACATCTGGAAATATTTCCTAGGGTACCATTTGCCAAAAAGAACTGGTTAAATGTAATTGACATTTTAGTAAAGAAATACATTTTTTGAAAATAGTTTTTTTTGTTGAGGTCCTAGAGGACACCTGTGCATTTAGACACACCAATTCCTCAATCACGTCCCAGGGTTGTTCAGTATGTGAGAAGGCAACCACATGCTTATGATGCATATCACCAACGCACTTGGAGGAAAGCATCAGATTCACAGCACTGATGCAATGGCTGAATGTGATGTGGAGAGAAACAGAGAGAGGGAGTGCGGTTTTACTCTCCCTCTAGACCCCAACTTCTGATGGCAAGCAGCATGACCTGGGATTTGAACTTGCAATCCTTGGATCATAGCAGTAGCGTCTTAGACTGCTGAGCCACATAAACACTTCTTGAATTAAAGTGAAGGCAAGGAAACTTCCGCTTCTTTAAGGGTCTCTCTGGGTAAATTTGATTCCTGATCAGCTTTAATCAGCACTCAGTTTCTCAATCTTGCCCACTTTGGCACCTTGGTGTTAACCATTATATTATGTGGTTTTCCTTTTCTCTCACCCAGTGATGCAAATGTCATATTTTCTCTTTTTGTACAGCAATATGATGAGTTTGAGGAACACCTTAACGCTGCAGATTTCTTCCAAGAGGAGAAACTGGACTAGGGGTATTGGACCCTGCCTTTTATTTACATAAGTGTACTTTTATTTATGTAAATAGTTTTCAGTATTAAAATCACATTTGAACCAAGAAAATCTGGTTAATGCTACATCAGAATACATTTCTGGAAGTGTAGTGAGTCTTTTCGTAATAAAATTTCAATAAGATTTATATTTATATGATTACTTTAAGCCTGGCGTTGTTTTTGTTCTTACATTATTTTAGGTTAAAGCATGGTAAGTTGAAAGTTTGTTAATCTATAAAACATAATTCAAACCCTGAATGTATAACAAAACCTGTACCAGACTGAAAAATATGCCCTCTCCAATAAACCTACTCAAAACAGTTGGTTTGATTTAATCCATTGAATGTCTCTTTGTAGAGCCATCACTGTTGGATTGTTTTATCTGTATGACATTCACACATCAATACTCCTCACATCTTGGTGTGGAAGTGAAACTATCACTTTATTATAATCTCAAAAAACTGTCCAACTTCTAATACAAATGAAGTCCATGGGGCTTTTCAACAGAGTGAGCTAAGTCAAACTGGGCTTTTCGAGGCAAGTCTGATTAATTTTATTCAATTTTGAATTGTTGAAAAACAAGTCAATAAGCAGTTACTATAGCAACATTCATTTGGAAAAACCTGCCCTGGGGATGAGCCATGTGATATCATAGGCTTGCCAGATGAGAAAATATTCAGAAACAGCATTTTGCCACAGTACTGTCCACTAAACTGCTGCAGTTTGCATACAACAAATCCAACACAGGTAAGTATTTTAAAAATACTACTTTGGAGCTCTTTTCAGTGATTTGGGAAGATGAAATCACTATATCTGGACATTGTAAATATGTGCATATGCATGAGCCTCGATTCCTGAATCCTGTCTTGACTGTGTGGGAAGAGATCACACTTTTTTTATTAGTGAAACATGAGTTTAAAGTAACTTTTTAAATATATACTAATAATCCCACCTATTGTAGAACAGCAAGGGAATGTCTCAAACACTGTAAACAGATTTGTATTTTTATTAGAAACAGAACAAACTCAATCTAAGTGAAACCAGTCAGGGTGCTCACACAATCACAGCAGCCCCAGTTTGTACTCCGTCATAATATGAGGCTCTCCCATAACCTCACACTGTGTAGGATCTGAAGTGGAAAAAAAAACACAATGTATGCACATTAAACTAATCACTGAGACCAGAAGCCAAGCAGATGAGACTATTGGTTTACTTAAGCATCTCTGAAAGTAGCTTTACAATTCAGATCATAAAAACATTGCACTCAATATGAAACAAGTGAGTTTTTGAACATGATTTGATGAGAACAAACTCTTACCACTAAGGATGTCTTCAAATCCAATGGTCTCATCAGTGCCTCTCAGTGTATCAAGGGCAATGTTTGAGCTTGGCAGGAATGGCAAACGCTGAATCTAGGAGGGGAGGGGGGATTAGGCTTGTGAAGTTCAAATACATTCAAATTGTCCTGCATATAGCTAGTTTACGTGATGTAATGAAAGTTACTTATTGTGTAGTCAATTCTGACAGCCATAATACTAGGCTATGGTAACTACAGAATATCCTCCCAGATACACACTGTATTTAAGGAACATAAAATATTTAGGTCATAATTTAAGGTCCATACTTGTCTTGTTGCTCTGTATTCCATTTGTAGCTTTAGTGGTGCATGAAGTCCTTGAATGTTCCTTAGTGTGGTGAAGTTCATTTTATCCTGGTTAAGCTCAAACTGTGGATACAAGTCATGAAACAAAGGCATTATACAATTAACATATGACATCACACTGTATAAGTGTCCATATAATCTTCACTGATTGGAAGACATCAGGTAGGTAGTAACAAACTCACATTTTTCTCAGACAGTTCCAAAGGGTGGCTAGGGAGAAGCTCATTCTTGACACTGGAGAACCTAAAGTAAGAAAGAGGATCATGAATACATAAGGAAAGTGAAAATTAATTCAAGTGAACAGTAGTTGGGGTGGTACAACAGATAACACCACCAGAGAGTGGGAATTGTGGTTTGTGGGAGAATGGAGATTGATTCCCAGTCTGGGCAACTATGCTGTGCTAAACCAATGAGTCATTGGGCAAGACTTCTAATACTACTCTGGGTCTTCTCTGTAATATGAGTTACCATAAGTCGCTCTGAATAAAAACATCAGCTAAATGCCATAAATTTAAATGTAAACAAGACAAACCAATCCTTACCCTCTACGAAGCGTCTCTGGTACTCCATAAGCTCCTGCTTGTGGACAAAGGCCTGCCACTGGGACACTGTCCTTAAGTTGTGAACGGAGGCCACGTGTGTTCTGTATTAAAATAATTTTATAAAAGAGAATGAAATCATCAACACTGTTTTCAACTGAACAACAGATTCAGCACGTGCAACTTGAAGCATTAATATTTGTACTACCAAACCACAGAATCAACATGTTTAACAAGAGTGAAAGTGTGGTAGTGATACCATAGAGCCCTGTCCTCAGACACAGCCCCTTTACAGTTACACTTTTCCTTTACTTTCATTATAAGGTATTAACAGAATAAACACATTGTGTTATTGAAAGTCACAACTAGGTGTTGTCAAGAGTGCACGCTCCAGCGAAACCCACAACAACGGACTGGGAAACACAATTTGACTACAGGCAAATACTCTAGAGCATTTCGAAGGAAGATGGGTCACTTCTAGAGTCAGTCATTTGTACAAGGATCAACATTTACAGCACACAACAGTTCTAACTCTGCATACGTTCGCACAATACATATTACTACTCGAACACTATAAATACTAACTATAAAACAGTGGTCCCCAACCCCCGGGCCACGGACCGGTACCGGAAGCAACTGGTACCTTTTATTACATAAGGGATATTAAGACTCAAAAACCTCCAGTGTTAATGATTTTTAAAGGTGAATTATAGAAATATGAGATGTTTGAAGGTTTGGTTTCAATGATCTACACGTAGGACTGAAATCAGCTCATAAACGTAGTGTTCAAACTGTCCCTAGTTTTAGTTTATAGTTGATCTACAGCTGCGCGGCTTCATCTTTTCTCTAAAATCAGCTTCATTCTTCAGTCCTCTAAAACTGAAAGTTACAAACACCATGACGCATCACAATCTAGAGCTAAAGCGCGAGCACGCACGCACGCACGCAAACACACACACGCGCGCGCGCGGTTCGTGTGTGACTGTTCAGAAATGTGACACATTGAGGAGGTAAATGGGGCGAGTTTCTCCGAGCTTGTAGTTCAGCTCAATCAGTAGGACCATCATTAACGATAGCCGGCGTGCTAACGGCTAACGTATAGCAGGCGGCACAAAACAATACTAATACGAGTCTTTCCCGGAGTCTAATTAAAGTCGCGAAGAATAAAGTACACGGACGGTGATAGTCAATACGCCAGAATGAATAAAACTCTGATATAAAGTCACCATTTCTGCAGAGTCCCTTCAGCTGTGTGATGAAGCAGTTAGTAGGAGACGAACTTCCTGTTGGGCTCCGGAAATAAGGTGGTCACGTGTCGTCACGTCTGGTTTATAAACAAATATTCTCGTAGTTTTAACGCTGGAATTATCGTTTAAATAACCGTTAAATATCAACCATATTTAAAGTATGAGCTGTAATAAATAATGACAAATACACACAATCAATAATAATAATAATTATACGAGATAAAACCCCGAAGGGGGAGTAGTTAGTCTGTGGGGGTATAGCTCAGTGGTAGAGCATTTGACTGCAGATCAAGAGGTCCCCGGTTCAAATCCGGGTGCCCCCTCTTTTCTTCTCTCACCTTTTCTTTACTGTCATTAGATAGTATAAAACAGATAGTTAGATAGAACTTTATTGATCTCTTTGGGCACAGAGCCTTGGAGTAGCTGTGTATGACCAGTTATCGTTCTTGGCTCATGTAGCAAACTTGACTCAGTCATTCATATTTCTCATTTACAACAAGTGCAGCTCCACCATCCCTCATCCCTTGAACCGCCATCCCTCATGAGGCATGGAAGATAATGGTGGATGTAATAATTGCACAAAAAGTGTTTAGAAGGAACAATACCTGATTAAAATGTAGAATATATCATTAATACAGGACATATTTTATGGGAATTATCCATCCCATGCAGCTTGAATGCTCTCAGTTCCTTCAATTTCTGCAGTAGGGATGGTGTGTTGATAGCATGTCCAATAGCGTTCCACACATCTGGGATAGGTCTGGCGACTCGACTGCCCATGCCGTGGTATATGTGTCTTCAAGGCAAGTTCTTGAAATGGCAGCAGTATGAGGATGAAAAATGTCCTGTTGGAGTGTGCATTCAGAGAAGGTATGGCCACTGGTTACAGTACCTCATTAGCATATCACTGTAATGAAGACCAAATATGATCTGGCATTGTACGAAATTGCACCCACCACCATTAAAAACCAGGCCTTCATTGGTTGTCTCCACCAAGACAGACTCTGAAGTTGACCTGTGAGTCTGACACATCATATAAGTCATACATTGCAATTAGCAGTTGTGGCACCCCACATTCAAATGCAAAAACACTTATGTCGACACCACTCCAACTCCATATTGTTTGGTCCGATTATGATTTGAGCTTATACAGCTATATGATCATACATATGGTTTCTGTGCAGCAATGGAGTTTGCACTGATTCTTTACATTACAGTGAAAAGAATTGGAACCACCCTTCTTATATGCTACTGCTAAAAATACATCATGTCATAGTTATAACCCTGAGCAGATAAATGCTTGTTTCTGTGAAATGTCTTACTTGTTTCACTGTTTCACTTCTCTCTACCTTGATCTTTGAAGTCAGCAAGCATTTGGCCTGAAATGTTCCAGATGCAAACATGCAGTGAAACTACTGCAGGACACCACTCCTGCACAGGTGGCCCAGAAAAGGTAATGTGGACCTAAAGAGGAAACAGCATTTCTGCTAAAGCAAATAAACACATGAGCTCTGCGTGTACTGGACTATACTATTTGAGGTACATATATGCCAATGCGATTGGAACAACAAATGATACACTGTAAAAACCTTTAATAATGTAGGTTATAATTCTTTAAAATACACTGGGTGTACTTATGGACAGTTTTATACTCTGAAGGCCAGTAGCTTTTTTTTGGGGCAGTGTATAAGTGTGTATAATTTGTGTAAAATGTTTGTGCTAAAGTCTCTGGGCCTCAAACAGACGAAGATGCCTATGTCCTCTCTGTCAAGAGGTATAAATGGTAAGCACTACAAGATACATACCTCCACTGTCATGCAAAAAAACAAACAAACATGTATCTTTAAAATAACAACTATACAGAAAAAAACAGAACTGTCAATGAAATGTAAAAAGATTAAAAGGAGAGAGTCAACCCAGCATCTACCAGGAGATTTTAGACCACTTCACGCTTCCATCTACTGCTAAGCTTTATGGAGAAGCTGATTTCCTTTTCTAGCAGGACTGTCCACAGTGCAAAATGTCTTAATATCTTATGTAATATGCTAACACTTTGAGAATCACATTTTTATGAGCTATGAGCCATATTGATCACAAGTAAAACATAAAAAACACTTAAAACATTTCCCTTTATATTTCAAAGAGACATTTAAATCATGTTACAGTCATGTGCAAATATAGTGTTAGGACTCTTCCCCAAGGACTGCTTGTGTGCAAAATCATTACTTAAAAACGTTCTGAAGGCAGCTCTGCCTCTAAGACAGAGCATTCAAATAACCAGTATTCAGAGCTTTAGAAATGTGTATCTGTTCCTCAGAACTTTATGTGAAGAGGTGTGTGATACAGTTTGAGATTTTATTTGTTATTAGATGTTATTTTCTTTGGTTATTAAAAATGTCATGGCGCTCTCTATGTTGTCATTCACTAAAGAAAAGATTGGATACCAGCTGTGAAATGCTGCCTTAGAGGCTTAGAGTTTTTTATGCAGGTTTTGAGAAATAAATGCCATATAAAATAAATATATAAATATATTATGCAATGCATCCATATAAAAAACAGAGGATCAGAAAGTTCTCAGGGGTAGAGCTGCCTCCAAAACTGTTTTGAGTAGTGATTTTGCACATGAGCCCAGGGACTCATTGACGTAACATTATGTATTTGTCAGATCAGAGAATCAAACCTTAGTTTGCAATTA
Organism: Acestrorhynchus altus; assembly: GCA_034509495.1. Taxonomy (NCBI): domain Eukaryota; kingdom Metazoa; phylum Chordata; class Actinopteri; order Characiformes; family Acestrorhynchidae; genus Acestrorhynchus; species Acestrorhynchus altus. The sequence continues at coordinate 17,745,927 of CM067516.1, forward strand.
TGAAGGTGGTTTTCTTACCTATACAAAACACAAATCACCAGAGTAGGTGTTTACAATAATGGTCAGTATAGTTACTGTTTTTCTTTCCCTGCTTTCTTCCATATAAAGACATCTACAGCAATCTACCAGTTGAATGAAGAAGAAATCAGAAGTTGTGTTTGCCCCCGAAACCTGGAGACCATATAAAGACTTTATATTGTTTATAGCAAAACTTTTTCCAGTGTATATTTTGAAGCAAGTGAATGAAATAGTGATGACTTATTCATATTATAGATGCAAGAAAATGATAAGGACACAATTCACAGTATTCAGCTGGTAACTTATAAATGTCCTTTGTAAATAGAACAGAAGATGAACAAGAGGTTCAAGCAGATTTATTGTCCCAAACCCAACCACTACAAGTGGCATCCATTTTGGTACATCAGTGCAAAGAAAAAATACTATCAATTTAATATCATCCATAACAATTAAAAAAGAAAAAGAAAAAAAACTCCATTATACATGACATCCTATTTCTGTGCTAAATAACTGCAAATATATAAGAGGGAGATTTCTTTACAGAGAGTACAAAGAGCTACATGACCATATGACAGTATCTCTGAAAAATTATTTTGACAAGGCTTCTCAATCAATGAAGGTCTTACATGCTGGAGGTGTTTCCACTGGCATCTTAGCATTAAGGAGACCTGAGTTGGTTTTGTAATGTAACATATAACAAGACTTTTTAAGGGAAAGGAGCAGTTGCATATATTAGTTGTAGCATCACATGACTTCTCCATTGTGCCATTCAAGTGTGGGTGTACAAGTGGCCAAGTGACATCTCAAATCGACATGCGTGAAGGTCAAGTGCCCTTTTTTAATACATTCAGTTTGTGGAAGTGGAAAAGGTCAAGGTTGCGTCGCTGTAGCATAATAGTTCAATCTTCATTGCTTTCCTTTTTTGGTGTTTAACATGACTGTATCATAGCTGCGGTTGTCTATAATAAAGGGTTTGACTCGTGCCAGCTATGAATGGGGAAGTTATTCCTTGGCCAGAATTGGAAAAAGTCTATCATTGGGTTTTAAAGGTTGCCACTGCAAAGCCTTTCATTCACAAGCACATACGAAATCATGCCATTGTGCCTAAGCATCAGATATCACATAGCAAAAGGAATTGATGTGAAAACAATGCGCTCTTTGTATCCATGTGTAAACTGGGGAAAGATGCAATCAGGTTTGATACACAGTATTCTCCTGAAACAGAATACCAATTACTTAGTTGTGGTGGAATTTTTCACATTACACAGGGTGTATGTATCATCACTGGCTAAGGGATATTCAGCTATGTTCCATGTGATTGATCTGATCTGCTATCTGAAGTGGCAATGTGTCAGAACGGAGGATGTCATCCTCTGTAAAAGCAGGGCAACAGCTAATAGGTTGACAGAAGAAAATCTCCTCTATTTGAACACCAGCCACTTTTTGAACACAAGAGAGGCCTAAACAGAAAACCTCTAACCTCTAAAACATTTACTGTAGCAGAATTCGTTCACTATTCTATACACTGATACGTATTAAGAAATGTCACATATTCAGAGTCAGACTCAGTTCCGATGGAAATATTATTGCACAATATCCTGAAAATCCTGTCATTCCCAGGAGTGATCTTCTAGAATAGTGGGTCTAGATATCTTTTTTTTAGAGGTTGGGATACATTTCTGCTATGCTTCTAACACGGTGACAGTAGTACCAGTGTAGGATGCTGCCACTTGATTTACACAATCTAATTCCAGTCTCTCTTGGTTTCTCTTCTAATAGTTAGATTTAGGATTTGCCTAAAGGAACCTCATCCTAGATCAGATCAAAAAAGAAAACTCTCATTTGGATTAGTTCTTCCTCAGCACATAAGTGGAATGTGAGAGCACAGCACCACAATGTTCTCCTGTTACAGCTGTTTCACTAACCTGTTGTTGTGAACCAATATGTGTATCTGCACAAACACAGTACCTCTAGGAGAGACCGGGATGGTCAGTTTTTTTCCACACACCGTTAAGGTTGTCTGAGAGAGAGTAAGCTGTATTGTATTTTTAAAAACATAAAATGAAACCAAAAGCTGGTTTCTCTTTTTGTCCTTCTCTTTTCAATTCCTATCCTGTCCTCTCCTTCTGCCTCATGTTACCCACTCCCCACCTTCAAGACCTTTCAAGCCCTCCCCCATCCCTCCCCTGAGCTCTGTTGCTAGGGTGCAGGCACCACAGATGGTTTATTTCTGAACGTCTCGAAAAATGCTAGCATGCCCTTCTTTACGCTAGAGGAGGCCATTTTGGGTGTTGTGTGTCCTTGGTGACAGGGTGGAAAGGTGGCACCATCCATGGAGTTGGCGCGTTTAACTTTGGAGCCAGCACGCCACATTTTCGACCTTAAGGGTGGGGTCTGGGCGACCAAGCATTTCTGGTACTGGACCTGCAGAGGGCACCAAAGAAACAAATACTTGATGTGGAAGCTACACTGTGGTTCCACTGGTTTTTAAACATGCATATCTATATAAAACCAATGCCATTACAAATAATGAGATATTCAATATATGCAATACACCAAAGACATTTGTTACATCTATGTTTGTCTGAAATCAAGCATCTCCTGCTGCCCTACTATGTACCATGTTCTTTTGTGTCAGTGTAGCAAAAGCATGAAAGAGCTCATATTAAGTGCCCCTCACCATGCACGCAGCTTGCACTGCCTCAGATATGATCCCAGCGTCAGGTTCACACCAGAAGACATGGCACTCAAAGCGCTGAGTGCCAGCATCCACAATCACTGCAAAGGTGTGTGTGTCATGACCAACACCAAGGAACGTCAGATAGCGCACCTGGCACTCCCAGAAAGGGTCCTCACCATCCTGAGGAAGAAAGTCAAAAATTCATTCAAGTTTGTTGTGAAATTAAACTTTCTAGAGGAAATTATTTACAGTGATGGTGATCAAAGCTAGGGGTTGCATGATATATGTACACTACCAGTCAAAGGTTTCAGAACCCATACTGGGCGTTCTAAGACTTTTGACTGGTAGTGTACATATATTATGCAGCGGCATGTTGCTAATCAAGAGATCACTTTACAGCACAGTGATGGTCTGAAATTGTTGTACTGTTTTACAATCAACCACAATATTATGACCACCTCTACACTCACTGCAGTGCTTAGAATGACCCATCACCCAAATAATACCTGCTCTGTGGTGGTCCCGTGGGGTCCTGAACATTGAAGAACAGGGTGAAAGAAGGCTAATAAGGTATGCAGAGAAACAAATGGACAGCAGTCTAATTTTAGAACTACAAAGTGCTCCTGTGTGATAAAAAATAAACAGTGAGAAATCAATTTCAGACAGTCATTGTGCTGTGATGTGATCTCTTGATTAACAACATGCATAATATATGTGGACTACTGGTCAAAAGTTTCAGAACTCATACTGGATGTTCTAAACATTTTGACAGGTAGTGAATAATGAAGAAGTAGTGGCAAATCTGGACTCTTTAGAGGTTTTATTTGCTGCCCAACACCCTGCATGAATGGATAAAAGGCTTAGGGCAAAAAAGGTTTAAGCATTTGTAACCATTTTATGTAATAAATGCATTCATATAATGTCTGATTTCTATGAACACCTAAATTAATTATTCTGATTGGTATGTTTCTCTAGAACAGAGCTCTTCACATCAAGAAATTCTGAATATCTTTCTATAGCTCTGGACAATTGACAGTTTTGTGACACGTTCAGCTGATGAAAGTAAGCAAATAAATAATAAAATAATTAATAAAGTATCCAAAATTCACCTTCCTGTTTTATGTTAATTAGTTTTGTGCTCCCAGTCAAAAATGCCCAGTTATTAAAAAAAGAATCACATAATGTTCTCCCTGTCCAGGGACGATTGCAGAAAGACTCTGGATCCACTGTGACTGAAAGACTGATCACCTAATGTTGATATAAATCTTTAATCATCCAGCACAGTGTCAACAACATTAAAAAAGTTTTATATAAGACCTAGTTATTATTTTTTATTCACACACTTGTTTGTATTATTTGTCTTATCATTTTTTCTAAAATAAAAGTCCCTGTGCACTTAAAATATACTTTTAGGAAATGAAAAACTAGTTCAATCTTGTGAGCAGAAGAATGTTTGGGTGTTGCAATGGTGGACCAATGGTGGCATACAATCAGCGGGTTGTTGAGCCCATGAAGCTAGCAGACCGAATATATGCTGGCTAACTAGGAACATATATTGTGTTCCTGCTCAAAAGTGACCAGTGCGAGTGTTGTGCCCATCTGATAAATGGGCATGCACCTGAACCCAGTTTCATGTTCTTATTTTAGTCTGCCCTATTCATTTCTAACAACTGGGAATGAAAATGATCCATTTTTGTGTGTTCAGATGATTTGTGTGGATAAAGTCATGGAATCTCATAAAAGTATTAGTCAGATTTAGTTCATTTTCATCATTTATTTTCTGAACTTAATACGTTCAGAAAATAAACGGAATACGTCCCTGATGACCACTTGCTTGAAAGCTAAGAATGGATTCACTTCATAAGCAAAAACTGTGTGTTTGCAAATTCTCTTGCTCTCCATATGTCTTCTTTACCTCTCCTCTCCAAAGGGACAGCAGTCTATCCGACACATGGATGACAATGGGCTCCCACTCATCCCTGTCTCTAGAGTGCATGATGCTCTCAATAGCTCTGTTTAGCACCTCCATCCCTGACAGGAGAAAAAAAATAGAACAATAAATAGGTAAATAAAAGTATATTAAGTATATATAATCTGATAAGGCAAAATCTGACATACTTTTAACTGCATCCGAATCTACCCTTTAAAGCAACAATGTATAAGCTATATGGACAGAAGTATTGGGACACTTGGTAATTCACTTGTTTCTTCCAAATTAAGAGTATTAAAGAGAGTTGATCCTATATTTGTTGGAGACTCTCCTGCCCATGGAATGCTTCCTACTAGGTTGTGCCATGGAAAGGTCAGAATGCTAGACCTAGATCACCACCCCACCTTGTCCACAAGTCCCCAATTCATCCCAAAAATACTGGATGGAGCACCATCATTACACACCTTCACGGTGTAATACAAAGAGACTTTATACCCCTCTAATCCAGGTGCGACATTAAGCATGGTGCCAATAGTTTCAATTCAATTCAGTTCAATAGGCTCAAGTCCAATTCTAATGGCAGTCCTCTCCACAGAGACAGTGTGTGAATTTGCACATCTATGTCAGCAATGGGTACAACTTAAAAGAAGCTAAATGCATTTATTAGAAGGGGTGTCCACAAACATTTGGAAATATAGTTTGAGTGATTTTTAACACAGGAGGATGGGCTCCCCTGTCTGAATCTTGGATCCCACTAAGGTTTCTTCTTTCCTCCAGCTTTGAGGTTGCATTTGACTTGCTAACATGGAGTTTTATGTTTTAAATGTACACAAAAAAACTGATTTGATTTGAAGCTGGACTTTGAACTTGGTTCTTCTCATGGTATCTTTGTATGTTTATCCTATCATTGTCAACTTTGGGTTTCTCAGGGATTTGTACCAGAAGTGGTTATTCTATGGCCTTGCTTATAGAATCCTTTTAACTGCCTTCATTATTAAGAGTGTAGTGATGTAACACTACTGACAGTGTAAAATTATGCTCAAACTAACACACTACCAAGTGTAGTTACACTTTAATGATACCGTGCATTGCAATGCTATACACTGCAAATCAGATTGGAAGGAGGCGGGACTTTAGATAGGCTCCTCCTCCCAAACACTGGTTATTTCCTAACTCAGAAACCACTGACGAACGCCACTTCCCACAGTTCCAGCAGAATGGTAGATAGATCTGGGAGGCTGTTTCTCAGCAGTGTCATTGAACATGGTGGTCTTTATCGCCTGTTTTGTCTGACATGACTATTGCTCAGAGAGACTATGCATTGTTCCAGCACAAGTTATCCTCAGGGAGCATGATGGATGGCTCTGTTTAGCAGCAGCTGAGAAGTGCTCTGTTCTTCTCTCTGAGCAGGCCACGCTGAGGCAGTGCCCGGGGACACAGTAACGACACACTGACCCTGGAACACTGAGAAACTGAGCTTCTGGCTATGTGACCATGTATTTTCACTCAGGATAAGTAAAGAAGTCTCTGGCCCGTCATTGTGGCCTCAGTCTTTGTCTGGTCTATCTCTGACCATCACATCCTGGATCCACTTTGAATCCATTATCAGTGCTGGTAGGCCTCTAGTTTGCACTGGCAGATTTAGACCCTAAATAAAAGACTGAATTTAACCTCATACCAAAGCATTTTCAGAGATTTTTATTACATGGTCTTGAGATTTTGAATCATAAAAGCCTTCACTCACCCATCGCTCTGGAGACGGGCAGATTCCCAATGTACTCCACCTCAAATTTCTGAACCCTCTGCCTGACAGCATCCAGGAAGTTGACTTAAAACACATGGAAGACAGCATGTACATATGGGAATTGTGGACCAATAACTAATTGCATCGTGGAGTCAAAACTGTAAGTTAAAGGTATAGAACTGTGCAAAAATTAATAATCATCTTTTCAAAACTATTTTTGTTAAAACAAGTATTTTATCCTGTAAATAACAGTAATCAGCAGACTGTTCAGCAGAATCAGCAGAATGTTATATTTAGTTATGTTATTGATATGTAAATTGTAATAACACAGAAGAACACAGGTTTGGTTGCTGGTTCTCTGTGAACTTCAGTCTTTGGCATGGTGGTTAGGGATCCATCCGTGTGCCTGGAAGGTTGTCAGTTTGGGAACAATGGATAGGGCTGTCCACAACTTTTTGTTATGTTACAATCATATTTCAAAATGGATTCAATTCATTTTTTTTCTGTTAAATTTCTACACACAATACCCCACAATGACAAAATGAGAAAAGTTTGAAATCTTTGCAAACTTATTAAAAATAAAAAAACTAAAATATAACATGTACTTTAATAGCTTTTGCCATGACACTCAAAATTGAGCTCAGGTACAACTTGTTTCCACTGATCATCCTTCAGATGTTTCTGCAACTTGATTGCAGAAAACCTGTGATAAAATCAGTTGATTGGACATGATTTGGAAAGGCAAACACCTGTTTATATAAGGTCCCCTAGTAGACAGTGCATGTCAGAGCACAAACCAAGCCATGAATTTTCTGCAGACCTCCAAGATAGGATTATAGGGAGACACAGATCTGGGAAAGGGTACAGAAAACGTTCTGTTGCATTGAAGGTCCCATTGAGCACTTCCATAAAGGGAAGATGTTTGGAACCACCAGGACTCTTAATAGAACTGGCTGCCTGGCCAAACTGAGAGATCATTGTAGGAGGGCCTTAGTCAGGGAGGTGACCAAGAACCCAGTGGTCACTCTAACAGAGGTTGAAAGTTGCTCTGTGGAGAGAGGAGAATCTTATAGAAGGTCCACCATTTCTGCAGCACTCCACCAATCAGACAAGTATGGTACGGTGGCCAGACAGAAGCCACTCCTCAGTAAAAGACAAATGATAGCCCTCTGGAGTTTGCCAAAAGGCACCTAAAGGACTCTCAGACCACGAGAAACAAAAAGATTGAACTTTTTGGACTGAATGCTAAGTATCATGTCTGGAGGAAACCATGCCCTGCTCATCACCTAGCCAAAACCATTCTTACAGTGAAGCATGTGGATGTTTTTCTGCAGCAGGAACTGGGAGACTAGTTAGGGTCAAGGGAAAGATAACTGCAGCAGAGACATCCTTGATAACCTGCTCCAGAGTGCTCTCGACCTCAGACTGGGACAAAGATTCCAAAGCACACAGACAAGATAACAAAGGTGTGGCTTCGGGACAACTCTGTAAATGTCTTTGAGTAGCCCAAACAGAGCCCAGACTTGAACCTGATTGAACATCTCTGGAGATATATATATATATTAAATATATATAATTTTTTTTTTTTTTTTTTTTTTTTTTTTCAAAATAAACGTTTCTCACTTTGTCATTGTGGGTTTTTTGTGTGTAGAATTATGAGGGGGAAAAATGAATTGAATCCAAAATGTGAAGAAAGTCACACTGTGAATCCTTCCCGGATGACAGTTAACATTTTTTAATTAAAATATGAACACAAATATTTGGAGATTTCTGGTGTACAGTTTTTCGACCAGAACTTAACCATCTAGAAGTGTCATTATAAATGTCGGCTGTACCTTGGTGAGGTAGGTCCTCAGGGGAGATGCTCTCCATTGTAACAGAGCGTGCCATAGATGGGCACCGTTGCATCGCTGCTTTCTCTGCCATGATCTTACAACGCATACAAATAATTATTCAATTAACTGTGAATAAATCATTTTTTTTTTACATCACTGTGGATATAAAAAATATCTAAATGACTTAGTTTACACCTGGTCAAATGACACATTTTTTATGTAAGTGAATAAATCCTCCACAGCAAAGAAACATAAACACATGCATTTCTGCACATTTTACTCACAAATTTTACAAAGGTGAAGGCAAGCACATTTCTCTGATACATGTGAAGCCAGTCATCACAGCTTTTCAAACTGCCACCACTGCATCATTGCTGGGCAGCAAACGCTCAGAGGAAATCTGGGTCCCTAGTTCAGATACAACTGACCTATGCCAGCTAGCATTACATTGGATATGATGTGGGGAGAGAGTGTCATCTACCCACCCAGAGAGAGCATGGCCATTTTTGCTCTCTCATACTCTGGGTGCCAATGGCAAGCAGTGTGACCCAGGATTCCAACTTGTGATCCTCAGATTAGACAACTAAGTGGTTTCAGAATTTCTCAATTTATCCTATTAATAAACTGTTTTTCTGCTATAGAGTGACCAGAACTGTGAATGAACTTTGAAAATTAAAAATGTCATTTGAACAGGTGTGCCAAAACACTAGCTTCCCTTAATTTTGTGAGGATGTATTTCTGTAGGAAACATTAAGATGGTAAGTGTTCACTTAAAAAGTATAAACTACTATTGTCACAGAAAGATCTTGTATCTTGAAAATGGAAATTTTATTCCACATTATTTTGGAGCATTTCTCAAAAATAAACATACAGTATAAAGGGTGATTTCCAAAAAGAAGCAAACCCTGACCTTGGAGCACATCTCGTGCAGGGCGGTGGCAATGGTCTTGGCTGGTGCATTGCACCGGAACACATGACACTTCAGCATGCAGGCGTCCTTATCACTGGCCACAAAGGCAAAGTCCCTACAGCAAAACAACAGATCCAAGCAGATACACATCACTCCAAATACATAGTGAGCTTCAGAAGATACCAGTATACCAGTGGGTGTTTAAATCTACTCCTGAAGATCTACTGCCCTCAGAAAACAATGATCTAACAAACCTTCATCTACTGTGGAGAAGGCTGATTAGCTGACTTGTGTGTTATAGTGCAGGGGTGGGTAGATCTTTAGGAGGAGAACGAAGCACCTCTAATGTCTCCTCTATTCAGAGCGAGATGAAGAGAAGCTAGACAGACAGAGACACAAATAGAGTAACAACTAATGAATATCAATGGGAGCCAGCTATACTTTGGTGCTATTTATGAGATGAATATGAAAATTGCATTTTTTATTATTTTCAGTGGAACCCAACATGACAGCCCTAGTCTATTGTAAAACCATGAGACTGAAATTACACAGATTCATTAGCATACTACTACCTTGTTTCAGATTTTTAAGGTCTAAATGAAACAGACCTGCACAGTATGAGCTTTATAGTGATGCCTAACAGCCTCCATCTCTCCATGCTATGTGACACCTGATATTGAACTGCGTGTCTTTACACTGACCTCCAGCTGCCTCCCCCAGCTGATCGCAGACAGTAGGCTCAGATGTCTGAGTGCTATAAATACAGAGGATCCATGCAGACAGACACGATGCTCAGCATTTCCCAGAGAAATGAGAAATACAATTTTCTGTTTCCCTTCTGTAGCCAGTGTGATAACGGGACCCATCTAAAAATGGCTGAGGCTTTTTTATAGATTGCTGTCTCGTATTTGATGCATGGGCCTGAGAAGTTTGGTGTTGGATATTTCTGAAACTGCTGAAAATGTAGAGAAGCAGTGCCTCATATGGGTCAACGACTGGGCTCATGTGAGCAAACTGCTGCTTGTGGAAGTCCAAGCACCAACAGCCATTCAATTATTAAGAGAAAACACTGGAGTCAAACAGCAAACAGAATATTAAATGAGCTGTTTCTCCTCCAGTCAGCACAGCAAGAGAGAAAGAGAGAGATAGAATCTGCCACCAGAACAGGCAGTGAGCCATGATGAAGTACCTCAGATCTCAGGACAAAAGCTTTTCAGTCTCTATTTACATTCCAGCTCATGCCAATTAGAATCCCTCAGTTCTGTATTGGTGTCACGGCTCTGTCAACTATAAATCCAGTATGGCATGAGGGAGAGATCTGAACTGCTCAACTTAACAGTGCAATCACAAATCCTCTATTCTTTCTTCAGCTGTCATCAGTACATTTTACTACTAATTTGCTATTTAAACACTTTTGGAAATGAAAGTCAATTAATATATTTTAAATAATAAATAGTTCAGACTGGGATGTCCAGTCAGATGAATTTGCTGTATTTTACCTCATTATTAAACTCTATAAACTGTATCCTTAAGACTGATTACTACATTAGTAATGTACTAGAACTTTAATATTCTAATATACCAACTAAGCTCCTGGGACAAAAAAGCCACCTTGGTGTTTATGGTGGTAATATCTTCAGGCTCCTGCAGATGGCATTTCACAAGGATGATCAGGCTATAAATACCTGTGGGGTGTGTGACACGGTTCACAGATTGAAAAGAGTGCAGTGAATGTCCATTTGATGTGTGGAAAATGGGTCACATATGTCATTGATTGATAAAAATGAGTGACTGCATTTGGGTGTGCCAAACAAGGAATCATATGGCCATTCCAGTTACTTCCCACAATCCAAAAACCTGGAGGTCAGGTCAATTGGCTGCTTTCACTATTGAAACCCCCACACTGCTCAGTGCAGTCCTCGAGGGGGATAGCTGTTCCTGTTAGAAAATACCTTGTGTCAATTGGCTGAGTGCTAATTGTAAAGCATTCTTATCTTGAAAGGTGATACGTAGTCTGAACGTCATGCATCCTTATCAGAATTGTGGCTGAAAGAAAAAACTGATGGACAGGAACTGCTAGCATGTTTCACAGCTTGTTTCACTTGCAGGCAAAAATTGCTTCTAGAAGTCAATGCACGTCTTTTACAACCAGTTACAACAAATTCCAGTCCACAGGAATTTGCAGATAAAAGGAACTTTCCTAACTTTTGCTCACAAAGTGGACCGGAAATGTGCTATCTGTTAAGACGAATCTTGTCTGTGCCTGTTTGTGAATGATAACAGGCAGTGCACTCATCATAAACCTCAGGAAGCCTTGAGTGAGGATTGTGTTTAAGGTGTGGTTCAAGCTGGAGGAGGATCTGTGATGTTCTGGGGGTGTTATAATAATGCGGAAATGGCTCCTTTGGTTGAGGTGACAATAAATACGAAACAGAATACATTGTTGCTGGAAAACCAGGTTTGTCTTTTGCTCATGATCTTACTAAGTAACATAACATTCCAATCCCAAGATGACAATTGTGCCCTTGTATTGACTAGTCCACAAAATCCATAGATCTGAAGACATTCATAAAATTTGGCCAAATTAACTGATGCAATTGTGGCTGAAAATCAAAACTTATCCAGTCTATGCCAAAATGAACTGCAGCTGTCATTCATGCTTGTGGAGGTATTGCATGCTATTAGGTACTGTCATAGGTGACTAATGTTTTGTCTAGTGAGCTTATATTTAGTTGGTTTATAAATATATTAAGTATTATTATTTATAAGAATATAAGGAACCCATCTTGATATAAGCAGAAAACTGTTATTTTACATTTTGAAAAGAATGTGAACAATTCTTATCTAAAGGTGTTTTGCAGAGCATTCAAAGTTTCTCAACACATCCAATTGTGTTTGCAACATGACAGAGCCTACCAAGCTAAGCTGTGCTCACTTTGTCAAGTCTGTTGTTGCAGCAGAACATTATCACTGAGGAAAAGGTTGCCCTTTCACACTATGTAATGTAGAATAATTAGCTATGCAATGAGTTCTGCTTGACCTTCTCAAGCAACAAAAGGACAATCAGTTGGGCATGACCCAGCAAGCTATCTTGTCCCATTCATCTCAAAGTGAAGGCCCCTTCCCTTTCTGTTGTATTAAAACTTGCGCAATTAATTTACACATCAGTGTGTCCTCCATGTGGGTCTGTAGGGATTTAATCAATGTGGTTTGTAATTAAATCTGCATGGATTTGTCAGGATTCAAGTCGGTGAAGGCCCAGTGGGAGCTGGCCTATAATGAATTACATCCCCAAAACATCACTCACTTATACAAGCACTCTGATTGGTCTGATTGGTCATTTTCATGTAAGGGGCAGCAGCACTGAATCACGTGCATTTGCTGGCAGACCAGAATTCTGAGGATTGGGAATTGGGACATAGAGTTTTCTCAGAAATTGCTGCAGGAAAGGTTCATTGAGGCATGCACAGGAAAGAGAAGGAAAGAACCAGAATCACCAATCCAATCCCCATTCATCTGGCACTGGAACAAGCAAAACTACATATATGAATTTAAGCATGAAAGTAGGAAAATGAGAGAATTCTACAAGGCCATGGATCACAACAGAACTGCTGAGGAGCTCCACACTAGGCTACATGATAGGCAAGCTTGCAATCCCACAAATGACATGTTCACTTGATCTGGTTAAGAAAGAAAAGGTGCAGTAGTTACCTGTCTCTGTATTCACGAGTGGCGGTTTAAAAAAAAAGGAAAAGAAGGTTCAGTGTTAAAAATGATGGGGAAAGTAAGCATAAATTACTTTATTTAGCTGCACTTAAATCAATTCTGTGCGTCCAAGTCAGAAGTGGGGTGCTGAGGGCAAGACCCTTGTCTGCGAAACCAGCTCTACAAGAATCTGTCCTTCCAGTGGGGTAAAAATTGCAACATATTTTGAATTTCTTTTTATATATATATATTTTTGAGAACATTTTTTTATGCAAGCATCCAATGTGACACATCTATATATATATATATATATATATATATATATATATAGATTACTTATACCAAATGGCCATGTTTACATTTTTACCAGCTCCACATTGTAGTATAATTATTAGGGTGGTGGATCATTCTCAGCACTGCAGTGACAACCCTCAATGTTACTGTTGGACTGAGAATAGTCCACCAAATCAAAAATATCCAGCCAACAGCATCCTGTGGGCAGCTTCCTGTGAGCACTGATGAAGGACTAGAGGATGACCAACACAAACTGTGCAACAACACACGAGCTTCTGTTTCAGACTTTTCATGTACAAGGTAGATCTTCTAGGAAGGAGTGTCTAATAGAGTGGACAGTGAGTAGAGTGTTCAAACACTCCAGGAGCACTGCTGTGTCTGTTCCACTCATACCTTCAAAACACACACTAACGCTCCACCAGGTCAGTGTCACTGGAGTGCTGAAAATGACTCACCACCCACATAATAGCTGCTATTTGGTGGTTCTGTGGGCTCCTACCATTGCAGAACAGGGTGAAATGAAACTAACAAGTCTTTAATTATAAATCAACAAAGTGCTCCTATATGGTGGAGCTGAAATGAACAATATTGAAACAAGGCAGTGGTTTAAAATAAGTGGCTGGTCGGCGTAGGATGAAAATTCATAATTTTAATATAATTTTAATATATATTGATCTGACTGCTGTCAGAATGTGCAGGTGAGGTTGTAACAGGAAGAAGATGAACAACAAGTCTATCTTACATTTTTACCCCACTACACATTTACACCAAGTAAAGCCAATGAAACTAGTTTGCTCTATAATGAACTACTCTTTGGAGTCCCGCCTGCTTAATAAAAGTGTGGCACACTTTTCCAGGTATATGAATCACAGCCAAATAAAAGCAGGTTATGTTGGTCTTGGTGATAAATATAAGTCAGGCTGTGTGGCTTGTTTTTCCTGGAAACTCTGGCGAGTGTGACCAGAAATAGCTCACATTCGCTCCACATGAGAACCTTAATGTAACAGTCTGATCGCACTGTCAGTAGGCACAAAGAACTGGCCTGATCAACGCTGCAGAAACAATGTTCAATATAAACACATTCTGCAATCAAGGACTGTCTTATTCCCAAATTGAATGACCTTTGTCTACACCTGGTGTCTGAGGAGAACTCCACGGTCAGGGTTTTTCAGTTTCTATAAATAAACAGACCTTCCTGAGAGCACACTGATTCTTAGACATATGGAGGTGTGATACTATTAACACTGACATTCACAGAGGAACTGCAAAAACTGAAATAAAAAAAGATAAAAGTGAGTTGTTAAGACAAAACAGAGGCAGAAGTATAAAAGAAATGGCAAAAAGAAAGACAGAAACAAATGAGGAGAGAAAAACAACAAAGGAAATCCTACGTCCAGTGCTGACCTGCCATTGTTGCAGCCCACCCCCCACACTCGGATGTTGATGATGGGCTGGCAATGGATGAGGCTGCGGTCTATAGGGTCCAGAAGGCTGAGCGTGTCCTTCTTCAAAACCATCATCATATCTTGACCCTTAGCGTACACACACACACACACACACACACACACACACACACACACACACACACACACACACACACACACACATACACACATTTTTAGAAGAGATCAGAACCAATTAGTCTTACCCATAATATATTGTATTATATATGAATGAAATTGGGTGTCATTTGTGCTGTTCACTGTGGGTGGTAATGCCTTCTATGATGTATTCTGAGTTCACACATGACACCCCATCTCCTGTCTTCCCGTCTCATCTTTGTTTTGTGATTTCCTGTAGATTCTGGAATGTTAAACGCCAGTACAACTTTGGAATGTCTCATCCATCTGGCAACAACGATCACGCTTGACTCAAACTCCAACAACTTATACTTCCCCTGAGATAACGCCACTTTATAATCAGTTTACATACTGATATCACATCATATCCATCCATGGACACCATTCAAAAACCTGTTTACTTTTATGTGCCCAGTTTTTTACTGCACTATTAAAGGTTAATAGGTTAAGTAACATGATTTATCTCTTCTCTAAATTCAGCTGATATGCCAAGAAATAACTGGCATACATTTTTTGTTTGTTAAGTTTAGAACAGGAGATACTAGGCTAATGTTCCTAATAAACACTGGATTTAAACTCTCACCAATCTTGTCTTAATAAATACAAAACTAAACTAAAATGCTTCTCCACCAGCTTGAAGCACATCCAGATCTTTATTCGTGTCACCCAGAGAAATCAATGTTGATCAATACACAGCATCATAGATACTTTAGTCTACAGACACAGAAATAAGCTTTTCCTCACAGCTGAATGGTGGGGCCATCTACTTTTACCACTGCACAATCCGCTAATCTGCTACAACAATCAGCTCATTGCAGTATGTTTTAAACTGCCCTGAACTGGCAGGACATGACTGAAGTGCCCTTGAGCAAGGCACCTAACTCCCCGACTACTCCCCAGGCATATGTGCTCACTGTCCTTTAGCATGTGAATTCACTAATGTGAATAATTTATGGCATGGATGGGTTAAACGTGGAGGACAAATTCCCCTGTGTGCAAGCACAGAGGATCAATATGTACATTTACATTTGCTTACATATTTAAACAATGTCTTAAATAAGATCTATGTCTGTGGCATAATAAGTTTAACTAGTGTATGTAGTTTTTAATGGATTAGATTATCGTCTTCAATGAAATAAGATAGCGATAGTCTATGTCCAGTGTTAACAATGTTTGCATGTCCCTTTGCATGATCACCTGTATCTGGGTTTAGAGTAACTCATGTTAATTCAACTTGATTTTTACTGAATCATTCCTTCAAGATATTCAAATGATCTCTGAAACCGACGGGAATATCAGAAAATCAAAATTTCAGAATATCTGGATATTTAAGAAGACTAGGGTGATGCTTATCTCCTGACCATCAGAAACAGTGCAATGTCTAATCGTCTCCCCCCATAACGTCTGGTCCAATAACTCTACTCCAATAACAGATTGCCTGCAGTCACTCCTCATCACTCTAACATGAACAGAAGGGCTAAACTGCTGTAGGCTGAATGAACTGTTATATTTAAATGTGTTCATGGTTGTGACATCGTAGCTGTGATGAATTCAAAACACTTGTTTTTGCTTTGAAGAATACAGAGCTTTAATATTTATTCTCTACACTAAACAATGTTACAAAAATGTTTATTGCAAAAACCGTCATGTATGATGCATTATATGATATGGGATTTTAAATAGTTGTTTTTAACAATGCTAATCAGGCAGCTTACCTCTCCCCAGGCACCCACAGCATCTCGTCCTTCAGCCTTACTGTGTGAGAGTTGCTGGATACAGTTATTGACTGCAAGGCTGCTCTTCCCCGGAGCCAATTCTTCTTCAGGAATCTCGACCCAGCCAAGTGAGCGCACTGCAAAACACTGCCATATACACAAATGATTAGGTTTGTTTTGTCAAAAGGTTATTGATGTACTGTTCATAAGGGCCAACCCTTATAACATATTTTAGAATTTTTCTTTAGCAATTCTCTTCTTTAAAACATGCTATAACCTATTATTTACATGGTTCCATTTAGGCCTAGATACATTTTCAGGCTTTAAAAATGAACTGCTGTTCATTTAAAAGAGAGGCCCTCATGCTGGCTGACCCAGTGGCATTTAACATTTCATCCTGCTGTTGGTAGTGACGCTCATGCTGAATCATTCTGAATGCTCGACCAAAGAAAGCAACTGCTCTGATCTGATTTGAAGTTTTAAAATCCAGGCCTGCAAGTGATCTGACATCACCAGGAACGTTTGCTGTAAACTGACCATATGGTTTATAGCTAAATACACTATATGGACAAATGTATTGGGACACCTGTTCACTGTTTCTAAAATTAGTAGAATTTAAAAAGAATCTATCCCACTTTTTTTTGGAATAACTGTCTCTTGTGTCCAGTGAAGGATTTCTACTAAATTCCAAAGCATTGCTGTTAAAATCTGATCGAGAAGAGCGTTAGTGAGGTCAGGATGTTTGATGATCACCATCCACCACCCACCACCCACATGACCTACTCCCCAACTTATGCCAAAAGTACTGAATGGAGTGCCATCATTCCAGAGAACACAGTTCCACTTCTCCACAGCTCAATACTGGCAAAAAATGTATTATACAAATGGCCTCAATTTCAGGCAGTAAATTCCGGAGCCATGTTGCTAAAAACAAACAAGATAAGACATGTAATCAATATTATTACATGCAAAAGCAGAATGGGCACTAAACATTAAAATCAGAGATCCAGTGCATCACACAGGGAACATCAGCTCCACAATTGAAATGTTTCTGGCTGTCATGCTTATTTCTAGCCATTAGATAATGGCAAATTCAAGTCCTAGCAAAGTTATGTGTCCAAAACATGGCTGGAGATATTGGATGATTATTCATATTTTCCCAGGTCATCAGTATTGACTGATTTGGTTGTATATCTAATATATCAGACAGGCTCTAATGTTTAAGTACTGCAAATGTTTACTACTGTATATTATTGCTAACTATAAAAACAAAGCTTTCTTGTAACATACTGGAACATAATCTGATAATGTGTGTCGTTTAGTGAATTTGGCTCAGACATAAACTTGTGTGTTCATTATTAATCCATAAGAGCCCATGCTGACATATGCTGGTCATATTTTAGTGCTGTTGTTTTGTTTGTTTTGTATTTTGTAAAGTGTCCTTGAGTGTCCAGAAAGGCGCTTAAAAATAAAATGTATTATTATTATTATTATTATTATTATTATTATTATTATTATTATTATTATTATTATTATTATTATTATTATTATTATTATGATCCTGAATGCATCATAGGACATGCATGCACATTTACAAAATGCTGGTGTGTTTGGTCAGTGCAAATAAGGAAAAATAAAAAGCTACCTGTGGGATTTGAGCTGGGGAAAAATAGAACAAAGGAATGTCATCGGAAAGTTGGCTGCCCCCAACAACTGGAGGAAAAAAAACAATAGAAATGCTCCCCAAAAAAATTTAACTGGCTTGAGGGAGAGGAATGTTTGGTGACTTTCGGTCTCCTAAAGAAGGAGAAGGTGAGAAGACAGAGCTCAAGAGGGACTTGAGAGAAAAGACAGGTAAGGGCAAGCACCCCCACTTTCAACCCTTGCAGAAAAGGAAAACAGAAGTGGAGCGTGACCCTTCTGACCCCAGATAGATAGAGTTTGTCTAAAAATGATTAGAAGATCCAGCAGGAAAAATCATTTGCAAAATGTAATTAACCTTTAGAACCCTAGGCCAAATTTATTGGATGTCCTTGTAGTTTGACATACTTTTACTGACCAAAAAAAATAGATTTAGTATTTTAAGGTAAAGTATTTATAGAAGACAGTCACACATACCAGATGTTATTTTCAGGAGATCCTAGGCTATACAAATGTACTTGAATCAACAATTCTTTGTGATTTTTTCCTATTGGAAATTGAGTGTTTTGAGCTGAAAGTGCAATAAATTTGATGAGTTATTTTTAATGATTAGATTGACAAGGATATTTTATACTAAGTTCTTCAAAACACTTGACCACGGTCTAGTTAAAATAAAATAAAAAAACAACCTGAATCTCCTTTATTATTTTTTGGTACTTATGTATCTAGTGTATTATGTATGCATCTTTGGAGGAGGCTGTCTTATTTAAACCTCATTAGTTTGGTTTGCACTTGATTGTTGAAGTGTGTGATATCACCACAGTGAGATATTAAAGAGATTTCTGAAGCATATGAGTTTGGGAAGGAATCAGCTGCTCCATTGTCCAGTAAATAAAATCAAGTGTCCATATGTTTTAATGTTAAAAAAGGTCAAAAGGTGTTTATGGGGTGACCTACCTTTTTTCACATTACACAATTCAGTGACCCCTTTGTCAACAAATGTTTGTAAAGGCAGATTGCATGGTTAAATGTTTGACTTTAAATACATGAGGGACTTAATCCTCTTTATCACAATATATAAAATGGGGATTGGCCATTATGGGTTAATTTTAACACAGAGCAAATCACATATGAGATATACATATGTGTTGCACTATATGCAATTTTTTCAGTGATATTCCAGATATGACTTTTTGTTGAGGCTATTTGTGTTTGTCATCACTATGACCTGGATCCTCTTACATGAGCTTAATGGAGCTCTGCCCTTAGTAATGCCTCTCATCCCTTTAGAGGTCAGTACACACATATACACACCTCACACACACACATTTCAGTGACATCCACACAAACTGATGTTTTGTCCTTAATCTCACCTTCTCATTTTCCAACCATCTGTATTCTGTACTAGCAATAACACATTCCTATTTTACCCTTTACCTCAGGACATGTTCAACATTCACTCAGTTCAACACTGGTTCTGAGTACTGACAGCACAGTGCCACGCAAAATTGGCAATTACAGAACCAGAAAGTAAAAATCTCCCCCAGGAATTTAAACAGTTCTGAGGGGGATTTTTACTTTCTGAGCCTGGATTTGGCACTTTGGCTCACCCATAGAGAGTAGATATACAATATGGTACACCAGATAGAGAAAAGTATTAAGACACCTACACATCACACTTACAGTACATTTAATGACATCCCATTCTAAATCCTCAGACATGGATCTGCAGCTCCCATTTGTTTGGAAAGGCTTTCAACAAGATTATGGAACATATCTGTGTAAGGTCTTGCCCATTCATTTGGAAGAACATTTGTGAGATCAGATACTGATGTTGGACAAGAGGGCCTGGTTCACAATTTCAATTCTTGTTCATCCCAAAGGTGTTCAATGGGGCAGAGATAAAGGCTCTGTGTGGGCAAATCAAGTTCTCCCACACCAAACTTACCCAACCATGCTTTTTCGGACCTTGCTTTGAGCACTGACTGACTTCCCTAAGGGCCTTCCACAAACTGTTTCCAGAAATTGTCAAAAATGTCATTCTATTCTGTAGAATTAAGATTTCCCTTCACTGTAATTAAGAAGCCTAGGCAAACTCCCACAGCATTATCCCTCCTCTACCAAACTTTACAGTTGACACAATGCAGTCAGACAGGTAACATTCTCCTGGCAATCACCAAACAAAGACTGTCATAGACTCATTAGACTGTCAGACAGAGAAGTGTGATTTGTTGCTCCACAGAACACATTTGCACTGCCCTGGTGTGCTTTAAATCACTCCATTTGATGCTTATCATTGTGCTTGGTGATGTGTGGTTTTCATGCAGCTGTTTTGCCATGAAACTCTTTGTCTGCCAGTTTGTGGCTGACTTGCTGTGGTTCCTAAATGCTTCCACTTTTTAATAATAAATAACTGATTATGGAATATCTAGAAAGGAAGAAATTTCACAAACTGACTTGTTGCAATAGAGACATCCTACTACAGTACCAAACATATAGCACATATATAGCGCCTTTGTAGATATTAAGGATACTTTACAGACTGCATCAAGTACTACGGGGTTTCAGCCAGGACAGAGTGTCAATCCACATCTGAACAAACAGAAATACATTCGCTCACACACACAGCTCATTCATTCACACATACCAGGGCAATTTAGAGCATCCAATTCACCTGATCCATGTTTCTGGAAACATTAAATCAAATTTTTGGACTTTTCAACAACCCATTCTTTCACAAATGTTTGCAAAGGTAGATTGCATGGCTAGGTGCTTGATATTAAATACCTGTGGCAATGAAACTGAACAAAAAACACTTGTGTGTCCCAATACTTTTCCATGTGTCCATGTAGTGTATAATATAAAGCTCTTGTATAAAATGATGAAGAAAGCTTAGTTCAATGGTACCTTGGAATCTGGGTCCATGTTGGCACAGAAGTATTCTTCCTGCCATGACACTCTGAGGAAAAGGGAGAAAACATAGACTGTAGCTAAAATATACTAAGACAATGATGTCAAGATGTCATGTTCAAAACACATAGCAGCTGTATTAAGGTTGGCCAAGCGTCATAGAACATTGCTGAAAATTTCATTAAACCAAATGAGAAATTGCAGAAACCAAAAGGTGTAGAACGTCAGCATGGTGGCAAATTCTTTGTCTTCTCCAGCCTGTCAAGTGTCAATTAGTTACAACACAAAAAGAGTAAGGGTTCTATATAAAAATAAATAAATAAATAATAATAATAATAATGATATAATCTCAGGACCATATAATTTTAAACTGCAACTCAAAATAGTGGAATGAGAATCTAAATTTCAAAACATTGTGTCTAGAACATTTTGTGTTCATTTTATTCTTCTGATAATCATGTTCATTTTAACCTCTCAAGCTCCCGAAGAACCACTAGTGGTACACTAGTGGTATGGACTTCCATACTAACACTAAGCTTGCATCCAACTCACATTTCCATTCCCATATACAGGGGTTGGACAATGAAACTGAAACACCTGGTTTTAGACCACAATAATTTATTAATACGGTGTACGAGTGCCTCCTTTTGCGGCCAATACAGTGTCAATTCGTCTTAGGAATGACATTTTTTGGATCCATCCGGGTTAGCACCCGGACATCCCTTTCAGACAGCTTCCTCTTGCGTCCACAGTTAATCATGTTGGATGTGGTTGGTCATTCTTGGTGGTATGCTGACATTACCCTGGATACCGTGGCTCTTGATACATCACTTGCTGTCTTGGTCACAGATGCGCCAGCAAGACGTGCACCAACAATTTGTCCTCTTTTGAACTCTGGTATGTCACCCATAATAATGTGTGCATTGCAATATTTTGAGCAAAACTGTGCTCTTACCTGCTAATTGAACCTTCACACTCTGCTCTTACTGGTGCAATGTGCAATTAATTAAGATTGGCCACCAGGCTGGTCCAATTTAGCCATGAAACCTCCCACACTAAAATGACAGGTGTTTCAGTTTCATTGTCCAACCCCTGTAACTCAGTACTCATTCACATTTGTATCACATTTAGTGCAAGCTACACCTATCTCTGTGCTCTCCGGTGTCAACCAGAAGAGGATGGGTTCCTCTCTTGAGCCTTGGTTCCTCTCAAGGTTTCTACCTCCTAGCCTGAGGGAGATTTTCCTTGCCACTGTTTGCCTGCTGGCTGCTCATTTGAGGCTTGGACCCAGATTTCTGTAAAGCTGCTTTGTGACAACTCCCTTGTTGTAATAAGTGCTATATAAATAAACTTTGATTGATTAATTGGTTACTGTTTCCCCAATGTTTTAACAAATCATCCAGTTTGCACTGCTTTGCATGTATTTACTGATAAGTGTATTAAAATAACAAAGAGTAAATGGGTAAAGCAGAACAAAAATGTGTATGGTACATGTATGTATCAGTAGCATTCAAAGCATTGGATGTCATTAGTCACACAGACAAGGTACTCTTACACAAGCTTCAACACAGTATTTCAAAACAGTGGTCTTTACAATGATAAAACAAGCTGTCCCAAAAAGTTACACCAGGCCAATAAACAGCTGGATGTTGTAGAGCAGCAAAATTATAAACATGTATCATCAAATAGAAATTTTTCCCATTAAAACATTAAAAGCTTTTGAGCCCATGGAAATAGAGGGATTATGGCTACACACACAGATATTAATATATGCTGTGGTTTTTAAAATAAAGGGTAATAAAAGAGAGATTGTTTTCCCTTTGCCACAGTAACAGCCTCTAATTTTCTGCAACTAGATTTTGGCGCGCTGCTATGTGGATTTGATGGCATTTGGCCATGAGAGCATTAGCAAGGTTAGATACTGATAATGGATGATTAGTTCTAGATCAAAAATGCCATTGAAACATATCCCAGAGGTATTGGCTGGAGCTCCTCTCTATCTACAGGACAGTACTGGGTACCCCAGAGAACATGCCTGTGCGCCCATCTGCCCATCTGTAGTAGCCCAACTGGGAATCAGAAAGTTTTATCCACAAATTCCATGCTGATCCCACATATGGACACCCACCTGGGTCCCTGATGGGATCAGGAGGGGTTAAATGGGGCCCATCTAGGTTGTACACTGCACACTGTGAGATTAAGCTGATCTGTAATGATGGGGCCTAGCTGGCCTTAGACTCATATGTGGCTGTTCTGGTTATATTGACAATGCTTTTCTATACTAATTAAACAAACTGTACATCTGCAAATAAATACCAGTGCACCATAACAAGAGCTACTTTGAATGAGTGAAATAACTCTTCTCTGTAATTTTATGCATGGCGCTCTCTCCCCGTGTTACAATGGTGTGTATAAACTGTTGCTTTCCCCTCAAGAATGTTGGCTGCCCAGTAACAATGCAATGGCAGCAGTTAGAAATGAGGTGGTGGCTGGGCCCAATAGCTAACAGTACACATGATTAAGGAAAAAATTAGACCTTTAAGAGACTTGCTGCTCATTCAAATAACAAATAAATACAAAGAATGTGTTTAGTACTGGTTCATGCAAATAATTCAATCCTTAATCTAGCTTGATCTATCTTATTAGTTTTAAAGAGACTTACTGGACTGCAAACTAAAAGCTTCCTCTTATCTGTGTACTCGGGTACAGCATGGCACTCGGCCACTTGAAAAAAGTGCATAGAAAAAGGATGCAGAGGAAGAGATAGCACCTTCACCCCTTTTCACGGATGTCACCTCATATGCTGCCAAAAGAACTCGAGGTAATTGCTTTGTGTGACTCCATCAACACCCACTCACCCAGCTGCTACTGTATGCCACACTGGCCACAGCACATCTCATATATTTCCACCTCTAACACTGCAATACTCTAAAGCCAGAATGCTGACATGCATGCTGTTGTTCTTCAAAAATACATTTGATAATCATTTGATGTCATTCAGTCATTTAGTCTCCGCCTACAGGATGTCTGTCAAATAAATATTGTTTAAACCATATAATTCAGGAGGTATTTTATCATGAAGTGTTGCTGTAATATATTTTCTACATCAGTTAATTTTACAACAAACTTTATCCTCATCCACCTCCCAAATTGATCCAAAGCAAATGTTTCAGTTTACATTCAACTGCTATTTACACAAATAAACAAATCTTTTCATGGCTACACACATTAACTAGAAACAAATTCTGGTTTTGGTGGTTTTTATAGTGATGACCATTATTAAGAAACAACTCGTCAGGGAATCTGTGGTGCTCAATATGAGATATGGGCAAAGAGGCTGCTTATACACAGACACATATAAGGCACACCTGGGACAGATAATGAGAGGGCGGGGCTACAAGGAGGCCCAGGTGGAATTACTGGTGGGGGGCTGGGGTGCACAGACAAGGACGGAAATAAAACAGCCATTTGGTTAAGACCTGTGAAAACAACCAGACAAAGGAAAACAGAGGCAAGCAGGGAAAAAAGGACAAGGAACCAGACAAGGGTGTGACAGTGTTCTGGTAAAAAGCCCCACGATTAGACCTATCCACAATGGGGGTGGATGTATCATGCTTTTCGATTGTGCTGGTGCTAGATGCTGAAATATTTGTAAACTTGTAAAGCTGACATTGATAATTATATTTATACTTTTATCAAATATGACATTCAAGGGGCTCACAAACGTTCTTTTTAAAACTGTACAGTGTCATGCTGTGCAGAGCAGATGAAGGGAGGCGGACATACTCAAGGGATTTAGAAGATTTATTAACCAGACATTGGATACAAAAAAAAAAAAAAAGCTGAACACAGACACTGATATGAACACAAAAGCAACAAATGCAAACGCATGGTAACAAAAAAAGGCTCATACAGACCAACTGAAACAAGGAACTTAAATACACAGACAGATTGCAAAGAACTGGGACAAATGGGCAGGATTACAAATGAGACACGAAGGAGCAAGGGCAGAGACAAGACCAAAACAAATCACGTGCTGAGAAGCACATGGGAAAACTAAAACAAAACAGAACAGTGACAAGAAGGGAAGACAGGAGAGCCAAACAGGACAGATGGGTGACAACAGTTTCATTTTGGACCTCAATAATGCAGTGTGTAGATCAGGCTACTAGAGAAAACCAGTAACAACCATAAATGTATGAATAGTTTACTGAATCCGCCTATTCAAGATACTGTCTGATCTGGTAACCATGCAGATCCAAAGGCTAGTCAACTCTACAGTATATTTACTTAAGCCATGAGCTATAGATCAGACAGAATCAAGGAAAGCATATAGTCATATCAGTGAATAATTTGGATGCAAAGAGGAAATGAAGGCCTAGCATGAAATGGGTTTAAAACACAATTAAACTGGATGCAGTATAGCTTCTCATAGTCCAGGGAAGTATTATCTGTTCATGCTGAAAAAAGTACTCATATTTGGTTACACTCCTTATGCACACACACACACACACACACACACACACACACACACACACACACACACACACGTTAACAGTCTGGCACAATTAACCGCCAGTACAGATGGCATCTGCTAAGGGAAATGCTAGGTCTTTTCTCTCCCTTGGGTATGCACGTTTGTTGTTGCTGTCAAACGAGGAAGCTTGTGGCTTCATTACAGCTGCTAACAAATGGGAAACACAGTGGACAAAAAATACACAAGAAAAGGAGTGTGTGCATTTTGTAATTGCATTGGAATTATAATATAATATAATTATATAATATAATAATTATATTGGAGTAATAATAATAATAATAATAATAATAATAATAATAATAATAATAAGCATTCATTAATTCATTTTATTCTCCCTGTAAGGGTTATAGTAAGTCAAGAAAACCCCTGGAATCACTGGGTGCAAGGCAGGAATACCTCCCAGAGTGTGTACCAAACAACAAATCATTCACACCTAAGGTTAATTTAGTATGGCCAAATCACCTAGCATTTGAACATTTGGGAGATGGTGGCGAACCACGGTATTCAAATAAGAAAACTCACCCATCACTGAGTGAGGTCATGGGGCTTTCAGTTAGTCTGCCTCTGGACTCTCGTCTCCCATCTGCTCCAACATTCTGACAGAAGAGAGAGACGTACCTTACATTTCATCTTTAAAACAGTTACTGAATGACAATTCCTATGGTAGGAAACTGAATAATAAACCTAGAGCATAATGTATGTAAATAAACTCCTCCATTCTAGTAATTGGCAAAACAATTTTGAGATCCTTGCATGCCTCCACTCTCACACTGACTGAGAGCTTCCTATTATGTGTATGTCTCTATTGGGTATGAGGGAGTTGCATGAATACACACAATGACAATTTTCCTCCTACCTACAAACTTACACCCTCTATTACCCCCACATAGTATTGCTGTCTCCATGCACATAAACACATTTACATAATACACACAGCAGGGATTCCTGTCAAATTCTCACTTTGATCTGGTTGGCTGGGAGAGCATCGAGGGGGTGGTGTTCATCCTCAGCGCTGTATGACGGGTGCTGCCACTGTGTGGTCCCAGAGGGCACGTGCCAGTAGTAGGTGCCAGTGCTGTCCCGTATGGTGCGCCATCCTGGAGGCAAGTCCGAGTCCAGCGCTAAACTCTGATCATTCCAGATATCATCTATAACAAAATCCACAACACAAAACCGAAGTCAAGATCCATACAGAATGGAGCTGGAGTCCTAATAGAACCTCATTAATGTAACATTGGGTTGTCAAAGCGGCTGTAATGAAGACCAAAGGTGATTTGGAAAAATTGCACGCCACACCATGAAACCAGGCCTTCTGGACATGGGACGCATGACAACAGTTGATCTTTGTTGATCAGTTGACCACACAAACATTTGTAAATCATCTCCACAAAAGCAGAACTCATCACTGAAGATAGCCTACTGCCATTCTGAGTGACTCCATGATATTCTAACATGACACCATTGCAGTCATGTATTGCAATCAGTTGATTCCTTCTGGGTGCACATGCTTGTGTGGTAAGCATCCACATGCTGGTCAGGGGTGATGTATTCTTACACAATGTTAGTGTGTAAATGCAAATGCAACCCACTGTTCTGACTGCCAAAAAGTATACTTTTTTAACTTTATTATTCAGATTTTATGCATATGATAGTGTTGTAATACTATTAAATTTTTCCTAAAATTAAGGTAGTAAAAAAAACACAATCTTGCTTATAGTATCACAATACAGCATGAAATACTGAATTTTAATCCCATATTGTACACTGTTACACACTAAAGAACAATGAGAACCAGAAAATTGTGGACTTAAATATGTGAAAGAACAAACCTACCCAGAAACAGCAGGATCACACGTGAAAAAGAGACAGAGCAAAGCTCTCATCGACCTTCATGTCACACAGCCAAATATAAGGTCACAATCTACAGCTAAACGTTTTTAGACCATGTGACCTCAGTCTTTTCCTTTTAGTCCTCCTGATCTGAATCTGCCTCATACATGGACACACACACACACACACACACACACACAAACACACACACAAACACAAACACACACACCCCTGCCATTGGCTCAGTTGATAAGCACAGTGGATCAGGGGCAGCACTGGAGAGCAGCTGTGTGTACTGAGTTATGACAAGGGTTTCAGCCTGGGAGAATGATTTAGTAAGAGTCCACTCACATCCACAACTAACACAGCCTGGACAGCTGGGGGGGCAGCACACATGGTGGGGGGTGTTTGTGTGAGTAAGATGTGTGGGTGTGCGTATGTGGTTGAGAACTGGGTCAGTAGTGACACGAGGTTGTGGCTGCACGGGTAGCGAGGATGCCCCTGTCAGTGCCACGCCACACAACCATCCTCTGAGTGAGGGTATGAGAGAAACAGACAGAGAGAGAGAGAGAGAGAGAGAACGAATGAGGTGAACAATAGTGAGGGCGGGAGACAAATAAAGACAGACAGGGAGAGCAGTGAGGACGGAAAGGGAGGGAGACAGAAAGAGGAGAAAAAAGAGGACGAGTGTGACAGAGAGAGAGAGAGAGAGAGAGAGAGAGAGAGAGAACAGAGAAATGACAGAACAAAAGAATGAGAGAATGAGGAGAAAAAGAATGAGAATAAGAAAGAGAAAGCGACAAGAGAAAGGAGAGGGGCAAGTGTCTGGCACACAAGTGGAGAGAATGTGTCAGGAGGAAAAGGAAAGAGTGTGAGGGAATATGAGACAATAAGTAAAAGTAATATCATATCACATGATGCTCATTCAGCATCCTGGACAAAACACAGACTGACAATGAAGACAGCAGGTAATCTAACCAGGCTATGATGAGATACGGTGTATGAGAGCCTGGGACATTTATACATCAAGGCAACAACACACAACACATTACCACTCCTCTGAAGGAGTCACGCACCTATTTAAGGAACGGTGGCCAATAGGGATAATGTCAGAAACCAGTGTGACTCACACAGTTCAGGTCAATGTAGGATGTAAAAATGAAAAAGCAATGAAATGTTTAAAGGAGTATTATTAGCTTTTCCGATGTGTAAGCAGTAAGCATGTTGGGCTGAAAAATGGCAAGCCCATTTCCAACTCCATTATTTTACCTCAGAATAAAATGCAATGATGTTCATTTTATGAAGGGCTTGAAAAACAACACGCATTGCTTTCATTAGCTGGTTTACACATCAGCAAAGAGTCCACACATTACGGCATCATTTTAAAAGGCAATGCCAAAAAAAAAGACTGAAAAGTGTAGTACAATCTCAGTATAATAGCTGGCTGTGTGTTTTGATAGTGTATGACTTTACATAAAAATAATGTCTGCTTGCCAGCAAAGCTAAAAAAAAAAGTCTCATGATAACAGCAAATTTAATTCACATGATGTGAGCAAGGAAAAGGGGGCTGGCATAAAAACAGTGTTAATGAGGCCGATAACCAGCTTGCTAACTCTACGCTGCTGATTTGGCATGAGGGTCATTACTTGCATGCTTTCGCTGTGATAGGGATGTGGGAGAAGGCTGGTAGCCAGCATTCTATTGCTGCACCAATAATTTTGTATGAGAATCATAGCTAGCACACTTATGCCATAGTAGGGATGTGGGAGAAGGCCAGTGTCCAGTATACTAATGCTGAATGAGGGTCATTTCCAATGTAATAAGACTGCAGTATCTGTGTGTACAAAGCTGTAGCTCATAGTTCTATACCAGGAACAGCATTGTGTAAAAGCTAAAGGCTTGTAGCTAAATACTACTAGTTCGGTTAAAGCAGGTAATAGCCACAGTGTGACTATGTGAGTCAGAACAAAGAGCTTTGAGAGATTCAGACTGAGTAACAGACTAAATCACAAAGCAGCCTGACAGCTCAGTAAATCTGAGCCATGTAGAATAAGGGCTTAACCCCCAACTTTACCACCTCAAATCCACTTCACTTCAATTAAACAGGCCAGACTCTACACGACTCACATTAATCCTCTTCTCTGAAACAGAGAAAGAGAAGCCACATATAAACACATGAATGCTCGCACAGACGCACAAAGCTGTTACATAAGCCCACACCTAGTTAGGAAGTTGTAGTCAGTAAAACATGGAGCCTATAGCTTCCAATGAATCACTCTCCCCCCACTTTCTTACTCTTAGACGTATAAAAGTGTGTGTGTGTATATGTGTGTTCTACCAGGCCCTCCACCCCTTCCCCAGGGAAGATTCTTCAAGGCCAGGTTGAACTCCTCCTCTTTGTTCTTCCCCAGATCTACCCAGCCTCTCTTCTCCTGACAGCCCATAATAACAGCTCAGTGCCATCGTGACGTTTTTAGCTTTTTGGGCCGAGGTGCTGTTTGTGCCATCAGCAGACTGTGACAAAGCAGGGTCTGAGAGAGGCTGGAGAAACAGCCACATCTTGCATTATCAAAACATTTTGATTCAACCTGAAATTGGCAGTTTTAATAACCTATTTATGAATCAGATGTAGGGTGGCTTTATAGTCCAACTACAAAAAGCTATGGATAGTGATGTAAGAGGAAATATTAGGAAACACAAAAACAACACATAATCTGAATCGTAGGCCATGCTTTCTCTGATATGCCCCAATATAACACCTGCTCAGTCTGAAATTACACAATTAGTGTTTAACTGCAAAACTCCAGCCTTGTACAGATGAGCATCCATTTCAGCAGCATTATGACTTATTAAGGAGAATCTAGCACCACTGCTCAGAGAGAGAGAGACAGAGAGAGAGAGAGAGAGAGAGAGAGAGAGAGAGAGAGAGAGAGAGAGAGAGAGATCATTACGCAATATATTTTCCAGCCAGAAAACACTCAAACTTGTAAAAAAGCTCTAAAATACCCATAATCATTGGTACATTGTGGTGTTTCTAAGTAATTTATGCTCTTATTTTTATTTTTAAACTATAATGATACAATTTACATCTAACATGACGTCATCCAGTTTTATTTAAACATTGTTTATTAAATGGCATGATTACAGTTTAAAAATAAGATCAATAAACCAGCCCTCTAATCACTAAGCCACCACTGCATTGGACATGACTAAGTAGTGAATGATGCACAGCTTTAGTCATATTTTTAAATATATTTACATATAAATAATACACTGTGGTGAATTTTGATGCAAGGTTCATCAGGGGGGCAAAACTAAACATTCCAGTTTATTTCTCCTAATAGTGTGGAGGTTTAAGCATCACCATCCTGTGCTTTATCTTTACAGTAAATGATTCTTAAGGCATTTCAGAGAAAGATGGACAGATAGAAACACTCAACCTTCTCTATAATGAGACACAAGTTCAGTAACACAATAAGTAGTAAACCCCTAATCCACAAAAACACACAAAAGTTTTAGTTATCTGCAAAACACTATTTGGGACAGTGCATTACTGGGGCATGAACAACTGAGGCGAGATGTTTTCTCATATCTTCTGATTTTTGTATGAACATCTACATATGAAAACACAAATGGCACACGCATATTCAAATGCTATACAGGTATAATGACCTATAAATCACTGAAGAGGAGTGCATCAGGGTTTGTATTAATCCTGAGAGAGTGATGAAGAACATGAGACAAAGTTAAAGATATGAAGAGAGTGAGGAGGAAGGTTTGTAAATTATTGATGATCTTCAGGGAAACCAACCTGAATTTGTTGATCAGGCCCTCACATGAAGCTACTCTCAGTCAGACGGGATGTGGTGAAAAGTGAGGGAGGGTTTCATACAGAGATTCACATACAACCAGCATTTACCCATGACAACCGTCCTGCTGGCAGGCAAACGTGGAACCAACTCAACCAAGCAAATATAAATATAAATGATTTTGGCAGATAAACTTTCTAGTGACTAGATGTCCTTGTGAAACTCAAGCCCCAAGGCTGTGAGAATGCACTGACATTATTTTCTTAATGTTCTCTAAAGTACTATTCCAACTGGACTATTTTAGGAATGTGACCGTACAATCCATACAGAATAAAATATCTCTTTAATATTTCCAGATTACCACAGATTATTACTACTAATACTAATACTACTACTACTACTACTATTCTTAGTGAATAACCTTGCACATCGCTCTGGATTAGAGCGTCAGCTAAAAGTCATAAATATAAATATACTGCACCCACTATTACTACTAGTAATGCTGTATCTACTTGTACTACTACACCTATTCTTACTTCTACCACTATTACTGCTACTAATATTGCTGCTACTATTATGACTACAACTAATATTATTACTATTCATACTAGTATTACTACTATTCTTACTGCTACCACTGTTACTACTACATTAACATTAACATAAAAATTACATTTACAGGAAGATACATTTACAGGAAGGTGTAGTCTGAAATTTACAATCATTAGGAACAAGGCAACGGCCTTGAGGCAGAATGAGTGTACAACACATCTTTAATACAAAATAAATCAAGAGTTTGGGTGCATTTTTTATTTTGAAGGGAAGGGTTCTGAAACCAGGGTCTATATGCAACCACAAGAACAATGAAAACTTACTAGCTAGCTAAACATTATTGTAATAAATGATTAAATATGATTTCAATATGAACTGTGACTTAAGAATGAATTAATAAAAATGCAGAAGTTTGTAAAAGTCATGACTTTGGGCAGTGGATGTATGGTACCTTTGGATTGCTTTCCTAAAGCTTTCATTTAAATCCACTCATTTTAAAATGTAATGAGTTTTTATATCAATGTGTTTCTGGAAAAGACAAAATGGTATTGCTCCATCTGTACTCAATCTGATGCAATTTGTCAGACTTTGAAATCTCCCCAGGTAAAAGTAATTCAGCTTAAATAAGGCTTAAGTATGATACTTGGGTCTGCACTCCAGAGCTGTACATGTGTCTTACAGCATTGATTCAAGCAGTCTAGAATCAGGCCAGCTGGAGTATTAACCCTAATACCACAAAGTACTTTTAGCAAACACAGACCACAAGCATGAGGGCAAGAGGAAATGCAAGCAAGTGAAAGGATGCTGCGGCTATTTTGTCTTCAGCCTCAGTCTCTCACGTCAGTGGCAGTGTCTAAGCCGTCACTGTGGATGGCTTCACCACAACAGCAAAAAGCGCTCAGTCAGACTGAATCTGCCAGGTGGAAGAGAGTTCTCAAGTAGCCAATCATCACTCACTGCCCTGGCTCCCGTGAGTCTACTGACACAACTGTAATTGAGAAAGCATCATCACACTGATTGCAGTTAAATGCTTTTCGTTTCCATCCAATCCTGGTCTCCAACATTCCAAACCTGGAAGACACAGGGGCTGGATAGAGGTCAGGAAGGGTTGTTTGCTTGATTACGAGAGACGATCTGATGAACAGAAAGAGCTTATAGAGAAAAAAAGTTAAATGAAAGTAAAGGAATAGGAGCTACATAAATACCATAAAGACAGAAGAACACATGAAGAAGAACCATGGAGACTTAACTGCTGAATGAGATTGAATATCCAGAGAGGACAGTGTCTTTCCTCTCTGATGCGGATAACTGCATCTGGAAGAGAGTAATCCCTGTGCTGGGGAGCAAGAAAGGTCAGATTGTAGGGATTAAGGGACAGGATCAAAACATCAATTTGACTCTATCCAAGGCGTGTTATTCATCTATTCAAATATAGTGTCCAGCATCATTGTAGGTTTCCATAAGCCCATCAGAGAAACCTCATGAACAGAAGTCAGAGTGGGGAATGCCAATAAAGACATTCACATGATAAACAAATGGGTTTGAAACCAGTGACAATTAACCAAAAGTCAGAAACAGCAGCCACTCCGCCTAACTCTGAAAAAATCTAAATCTAAAAAATTTACTGATGATTTCTAAACTTATTCCTACACATGAACATATAACTTGTTTAAATGTCAGTTTCCATTAGGGCTGGGCGATATGAACAAAAATCATATTCCGATATATATTTTAGCTGAATGATGATATGCGATATACAGTTTGATATATGGTGTATAAAACACAATGTGAGAACATTGCTCCTGCATGATTTCTCTTAAAAGCTCCAGTAATACCCCAGGGATGATGCCATTTGCTTGGAAAGGATGTCCTATGTTTTTCTCTAACTCTCTCTCTCTCTCTCTCTCTCTCTCTCTCTCTCTCACTGAAAGCATGTAAGGAGAGTTATTTTAGGAGGGATGCTATACATAAAAGTCAGCTTCTGCTTTGCTTTGAGAAGATTATGAAACATGTACATTGGAGCTTGTAAACAATAAAAAGAACTTCCGTGTACTAAAGAACCGAAAAACCCTAAAACCCATGCTGGCACAAGAACATACATCAAGAAACTGCCCTTATACTCCAGGGGCTTTTGCAAGTTGTGTGAATCAACCTAGGGGCAACATTTACCTAGACAACCCACCCACAGTATAGTAATGATGGGCGGCTAGGTCTTTATGCACATCCATCAGACTGAATCACCTGATATTTAGCATTATTGTGTGTGTGTGTGTGTGTGTGTGTGTGTGTGTGTGTGTGTGTGTGTGTGTGTGTGTGTGTGTGAGAGAGAGAGAGAGAGAGAGAGAGAGAGAGAGAGAGAAAAAGTCTCTGAGATGACACTCACAAACACTTAGCAGGGTAAAGCAAGTTGCTTACTCAGTACACTCAGCCAATTACATTAAACTGTCAACAGCCTCTCTGTTCACCAACAGCCAACTACAGACTTTCAAATAGCAGAAGAGCTGACCACTGCATGTGGCTAATGCTTAACCCCTTAAATTCTGAGGGCCAGCAAATTAACCCCTTACACCTGAGGTTTGTTATACTAAAGCTAATGCAGAAACTAACATGAATTCTTTGGTAACCTTTTGATTTAGGATGTCTTGTGGAGTCCCACAAGGTTCTATTTCTGAAGCCTATGAAACTGATATTTATTATGACAATGTGAGGAAAAATGATGTAGTCATGAGAGTAACGGAGTAAATACAAAGCTTTCAGGGGGTTAGAGAAAAGAGAAAAGTCAAGTGTTCATAGTAGTGGTGAATGGAATCAGACCTCTGAAGTGTTTAATCTCTTTCAAATCTGCATGATTGAAAATGTGGTTTACAAACAGGCTGCCTGATGCCCAAGACAGTTTCCCAATGACATCTTATTTGACATGTACGGTGTGGAAGTGTGGATACAGTATGATATGGAGGGACATGTATAAGACATTCAGAAGATACGTGTACAGTCATAATTTGCTAATAAAAAAGGTTATATTAGTGCATCTCAGGGAATTAGAATAGTTCATTTCTGTTCTGAATTTAATTCATAAAGGTAAACCGTCTTATATTCATCAAATATAGCTCATTGAAATCAGAAATGCAGTACCTAGTATAAGATGTATAAGATGTTTTGGCACTATGGGCAGGTCCTATCTGTAAAAAGAAATCTCTATAAAGCTTGTCAGCAGATGAGAGCATTAAGTGCTCTACAATCTCCAGATGCTGCATTGACTCTGGGCTTGAAACAGTGTACCAACACCAGCATGGCACCCTAAACCATGGGGATGCTGTTTGTGAGATTCCACAGACTGTGAAAACGTGAGGTGGCTCTTGATGCACTAAACACAGCATCTGTCAACTCTGATATAATGGAAACATCAATATATCAAGGAATATTCTTTACAAGAAATTGTGTAGAAATGGTTTCTGGGGGGATGACAAACAAAAGAGTTCAGTCTTGTTCAAATTATGCTGTAGAAACATTGCAGTAAATATTACTGGTGTTACAATTAAATACTGATTAATCATTACTCTGTTTCCTGGGCAATCAAGGCTTGTGTACCATTTCCCACCACATTTTCCTCTCCCGGGTAACTTTCATTTAATGTACACACTACAAGGTTTGAAGTGTGGACATGTACTTAAAAGAGTACAAAGCTTGTTGCTGGGGCTGTACCCAATACCAGTTAAGTATCTTTCCGTGAAAATACTCTAGCCATGTTTTTGTACCAGTTAAGTTACTATTGTGTGTTAAACATACAATATTGTACCTTCTGTGAATTTCCCTCTTTGTGGGGAGCGTCAATGATCATCTTCTGGACAGCTTTCAGCTTTCCCATGAAGACTTTTGGTTGCATGTGCTGAGGTAGACAAAGTATTTATACTATTTGAATTGTAATTTATTTAAACTTGAAATAAAATATTCAAATAATTTTAGAATTTCTGGATTTCAATTGGTAGAAACCAGGCTAATCAAAAGTGAAACAATAAAGGCTTGACATATTTGCTTCACATGTAATGAATATAATATATATGCCAGTTTAACCTTTTTATTTAATTATGGGAATGCACTAGAGTTTATCACGAGCCCTGCTTCCTTTCACCACCACTGTAAAGACATTTGAGTAAGTACCACTACAATAAACATTTTCACATCAATAGTTGTTTACAAAGACTTCTCAGGAACAAAATAAATTCAAACAAATTAGACATCCTTATTCTTAGTCTGAGTACTTGTACTTGCTTTTTTTTAGGCTTCATAACACAGGATCAGAGTAACCAACAGATGTGATACACATATTATAACAAACGACCTATCTATCTAACCATGGTGGTCTCATCATTGTGTGATAAACTATCAGCAAGTAATCCAGATTGAAAAACAGCTACAATTCACTCATTTCCAACTTAAATCACACTTTAAAAAACCAAAACACTCTTCTAGTGCATGTTTATTGCTCTGCCCACATGTACATGCTCAACCGGCATGCAGACTTTCCAGGATCTCGCTAATATTTCCATGACACTTCAGCTGTTTTTTTTTCTTATTTCCCAGATGTTTCCATGGCAGGAAACACAAAACTAAAAAAAAAATCTAAAACTGTTTTTCCAGATTTTGCGTGCATGGGATTGTTGATCACCTCTTTAAGCAGTGCACAGGTGGCCTCGCATATGAATGTTCACTCACTTTTGAAGAAGTTAAGAAATGTGACGAGCTGGGCCATCACTGGAGTCTGTGATTCAGATGTGGAAATACAAACAGGAGGAGCAATGGAAACTAACTCCTAAGTCCTGGCATGACACAGCACCTGTAGTTTGTGTGGCAGAATGAGGGAGCAGGTAAGTGAGTGGTGAGTAAGTCAGTGAGCAAGTGAGTGAGTGAGTGGATGAGTGTATGAGTGAGTGAGTGAGTGAGTGCATGAGTGAGTGAGTGGGAGGATGCGTGGATGAGTGAGTGAGTGAGTGAGTGAGTGGATGACTGAGTGGATGAGTGAGTGGATGATTGAGTGACTGAGTGGATGAGTGAGTGAGTGGATGAGTGAGTGAGTGAATGGATGAGTGAATGAGTGGATAAGTGAGTGAGTGAGTGGATGAGTGAGTGAGTGAGTGGATGAGTGAGTGGATGAGTGAGTGGATGAGTGAGTGAGTGAGTGAGTGAGTGGATGAGTGAGTGAGTAAATGGATGAGTGAATGAGCGGATGAGTGAGTGGATGAGTGAGTGAGTGAGTGAGTGAATGTTTGACAACTGAATGACTTCAGTGTTGAACACCTGCAGAAAAGAGCAACTCATGTTCTCTCTCTTGATCCTTTCACTGCCTCCTGCTCTTAAATGAGACAAAGGAGAGGTGGAGAGTGGAGCCCATGGAGGATAGATAGATAGATAGATAGATAGATAGATAGATAGATAGATAGATAGATAGATAGATAGAGAGAGAGAGAGAGAGAGGTGTTAACTCACCGTCGTAATTGACTATGATGATGGCGAGCATGTAGTCCTTCCCCAGCATGGTGAGGTGAATGTTCCCTGAAGTCTCCTGAGGTTAGCTGAGACACATTCCAGTCCAAAACGTCCCGCCGCTTGCCTGCACACACTCGCGCACACACACACACGCCGGCCGCTGCACGCAGTGCCAACCACCTGGGAACCCACTCGCATGCCAAGCGGATTACAGGATCTCTCTCCTCTTTCCCTCTTTTCTCCCCCTTTCTCTTGATTAAACTCCTAACTAACAGCTGTCAAACCCAAAGCATCTCTCTCTCTCTCTCTCTCTCTCTCTCTCTCTCTCTCTCTCTCTCTCTCGCTCTCTCTGGTTTGTGTTCAGTAATGCCTGCAGCGACCTCTCTCTCTCTCTCTCTCTCTCTGTCTCTCTCTCTCTCTCCCCTGGCGCCGATGATGATGATGATGCTGATGATGGTGCCTTAAGGACGTCAGAGAAGGGAAGCTCCACAGAGAGAAGCAGACTGCTCTCAGAAGATGAGCTGCTTGGCTTTTTGTCTATGAGGATGAGGATGAGGATGAGAGAGGTATTCAGTGGGAGACACTGAGCACATCTGTTTGGGGTGTCTGGGATCAGCAGCACCAATCCAGGCCCACACATCCCTCCATCTGTCAGAGCTGCACGAGCAGGGATTCACTCCTCACTTCTCAAGCCCGACCCCGAAAACAACTTGGTACAATCGTCCCAGACGAGCACCAACACCTTGAGCCTGAACATCTTAAGATACTCAGCTCTACTGGGAAACATGTTCATATGGAGAAAATAGGATTTCAACAACAAAAAGTCAATTACACGCTCATTCCCTCCCTCTGAAAGTGGACACAGGGCAGATATTCTGGTCCACCTTAACTTGCCAACACATCCACAGTCCTTCATGGTCCATCCTCCACTTGCGTCATCCTTCTTGCCTTTATCTGGTTGCCGTAGCAACGCTGGTTCCCTCTCGAGCGTCTGTGATTTTCTGTAAGAAAGAAGAGAGCAGCTCTGTGGAGGCCTGGTTACATCAGTAGAGCAGAAATAAATGGCAGTTTGTCTTGGGTTGGAATAATGGCATAATGACTTCATGAGCTCATTATCTCAACTGTGCACATCTTATTTCAAAATAATGATTTATTTTCTCATATTTTTTGCACCATTCCTTCCCCAGGACATAATCCACATACTGAAGCTCGCGATCACAGTCTGCAGTTGTGCTGATTTGATGTATGATCATTTAAAAATTAGATTAATATACTATGAACTGAACTGAAACGTTGTTCATATTTATTCAACCTCTATCTCTCATTTGAACTCCAAAGATGCATTATATAGAGGATACACTTTTTGAATTATATATAAATTCAGCTTTTCCAAATAAAGACTCAATATAACTTCAATATTACTGATCAGGCTGTGAATCTAAAGGAGTTAAAATCCTGAGGCCAATAAACATTATAATGAATTGTGATATAAACCTAAATATTCACAAAATAGGAAAAGCCTGCAATGATGTTAATAATGTTCAATTATTAAAATGTTCCTGTTGGACCAACACTGAGGAATGGAAGCTCAATTTAGGCCTGTCACAATAATTATGTCATCAATTTATTGTACAAATAATTTACATTTTTTTTGCTGACCTCAGTATTGTTTAGTTTGCATGTGTTTGAGCCATAATAGTGTGGGATACAGTTTAACTGCTGCTGTAGTCTTTACAGCCTTTATTCAAAAGATACAAGTGTATTTACGTGACAAACTTGTACCACTTTCATGTGTTGAATTCATTTGTAAACAAAAAGCATTGTGAGAATGTTCTGGCCAGTTCAACTAATCAGTTCAGTGTGTTTAAGCAAGGAATCCTATTAAATGTGCAGAGCAGGGAGATGCCAGGACCAGGTTGGGGAAATGCTACTTTATACAATTAGAGCATATTGTTATAAATAGGTAAGTTGTTGGAAGTTACATGCTCTTTTCTAGGCTTCATATCTCAGGATCAGAGTAACAAAATCAGCATTGTGTGATCAATTGTCAGAGAGTGTTCCAGCTGGGAAAAACAACTAAAATTCACTGGTTTCCAGTTCATTAAATCCCAGTTTAAATGCCAAAGGAACCTTCCAGTGCATGTTTACTGCTCATGCAGACTCAGACTGATCATCAAGAGGGAGCAGGGCTAATGACATCACTGATGCTGAGTAAGAGCAAAAATAAAATATTTGCTCTCGTTTTGGTCACACGATGTTCAAATTTCAGAATAAGAGTCCTAAGAATGAACAATACTGATATACACAAATAATAACAAAAAAAAATAAATAAAATAAAATAAAAAATAAAGGATATTCAAGACACTGTCAGGTATTTTGAACAACTCTCTCTTTTTAAAAACACTCAGATTCATACAAATATTGAAATTCTGTTCATATTTACATCTCAAATGAAGGCAGATTTGAGTAGCCAGAAAATAACATCTACCTCACTCTACCACCATAAATGATGAAATAAGTATTAATACAGCTTAACCTGCTAGTTTCAGTGAAAAACACACTATCAGTGACTGAAAACAGCATAATGTGAAATAAATAAACCTAATCAACATCCAACCGATACACAAAAAACTCAGTTCAAGTTGTGACTACACCCCTCATCTGTAATTCGTGCTTTTTTATTCCGTTAAAAACATATCTTCCTGCATTTTACACAAAGAAACCGCTAAACATAACCACGCCAGACCACACGAATCGCAGTCAGAACGGCGAACCCGGGACAGGCCGCCTAATCGAACACAGAACTCAGTTCACACGTAAACATGGCGGACGACAAGGTTTGTGGAGCTGCGTTTATTTTCTCCTCGTTTCATAACAAATATTTGTCATTTTTGGACTTGGTTGGGATTTCTTTGTTGGATTAATCTTCGTTTTGGTGGTGTGACTTTATGAATGGGTTTTAGTAAGCATTTATAGCCTGTATTAGTGAAGATTTTCAGTAACTATCTGAAAATCTTTAGTTTTCCATAGTTTTACATAACGTCAGTGTTTATCTTCTTATTTACTACATCAGATTAGTACGATGTACGGCTTTTTGTGGGCTTTTAAACGGTTTACCCCTTTTTACCCTGAGAACCCTGGTCCCCTAACTTGTTTGAACGTTTGTGGTTTTGTGGCACTCCCTGTAGTGACTCATAGTCTCCATGCAGACTGCTGCTGTCACATATTTGTGTCCTATATCTGCAGCTACTTGTCTTTCCAATAAGGGTACCTTCAGCTCAGATGCTCTGCAGACAGTATGAGCTGTGCCATTCTACAGCTCATTTTATGTTCAGTGAGTCATTTGGTTTCTCTGCTGCCTTAGGATCCTTTCAGGCAGCTGAAGGATCTGGCCCTGCTTAAAGGAAAGCTGGATGACATTCAGAGGAGAATGGAGGATGAGGTTCAAGCTGGACTTCCACAGGTAAACTGACTAAAACTTTAATTATTCTACGCCTGTTATGGGTCTGATCTGACTTTGAGTGGTCCAGACGAACAAATGCAATGTTTTAATATGAGTTAAAAATAAAGGCTGATTCTAGATCAGCAGTCTTTTCCTGAAATGCCTGTTGAAACGATTTGACACATTTCTGCATAACTAAATGGTTATGATGTCAATTGTTAATGTTTATTAATTAAAGAAAATGACTGAGA
Source organism: Acestrorhynchus altus (assembly GCA_034509495.1). Taxonomy (NCBI): domain Eukaryota; kingdom Metazoa; phylum Chordata; class Actinopteri; order Characiformes; family Acestrorhynchidae; genus Acestrorhynchus; species Acestrorhynchus altus. The sequence goes on from CM067516.1 coordinate 17,786,794, forward strand.
GTCACTTTTCAGTTCTTCACTCCTATTACTAATTTACTGCTATTCTTAACATCAGTTACATAAACCTTAAATCATAATGCTGTGGGATTGCACAGAATGAGCTGAACTATAACGTTTACCATTATATATGTCATACCAGTAAACAAATCATTATGGTTTGTGCACTAGGACTAGTAATCAAATAATAAGCCTAGGGTTCAGTTAGTTAATGCCTCTTAAATGGGTCACAACAGGTTGGTAGGACAGGTTGGTAGGACAGCAGATTTTCACTCTAAACAACCTGCAGTGACACCTGATTCCACTTGATTAATCATCTGGACAACTGATTATATGCTTCTGTTTGGCTGGAATGAAAACCAGCAGCCACACTGGCATGTTGTGAATGTATTGGTTATGGTTTAACACTGCTGCTAGTGTTAGCTTGTAGATTGTAAGAGGAGAAAAATCAGATGAATTCCCCATTAATACAGTTAAATATAAAGTTAGTGATTCACAGTTTGATCTGCCAACCAGTCTCAAATATAATTGATTGTGTGCTGGACGGATTTATACTTGTGCTGCTTGATGATTGACTGTGGCGCACGCGCGCGCGCACACACACACACACACACACACACACACACACACACACACACACACAGAGCCTGTTGTGAGCAAGTGAACATGACAACACCTGTAGCCATAAATAACTCAAAATATTTGCAGGGCCACATTTAAGAGGTATAAACCCCATCACCCTGCTGTCCATGCCAGATCTGAAGAAATTAGCAAAGCACATTACAAAACAGGCAATACTCGTCAGAAGGGGTGCGAATGGAATTTTTTTAATTTTGCGTTGGTTCCAAACTGATCCATATACCACACTGATTTCTAGCTGATTTGAAGAAAGAAAGGGTATGTCCTTTATCCTATTTTGTGATATTTGATCAGTTCGCTTGAAGAAAAAGTTTTTTTTAATTGAGAATTTTCATATTTGTGTATGCTGCCAAAATTGCAATTACCATCCAAAACTGGTAGTGACAGGTCAGACTTTTAAAAAAATAGAAATTGGAATTTGCCAAGGAAATTGCATTTAGTGTGTCTCTATTTGTTGGTTTGGGTGGACTGGAGTAAATGGAGGATACCTTGACCTTGACTGTTTTGTGTTGTGTTGTTTTGATTTAGGGCGGGAGTGTGCTGGGATCTCCCTTCCTTAAGGGCTTTTTGGCTGGATACATCATAGCAAAGCTGCGCTCTTCAGCCATCATGGGTGTACTCGTGGGAACATGCACAGGAATCTACACTGCTCAGAAATATAATGTGCCCAACGTAGAGCAGACTGTTAAGAGCTATTTCAGCTCATTTAGGAAGAGCAAATAGAACTTTGGGAAGATGATCAACAAATCAAGCATCTCACATGTCTTCTCATCACAGCAGGGAAGGGTGTGCAATATTGTGACTGGAAAGTGTTAGTAATGGTGCATCTTTAGTTATCCATGGGATATTAACTGGTCAATATATGCTGAACATTTTGTTTAGTGCTAAACTTCGAGCTCAGGAATGATTTTCCACAAAGCACTGTAACAGCAGGTTAGCACCACTTTCATTATACTGACATCTGCAGAGATATGAACATTAATATGTTTCTACAGTGCTTTAAGGAAACAGATTCCTGTCTGCTAGTTTGTATTTTTGGTGCTAACAATTTAAAATTTGTTTTTCTGTCATTCTTCAAAAATCCAGGAATGTCTAACATTCCGGGCAGCCTTTACAGAATTCTGCACAAATGGGTATTTGAATTATTCATCAAGCCACTAGTGTCGAATTGCCCCAAACTCAGCTCTAGTGCCTCTTTTCATTCCACGGTAGCTGATAGGGTTATGACCTGGCATGTGAGTTCTGCACACAACCAGTATCAACGTTCAGTCAGCAGTTCATGGTGCAATTAAGCACTTTTGTACAAAAGCCCTATTGGTTTTGTTGGTAAGGTAGCTAATAAAGCAGCTACCTTAGGATCATAAAAAAATCACTGCCATGCAGTTGATTTAAAACAAAAGCACAGTTACGTCTGTGCTAAACTGTGCCTTGTCTGTGTAAAGCACCCCATCGCAATTATCTCAAGATAAAAAAAGCACTTTTTTCACTTTCTTTTCTTTTTGCCAAGTTGGAGGTACAATTGAGGTACAGGTTCTTTGTATGTATGCCATCCTGCCAACTGTTTTTAGCACATAATTTGATGTTTATTTAGAGTCTGATCTGTTGTGTGTACTGTTACATGATGTTTAAGCATTTTCCTTATATCAAGACATAAACAAGTTTTGCTTTACACTGTTGCGGTCATGCCCTGTATCTCAAAAACGGCAGCTTTACCAGGAAAAAAAACTTTCTAACTTTCAAAGTAAATCAACGTAAAAAGGATTTATCACTCCAAGCTGATTGTGACTTGATTGCATCATTAAAAATATCATTGTTTGGTATAAATCATTTGGTTTTTTCACTTATTTGGCCAAACACCTAGTGCTTTTTGCCATTTACAGTTAAATAATTTAAATTGCCGAATATTTGGTACATCTCTAGATGCAAAAAAAAAAAAAAAAAAAAAATCTTGTGTGTTTGTGGTTTGTATTACTCATTCATACTCTACAGGAACAAGAAACTCAACTCAAGGTCAGCATTTTGTACGCCACAATTTACACATCTTATGAAATGTCTTATGAAAGACATTTCACTACTATACTATAACAGAATATTCAGTTTATTTTGTAGATAAAATTGTATGAATGTAGTTTATTTCTACCTTTTAAAGGAGCTAAAACCTTTTTAAAATGTAAACAAGGACACAGTTTCCTTGATTTAAAACATCAAAAGCTACTTACAGCCTCCAAAAAGTGCTTGTTCTTTTTGCCCTTTAAACCAAAGTGGTCACTCAAAGAATAGAAAATAAAAGGGCATTAGATGGAAGTGGAAACAGTGGAAAGACAATGGTAAAATATTTCCAGGGTTAACAGTGTTGAACACTGTTTTTTTTTTTTACCACAATTTGGTTATAGAAATTAAATAATTCTTATTTCACTGTGACATTTTGATATTAACATCTTAAAATGCTGCATAAAGACACTATACTATAAGCTTAAAATGGCAGTTCCTGATCATTCCTTAGGATGTTCCTCAGGAGTTAGCATTTTGTAATGGGGTTTAAACTGCCTGTAATTAATCTTTAATGCTCTGCTGAGCTGTCTAAAGCATCTCTCCCCTCATGGCTGAATGAATGCTACAACTGGCATGCTGTTGTCTTCCTGAAGGTTCTCAAAACCTTTAATTGGGAACTGCCTTAGCTTTCTGTTCCCTGTAGAAACTGAAAAGTGCAGTTAACGGCTTTCTAAATCTGAGCTTGCGGGGGCTCTAAAGTTTCAGTGAGCTGCTCTGTCAGATTTATGAAAGAGAAAGCAAGGGAACATGTACAGTGTTACTGTGATGCGTAAACTGCAGTTCTAGCACTGACTCCACTGGACTGGAAAAAACTGAGGTAATTAAAGACTCCTCCTGAAATGAGTCTCTTTTAGTTCAGTGTTTGACTGGCTCTCCAACGTAAAACTCCACACAGGTACCATTAGTAAAAAATTTTATTTCCACCAAATTCCATTGTTATTCAAATGCTTCCGGCTGTCCAGATATACTGGTTTCCTCTCTGCAATATTATTGGTTATTATTTAACAGACTGATGATCAAAAATAAAAACGGTTAGTAATAGAGTATTAACTTAAAGGACAGGTACTATAAACCAAACTAACCACTAACCAAGACAGAACAGTACAGCCTACTCCTCTAAATGTGGCATCAACATGGCTAACACTTTGCAGTTAAAGAAACTTCAAATTTTGACATTTTAATAATCGTGTAATTTGCTCAATTTTATAGATAAAAAAGAATATTTAACCTTAAAAAAGTTAAGCGTAATGCTGTGCATAAAAGGAAAAGAAAAAAGACAGAAATCCTCTTGCTGTGGAAAATTCACACTTCCTTCCAGAACCGCAACTTCTTACTCTGAAAAAGAAGAAATGAAAACATCCAGAATGCAAAGAATTAAACCCCAACTGTAATTGGCAAATGTCAAGCTTTAAGTTTTGCTTAACACAATAGGCCTCATTTAATTGAGCAGCATAGTGGATTGATGGTTAGCACATCTGCACTGGGGTGTTGGAAATTCTACCCTGGTAGGGCCTTGAACCCATGTTCTCCCTGTGTTTGCGTGGGTTTCCTCACATACTCTAAAAACATGGATATCAGGTGAACTGACTACACTAAATTGCCCCAGTGTATCAATGAGTGAATGTATGTCTGTATATCCAGATACTGATTGACACTCTGTCACTCATTTTTTTTATTCATCATTTTGTAACCAGAAAACGTTCTTTCTATGAGAACAAAATTTTCACCCTTGTATTCCAACATCTTATTCATAATTTATAAGGTGCTTTGGACCTCATCAATAACCATTCATAAACACTTTTATGAATGTTTCCATTCTGAATGCTTATTGCAATTACATCAGCACATCTACAACAGTGCTATCAGTATAGAGACTTTATTATTTGTGTATTATACTAATGAGGATTAACGTGTACCTTTGGCGCATGTAGCAGGGCCTTCCACCATAGAGTCTTGCACCATGGCTCCACTCTTATTCACACACCAGCACTTTTTGGCTACTTCCCAGCACTGCTGAGCTTCATAGTCTCCATTCTCATCACAGCGGGGCCTGAAGTTTGGCAGATGGACCTTAACCAAACCCGCAGCCTCCTGCAGGCACTGGGTCAGTTCTGAAGGAGACATATCTGTGTTTAGCCACATGAACGTTAAACACAGTCAGAATAATATGGGTGCTGAGAGCATCCAATATTTGGATTCACTATTTCCAATAATGTTAAACCAATGCTATGCTAGACTGCAACCTTTTAGAGTTCAAATAAATTGTAATACATAAAAAACAATTATACATTTAGGTGTGTCCAGAAACATGAGCAAAATTGATGAGCAGTTGTAGATTATATTAGAACGTAGCATGTTGTGGTTGAATAAACTATATCACCACTAGTGCATCTCAAAAGATAGAATATGAAAAGGTTTGGGTTTTGTTCAGAATTTAAGATTTCATAAAGATAAATTATTATAATTATATGATTATTACATTGGGGATTACCAAGCCTGCTCCTGGAGAGCTATCTTCATGCAGACTGTATATTCAACCCCAGTCCACCCCACCTGATCCAACTACTTACTGCTTTCAGAAGTTCTTAATTGGCTGAATGGGGTGTGTTGTCACTAAAAACCTGCAGGAAGGTAACTATTCTAGAGCAGGTTTGGTGACTCCTGCATTACATGTAAAGTGACAAATTTTCCTTTTAGTCAGTATGGTTTATAGCTTAGGATTTTTAGAATATTTCATAAGATATTAAATATTAGATAACTTTACAGGAGAAGACTAAAAATGCTCTTAACTTCAGAATTTAATGTAAGAGACAATAAATGTAGATAGCAGACTGACTAAAATGACCAACAAGTGTAAATATCCAAAATACCTTGTAATGTGCAGTTTACAATGTATTACATTTTACTTTCATGTACATTGTACATGTTTTTATCAAAGTCCAAATTATGAATATAAGTGGAGCATATTTAGACATGATAAAGCAGCAGCATGATGATGATGATGATGGAGGTAGGCAGCTTACCTTTCCTGGGAGCAGGAGTGGATGGGGCCTAGAAAGCATGTGAAAATGTCAGTACGTCAGTTAATGTTTTCAGTCCACCTGTTCCCCTAATTTATCCAGTACAGACTTGTCATTTGAATAAAACTAGATCATTTGGAATTATTTCAATAAACACTCGGTTTATGTGGCAGTTTATTTAAGGCTAATGCAAAGGCTTTTCAATGTAAAACTAATTGTATAGTCTTGATATCAGAATCTATATCACAATATCACATTTTTTTTCTCATGCACTATTGTCTATATTGTATATTGTAATATAGTCTGTATATTATTTATTCTATATATTTGTATAGTGCTGCTTATCTCCTACTAAATTTCTGCCTATCTTTCTGCTTACTGTACTTTACTGAGGCTGCAACTGGAACCTTAAATTCCCTGAAGGAACCCTCCCAAGGGATCAATAAAGTTCTATTCTATTCTATTCTATTCTATTCTATTCTATTCTATTCTAATATTAGTCCTGGTATCATTGAATGATGAGTCGCTTTGTTTCCCAGTAGAATATTCTCCATTCTTGTCCATTGTCACCACCTCGTGGTCTAATACTGTAAACGCAGTGATATTTAGTCTTACTTTCTTCTCCCCAGTAGCAGTGTCATCCAAGAACATAGGGAGAGAGTTAATGGGAAGAGCCATCTTCATGGCAGGGCGCATGACTGAAGAGAGAAAAGGGTGTAAGGCACATTAACACATTAAAAATATCCAATGCAGACAAGTTTGCTCAACAACTTTTGTGTGCAAATGCAGTGTGTCCCAGCCATTTTAAATTCACTATTAAAGGGGCAATAAGTCACCTTTCAAATCTCCTTTTAAAGTTCAAGTGAAGGGTAATGCAAAATTGCGATGACTGATGAAAATTTAGAAAACGAAACTGAACATACAAAATCACTTATTGCTCCTTTAATGCAGTATCCCTGATTTAACTGTCCACAGACGAGCCCAGAAGGGGCCAATTGACCTGTAGCTTTGCGGCCGAGCTCCTCCAAGCGGGCAGAGTGGCTCTCCAGAGTGTTCAGCCTATCTTTTTGGCTGTACACCATGTAGGCAGTGAAGGCTTGGCCTGCGATTAGAACGGTGGCCAGCAGGGTCAGCCCTGCCACTTTCAGAGCCTGCTTGTTGGAGCCCCTGAAACAGAAAATAAACAAAAAAGGATGTATCAGTTCTGTTCACTTCCCAAAATCAAACTCTCTGTGGTCTGAAATACTGTATAATGATATAATCTCATCCTAACTTTAACCCCTAGAATCAAACTGGTTTCACAACATTTTTATAACATACTGTTAACAAAGTAACCCCCCCCTCCAATATGGAAGTGTTAATTACCCAAATCCAACATCTATTCCCACTTATTAGAAAAACTAGTCTTTGATAGTCAATGTGATTGAAAGCCGGTCATCCACACAAAAAACATACACTATGCTGGAAAACTGGCTGATTAGCAAGCTCTTAACCAACATGGTGTATGCTGCACTATGCAGACTACCTTGGTCGTTCTGTTCTGGTTGCTTTCACAGAAAGCTCTAAAATGAGATCAACACTCCATTACCCTTACATTTAGCTAGAACTCCCTACTTCTGGTGTCCTGGAGTGTACTGTAGTCTTGTGCACTGTTTTTAACAAAGGGAGGAGTTTGTCAGGTCTCCTAATTGCAAAATATGATTATTAAAATGCTCAGAGATGTATTAAACAATAATTTTCATGAATTACACATTAATTCAGTGTGCTCATATGAGACCTACAGGGTATGAGGTTGTTGTTGTTTTTCCTTCAAGCATTCTGTCATATATGTTATTATATACTAATAACTGTAGATTTGTATTTTGATATATTGTGTAATTGTTCTGACTATATTTACACTACTTGTCAACATTAACATCATTTTAAAAAGTAATACAAAACCGCTTCTTACCTTTTTCCTACCCCATCACTGCCCTCCACACTTGGGGTCCGCAACAGAGGCCCTTCTTGTCCTTCAGGCATTTTGACAAAAATGATCAAGCTGGAAGTAAGAGCAGCTGGAAAACCTCTGACTCTGAAGGAAGATTTAGAAATGAGAAGTGAAGCCCAGACGCTGAAGCCAAATGAGGAAAGCCCCAACCAGACTTTATTATTAGTGTATCTTCCTCCTCTGATTGGCTGAGAGTGGCTGGATCATCAGTTACTAGCAGCACTCAGTGTTTTATCTTGAAGCCTCCAGAAACACTCCGCTCCAAGACTGAGCTGGAAACCACTGTTTTCTACTGCTTTCAACAAAATGACCATTTTTAATACATATATATGGACGACTGCAGATAAAACATTATTTATGATGTCTAAAACCCTCTTTATGATCAGACTGAAGTAAAGGTCAGGGATCTTTGCTTCCTCATACCAGGTTTACACATAAACTAAGCTGTATATACTCCAATATAAAACCAATAATTATTAGAACCCTGGAATTAAACGTTTTCCGTTTCAGAGCTGGGTAATGAACATGTCCTGCTGAAAAATTCTTTCTCCAGCAGTGTCTTTAGCTTCATGTTCACCAACAAAATTAAATATGCCCTTTATCTCCAGTTTCAGGCTGGAGAACAAGCTCATATCACCTGGACAGCATTCCTTTAACATTTCAGTATCCCTCATGAAACCAGGAAAAAGGTTTTGGTATCCCCGTGTGTCAAACTGCTCAATCATCCATCACCAACATACCTAGAAAACCAGTCTGGCAAAAGCAGGAGTGCTGGCACATATGGTAGTATTAATGTCTGCGAAAAACAGCTCAAGACCAGTTTTCTAGTATCAAGTACATGACAAGCAAATTGAATTAAATGTGCTTAAGTGACAAATGTACAACACTGAGCAGGAATCCAGCCCTCCAGTTCCTTCTAAAACTTCTGAAAGACTAACAGTTATTTAAAGCTATTCACCCACCATAACCAGCTTTTGACCAGTATAGTGCACATCACTTGGCAGTAGACCAGCTTGTTCATTCTGGTTGCTTAACATGGTCAGGTTCATCCATGCTTGCAGACCAGCTAAACCCTGGTCCTGGAGGCACCACTGCCCTGCATTTTTGGGAGTACCAAAACCTCTATGTGCAGGGTAGGGGGGCAACCAGGACCAGGGTTGATAGAGATAAAGCTCAAAACACATTTCCGGTCAACCTACCCCAGCCAGCTCTAGTAGAGGAGTCCAACAATGTGCACTTTTTCTATTGGATAGTAAGACACCAATCACTTTCACTATATTAAGCTGAAGACTGCTTTACATCTGATAACTTGCAAATAAACCAACTTTTGTTAAACCTAATTTGAATTGAATGTGATTGGTTAATAAACAAGTAGAATCCACCTGTACCATTGAATAGTATATTATTAAAACCATCACTAATTTAATAAAACTAAAGACAGCGTAAATCATGTATTCAGCTGAAAAACTACAACAGTCCTGTGCCTTTTTTCCTCTTCTATAACTCCACTCTGTTAATGAAAGGCCTTGTGACAGGACTAAAAAAATTGTGATCAGCCAGTTTAAATACAATCTGTTGAAGCCTCTAAACAGTGCTTTAATATAAAGACAGGAGTCAAAATGACTTTGAAATTTTATTCTGAAAAATCCACAACAGTTTACAGACGACGCCCACGACGACCTCCCTTTCTGCGGGTGCTGTCTGATGGAATAGGGGTGACATCCTCTGCAAGGGGAGAAATTAGAAGCCAATCAATATTCCACTCAAAGATGAAATCAGGCATACACTGGACCATCACAAATGGTAAAATGAAAGGCCCCAATGTCTAAAAACTGTGTTCATGCCAGTTTTGTAACAAAAAAGTAAAACCAAAAACTCTGGACTAAGTGGCTATGCACACAAGCAGTCTGCTGTAAAAAATATTAAACATTACCATCCTGTGCTGAAGAAATTATTCAGAGTTCACGTCAACAATTTACTATTCAACTTTTAAGGCTGCAAATGGTTAACATTTTAGTGGCAGCCATGATCAGACAGATTTGATGTAATTCAGAGAGACTGCCATCTACCTACAATAATAACACAGAAGCCTTACAGACAATGTATTAGCTGTACAGCAGACTGCAGTAGGGTTTCAGAAAAGGAAAAGGTTTGTCTAAAGCTTTTCTACAAATATAACCAGAGAAATGACAATTGAGTACAACAGAAAGGCTCTGAACACACTGTTACAATTACAGATTAAACATACAATCATCCAATAGAACCACTTCAGCCTTAGCTGAGGCAGGGTTTTCATACATACCCACTACACACACTAGTGCATCTCAAATTTAGAATAGTCTGGAAAAAGTTTCTAATTTTATATTCATAGGCTTGAAATGTCACTTAGCATGTAAAGACTAAAATGATTGACCTATTTGAATGAAATTGTAATCACTAATGAACTTTTTCTGACACTAGTATATTAATATATGAAAACTTCACCTTCAACGTCACTTTCTTTTTAATGTTATTATTATTATTTATTTATTTTTTTATTAAGTGGACTTTTTGGCATTTGTTCTTGCAGCAGGTCATTTTATTTACTCTACATCGCCAACAACCCCACACACAATCACACTAAATAACACCATTCCTACACACTCTACTTCATTAATATACACCACTGAGTATTACCAATGCGTCCAATCTTCATGCCAGAACGAGCCAGAGCTCTGAGGGCAGACTGTGCACCTGGTCCAGGAGTCTTGGTTCTGAAAATGATATGTTGAAAATTATAAAATAATACAAAAATGAGGAATGCATGACAAAGCATGGATAATAAAAATCAAGACATGATTGCTTTTTTTCTTTACAGAGTCCATTTCCTACTGTTGGGGAAAAAAACCTAATAAGTTTACAGTTTATTAATGTCTGTAATAATCCATTGTAAAGTCAAATGAAACACTGCATGTGCATTCCAGGTACATGCAAGCTGTGTGTCAAATTTCTGGTTCTGTTAGATGTCTTAGTCTTTAAGGAATCGCTTTTTCATTACAGTAACCAATCCGATTACAGTAACAATGAACGCATCACATATTGCCTAGACCCGTAAGGCAGATCAAGAACCATAAAGTGGTCAGTGACCACACAGCTGTAACTCAATCACGTTCTATAATCAACCAGCCAAAACAGTGCCCAGGATTTAGATGCAACAAACTAATCTAAGATTTTATCTATTAGTGTGGTGCAGCCTGCACCATAAATCTCTATAAACTGTAATAATCCGCGATACACACACATATATATATATATATATATATATATATATATATATATATATATATATATATATATATATATATATATAGTGTGTGTGTTGTAACCCTAAATACAAAACAAAATGATACTTTCGTGAGATATAGTTATATACAAATTATCATGTCTTTGAGACAAAGAATGAGAGTCTATATTCAATTATTCTACTTGTGTATAAATGCTCATTAGTTATTAGCCAACTCATTGACATTTCTTTGCCAAATGGTTCCTGGCTACTATTCATTCATTTAAGCTCATTTCATACAACATGAATTTAACCACTTTTTAAAAGGCACACAGATACTCGTCAGAATACTCACCTGCATATTGTGGCATCCCAGAAAACTGACAGCTCAAAAAGAGCAAATGTGGCCACTAAAGACTGACACACAAATGCCACTGAATGAATGTCTTGAGTCTTACCTGTTGCCACCGGTAGCCCTCAGCTTGATGTGCAGGGCAGTAATGCCCAGTTCCTTGCACCTCTGGGCCACATCCTGAGCAGCCAACATAGCAGCGTAAGGAGAGGACTCATCTCTGTCGGCCTTCACCTTCATTCCACCAGTTACACGGCAAATTGTTTCTCTGCAACAAGAGAGATCTTTTAGCCTCAGCCATACCTGCCACCCAACCTTAAACCTGCAGAAAACTCATGTCACTGTTTACACACAGAGTCACAGTAGAGGGGTAAATAAGTTGCTAGGTCAAATTACATTTAAGCTCAAACTGTACTGGCCATACCTAACAATATTCATATTGAGACAATGGCTTACAGACATGTTTAAACCATTGTTTCAATATATATATGAAATATGGTTCACAATGGTATGCTCCATATCCCACAATCTAAACTTTCACACTATTATGTTGGCAGATTAAAAGTACAATCAGACCGATGAAGAGGTAAGGACACTTCAACATTTGTAGATATCCCATCATTGGCCAGTCCACAAGGGTCACAAATTTAGGACACTTGAGCATAACATCTAGATGCCTTCATTTCTTTAACCAATCACTTTTGAGTAAATTGGGAATTCCTTGGAATTTACTCCAGTTGAATGAGGGAGGGAGAGAGGGGAATTGAACTATAGAGGAGCTGCTGTTAAAACAGCGACACTAACTGGGGTGACAGCGACACTCGATCAGAGGGGGTGCGCCTCTGATCGAAACATTTTGCAGTTGTGCTGCGCAGGGTTGACTGATGAACTGGAAACATGACTTACTTGCCAGAGAGATCAGTGACATGCACAAAGGTGTCGTTGAAGGATGCAAAGATGTGGCACACGCCAAAGACATTCTCGCCTTCAGCAACCTGAGGTCCCAGACTGATGACCTGCTCTTCCTTCTTTTCCTTACCCTTACGAGGTGCCATGACTGAGAAAAAGAGAAAATTCAGCCTAAAGTCAGTTCACCCTGAACACTCCCAACAACTCAATGGTCATAATGATACCGATGCAGCTCCGTCTCGACCCAAACAAACGACTATAACAGCCAATGACTCCAATTCACCAACTGAAGTTTCCCTGTGAATTAAGGGCCACAGAGCTGGTGTGCTGACCACACACTACCGACCGCAGCCTCCGTGACGGACTGCATAAACACGCAACAGCAGCCTCCCGGAGCAAACAGGAGCACAAACACAGACGTGAGAACAGACGCCTGAAAGCAGCCTTTTCTGCGTTTGTTCTCGCGGCTGCAGGTCATTTTATTTACTCCACAGCGCCGACAACCCCCCACAAAAACACTCAAAATAACACCATTTCTACACAATCTACTTCACCAATATACACCCGTGCTGCTCGCTGAAACAGCAGGGAATACTATAGTGCAGTAATTTCAGGGACATTTCCTGAAATAAAGAGAGATTATAGCAGATTCACTTTCTCAGCTCTTACTTCTGCGCGTCTCTAATCGAGGCCGAAACAGGAAAGGAAGAAGGAAGCGCTGCCGGGGTGAAAGTTCGACTCCGAGGCCGGACACGGAAGTGCTTCAGTACAAAATAAAAGTCAACGAAATGATTTTTTTTTATTTAAAAAACGAAGACTGTTAATAAATGCAGTTGTGGATGATGATGTTATAACATTTAAATATATACTGTGATGTATTTCACAACCTGCTCACACACTCTTACTGTTAGGAATCTCATATTAATAATACCCTGCAGGTGGATATCTTAGGCGCTCTCAGTAATAATATCTGAGAATGTAACTAGTGTGAAATCTACTGCTACGGGTGTAAATGCCGTGTGGAAAATATATGGACATGTTTATACATGCAATCTTGAAACAGAAAAAGTAGAATCAAGAAGAAAATAAAGGAATACAGTAGCACTAAGATGCAGTGATTATATAATCAGTGGGAAGTTGGAACTACATATGATAAATGCATATAAAAGAAAAATATAAACACATAAAACAAAAAAAGAGATGGGAAAACACTGACTTATTTCTGTTTCAAGCAAGTAGTTCAGTCATGATCTGTTACTGTTTTCTCCTGTTTATGAATGTTTGTGATAAATAATCCAAACTATTTGTCTTATAATGAACATTTGCAGCAACAGTTTGCTGACACACAACCTGGCCAATGTTAATTATTCCCCATGACATTGCTCTTTAATGTTATCAGATGGGATTTGATTGTTTGTGAAAAGTGTTTTGGCCAAAAAGACCTAAACAGATGTTTGTTAGCACCATGGGATTATTTGGATCTATGTATAATTTGCAAGGCTCTGCTACATAACACATTAACTTGTTAGATATCTAGTGTAGCTGCGGATCCAAAGTACTGCTCCTCTCATCAGTCGCTGTAATTCAGTAGAATCAGTGTAAACAGAAGCTCCTGCTGGTTTTTATGTGCTTTGGATGGTACATTTGTGGTTGATTTGATTATTGTAATATGGGTCTTATTTCACAGGACAGGGGTGTTTATATAGAGAATAGCAGGTAGAGGCAGCACTCCTGCCGCTGCCTCTAAACCATCAAATGCAAATAACTTTGGACCTTGTGTCAACTTGGTGTGGAAATGCAGCTAGAAACATTACACTTGCTAGAGTAACCAATCTAAAATGTAGGACAGGGTTTTGGGCTTACAAACGTATCACTCCTGTTTCCTAAACAAACGATCTCAACAGGAAAGCATGGGGGTTGCAGTTTCATGTTGTAGGGACACTACCACCCCCAAGTGGGCACTGTATGTATCATTAAAACTAATTGTCTTACCTTTTTTGGTTGTCACTGGCAAAATGGATGTTGCTCATTGAAAATATATAAAAACCCCACCCCTGTCTCTTTCTGCTTTCAGCCCGCACTGATGTTTTAGTGTTAACAATACAGTGGCATTAATGAGGGGCTCAAAAAAAAAAAAATTAAGTAAAAAGAGCTCACCAGTACTTCACTGTGCTTTAAAACTTTTTTCTAATCAGGTCAAACCAAATTACTACACCCTAGATTTCTGGCACGTCTTGCTCAAGTATCAGTTGCAGTCAAAGTCATCAGCTTGATTCTGGAGTAAATAGATGAATTACTGCAGTTTTGCACATTGCAAACAAGTAAATATTAATATGGCCATGAAAGAAAAGGGCACATAGTGCAAATCCTCCTGTTGGTACAGTGTGAGTTTTCAGGGACCCACTCAAAACCTTCTTCAAAGCTCATGGCACCCCCTTGTGGAGAAACTGTAGCATGTGTGTTACTGGGTCAGTTACAGACAGGCCATTGAGGTGGTTGGCATCTAAAAATTAGATTTGTTTTTCACTGGAAGTATCAAAATATTGTACCGGTGAAGTTTGTAATCCACATCCACACAAACCAGGTAACTTCTAATGAGGTTAAATACTGTGTGCGAGTGTGGCATGGTGGAGAAATTGACTCAGTTGAAGGCTAGTGGACATGGTGAAGACAAATTGTCTAGAATCATAGGATATGAGTTAAATTCAAGAATTATATTTTTTACATGGGTTTTTGAGTAATGGGCGACCTGTGTACCTAGTGCCCTGTCAGGGAAGCCTTAACAAATGGGGCAAAATGGCCTAACGAATGGATTCATTAGACCATCCCCCATATGAGTAACTCCAGTTTTTTAAAGCAGTTGGTCTTTGGGCTACTTTGAAAGTACCTCCAACCACCAATAAATGTGTCAGCAGACATCAGAACATAACAAACTGCATCATAAGTGTATATCAACCTTGATTTGAGTAGGTGTTTTTTTCCCTTTCGCTAAACAACCACACATCTTTAGAGGTCTGTGTTTGTGCACAGGGTTAAACACATTACACCTCATATAAGCAGTCCTCTACACTGTGTGGGAACCTCTGTTTTCAGAGTGGTTCAGTGTTCCAAAGGTAAATGAGTAGACTGCAGTTAATGTTGCGGCTCATTGGCAGTGTCAGGATGATTGAGAGCATGGCCGTGGCTACCATGCACTCAGAGGTGATGAATTGCAGCAGTGGCACCAAGCCATACACACATACAGCACAGGCTGTCAGATAGAGACGTAGGTATCTGTCAGAATGCCTACTGTCACTAATGCAGAACTCTCTGAACACTTATGGAACATGCATTGATTATGGACATGAGCTTCT
Source organism: Acestrorhynchus altus (assembly GCA_034509495.1). Classification (NCBI taxonomy): domain Eukaryota; kingdom Metazoa; phylum Chordata; class Actinopteri; order Characiformes; family Acestrorhynchidae; genus Acestrorhynchus; species Acestrorhynchus altus. The sequence goes on from CM067516.1 coordinate 17,802,368, forward strand.
GAGGGTGGGTCACCATGAACATTGGGATGTTTGGTTTTATACGGTGTTCAGTGAATTACATTTATTCTGTTGCGTTAAATCAGAATTTGTTTGTATGCAGCCATTTTCTAACCTCTCTTTATCTCTTAAATTAAACAGGCTGTTTTTGTCATGGTCTCTTTAAGAGTGATGTATGTAAATGGCTTTGGCAGTGATTGGCTAGTCCTGTTCAAAAAAGTACTCCAGGGGAGTAGATTTGCTCTTAACATTGGTGAGGACCTATGAATCTCAATTCATAATTATCTCATGAATTCCATAATGATACATGAATGTTAAACTAATGACTGATAAAGAAACAGTTTAGACTTCAGTTTACTTTACTACAGTTTACAGCCATAGTGTAAACGAAACAGGTTTCATACAACAGCAATAAAAAAGCTCTGCTTCTTCTCTATAAAATCAACAAAGTAACAATCAAACAGTAGCTACAGATGATTTTGGCCTGCTGTCACCCATGTTGCACCTGAGTTTTACACAGTAAGTCTCGCATATGACTGGAGGTCAGAGTTGCCAGATGCAGTAAAAAAATCTTAAAAAAAAGTCTTTCTAAATATTACAGAAACTGAAGCCCAAAATCAGTCATAGAATCTGAAGAAAACATTCAAACTATACATTTCATACAAACTACCAATGTAGCGTCATAAATCTCCTGCCAGTCTTACTTTGTTTATATTTTTATAATCTATTTCATTCGTCTTGTTGAGCCTTTTGTTTGTTATTACTGTGTTATCACCTTTTTAATATTATTGTGTTTTCATAGAAACACAATTAAGACTATTAACTGAATTTGGCTCATTTCTAATTCCGTCCTCTCCTGTATTCTCTTCTATCCTCTAATCCTCTTTCTTTGTTGACATTTTGTTCTATACATTTCCTGGTCATTTCTGAATTCCTGGTCGTGTCTGAAGTCCCCAAAGGTCAGAGTTTAAGAGAAAACAATTCCACTGCTCCACACCTCAATGCTGGGGGGCTTTTGTACCACTCTAGCACAGGTATTAGGCATGGAGCCAATAGGTTTAGGTTCATCTCCTCCAGAGTCCTAATCTATTGGCAGTAATTCTCTACAGGGACTACATCTTTTGCACATCTGTGTCAGTAATTGGTAAAGGGCAAGGAGTGTCCACAAACATATATATACTTAGTGTATAAATACCCACACTCTGTTTTATGTTAAGGAAAACATCTTGTCCTCTGTATGAAGAATAGGTTTTGACAGTTTTCTTTAAGTGAACTCAGGAGCCCAGTAGAGTATTGGGGCCTGAAATCTGAACAGATTTGAGTGACACACATTATAATGATTTCCTCACAGTTAATACACACATGAATTGTTTATATGTTAAAATGTTCCAAACTGGTAGTGAGAACATGCTTGTGAAAGCCCATGAAAACCAAAGTGGCCTTAAATTCTTGTCAGACAGTGTTTGTACACACAATCCTGTAAAGAGAACACCCAGAACTGAATAGCAGCCAAATTATTCATTACCATTTCATTACTTATTCTGCTCTCTAAGGACAACTAATTAGCTCATAATGCAGCTCAGTGCATTGTGATTCCAGTGTGATTCAATTATCTCACAAAGTATCTCACATGCACAACTCCTCCCACAACCCAGTCTGTTATTACACTATATTCAGACAGAACCACAGTGTACAAAAATGCCCTGAATGAAATGTTTCAATCTAGAGAAAATGATGTCAACTCTCCATATGCTGTACACTAGTCAGCCATAATACAAGGAGCAGCTCCACTGATGAACAGACATTCTCACATAGTTAAAGTCAGAGACAGAAACTCTCACATCTGGTGCTGCTGTTTGTCGAATTTTACAGGCAATGCTTTTCTGTGGAGATTGTAAAAGCTGTGTGAATGTATTAAACATGGCCAAACAGCTAAACACTCCGAGCTCTTTTTCAGATATGTAGACTGCCCGTTGCCTCGGAAACCTCCTTTGTTCTGATTGCTGGATAGTATTAGAAGATAGCAGTTGGTGCTATAGATTAATGGATAAGCACTCTGCACTTCTGCACAGGTGGTGTAGGTTCAACTCCTGCATGAATTTTTGGGTGGGGGTTCGAAACCCAGTTGAGTTTTGGGCATTGATTCATATCCTGGTTGACATTTGGGCAGTAATGTGATTGAACAGTTGCTGTTTTGATTCCCTAAACTGGCAGGACCCTTGACCAAGACAATGAATTCCCTGGCTGTCATGGATAGAGCTTCTCACTGCCCGCTAGTGCGTGTTTCACTGCGTAGATGTGTAAAATGTAGAGGACAAATTCCCCTGTGTGCAAGCACAGTGGGTCTGTATGCACATTTATTTTTATGTTTACATATTAATGCACAAGAGCGCATGGTGACATATGCTACAGACGCTTTACGATATGCCGAAAGTTCCTTACATTGCATCGACCTTCACTTTAACACACTTTAAGTCTCCAAGTGACAAATACAGAACATCATGGATGCTACACAGAACAGCTTGTGAATGTGTGACTGCATTTACAAACATAGTTTGTAAAACTATGGAACTAAAACTGGAGACAAAACCAAAAGGGTATTTTTTGCTTCTAAAGTTCTGTTCCAACATATTTAACAATTCAAACACTTTACTAAGATGTCAAATTATATTTAGCCAGTTCTGACCCTGTTTCTAGAACTAAATTAAATGAAAGTCAAGTTAAGAAATGGGTAAATATTTCATATTAAATTCTACACTGGGATTTTAACCTCACACATTTACAGAAGTAAATAAGTCATGTGACCTCTTTACTACAATAAAAAAAAAACAAAAAAAAAACTGACTCATTTATTTTGATCAACATTCAGAACTGGGTGTGGGCTCATGGGTTAACAGGTGTGCTGTAGTCATTTTAGAAGTTCCTGGCTTTTATGTATATAATCATTAATAAAGCTCTCAGACCCTGATGAAGGTCCATATACTGAAATGAGCTCTTGCATGCATGCAAATGAAACAAAAACAAGGAAATAAAAAGACAGTGGTTTCTTTATTTGCAAATTAATCACAAAAATATTGGCTACCAACAATAAAAAATATTAACAACGATAGGTTTGATTGTACAGTCCAGATGATTATTTTCCTTACAGTTATTTCATTTAGATCACTATCTATTGATAACCTACATTATGATACAGAAAGCACAATATTGGCAGTGTGAATTTCATGGGGACCACTGTGGTTGTGTGTGTGTGTGGTCAAAATAATGGAAACCAAAAAGAAGAGAACTTTAATCTGTCCATAGTCTCTTCTTTCTTTCTCCCTCCATTGCTATGTATGTCAGGCCCACAACAAACCTCTCATTCACAAAGACAACTTAAATAAACCTCATTTGTGCTTGGTGCAAGTCTTCCCCTTTCACCAGGAAAGCTTATATTGCATTGTTATTTACGATGGTCATTTCTGGTGCGGTTAGAAAAATACTAAAGTATGACCGAAATGAAAGTGGTAGTGATATGACTGATCTGCGAGCAGCATAAAGGTGTTTGTCTGTGTCATTGTTATCTACACTCTCAAAAGTAAAAAGACCAAACAAGAAATGTTGGAACTTATTCATTTGGTTCTCCAAACACCTTTCATATGGTGGTTCGTATTTGTGTAAAGTTTAAAGAACGTCTACATTATGACATTTACCATATCTTCAACATAGTGAAGATTCCACACCAAATGAAAGCTGTTCCCACGGTCGTTTAAGAGCCTTTCATTTTGAGAGTGTAAACCAGAGTTCTTCTGCTCAGGTTCAGAAGGCTGGTGTTCACAGTGGTTTGGTGATTTCTCCACTCCGCTCTGTTCTAATCAACATCTGGTCATTTCCAGATGAGCTGAATTTGGTGTACTTGAGTGGGGTTAATCCCCAAAGATTGCTGGACCTCAGCCCTACAGGACCAGAACTGAAGGACCCTGGAGTAAAATGAGAGCCAGACTGTGCATAAGGTGCATGTGTCAGTACCGCAGACATGTTTCCAACAGGGCAAACTGGATTCCACTAAAGAGTGGTACAAAACCTTCTGTGGATCCTAAAAACTGTAAAGATGCAAAACCTGCTTCGAAAGGGATACATTTAAACAAGAGGTACATCTCTTAGAGTTCTTGGTCAAACAAATGGAAAAAAATAAAATAAAATAACACAAAAAACATTGTGCTTCTCAAGCATCACAATCTGAGATAAAGAACCAGCTAGTTTGTACATGTACAGACTGCAATACAGTAAAGTAAAAAACTATGAAAATACTGTTGTCTAAATTAATAACTGACGACTCAAAGAGGACAATATTGCCATGCTGTGAAATCAGCAATTATTCTTAATTTCTGACTGAAACTTCATTGGAAATACAGGAATAATACCACACCAGGCATTATGAGGCTGAGCCCCCCACCCTTGCAAGTGTATAGATCTGAATGAGAAAATCAAAGTCACTTCTCTTCTGATATGATCTTTTGATCTTCGACTCATTAAACTGCAAACCCATTTTAGAAATCCACCTTACCCCAACAGGTTCTGCTTTGAGAAACCATCAAAAGATTCTTTTTCACTGCAACCTGCACTGTTCAAGGTGGTACAGATGCCAACGTGATCATCTATGATAAGAGGCTGTTTCATATTCATATGCACAAATGGCACATATCTACTCATTGGACATATCCCAGCTTTCCTTTGGATTAACTAGTAGAAGATAATCACTTTTTTGCAGGTCAAAGTGGACAGTGTATTGCAGAACAAATTAGAAACACACAGAGATACAGACTGCTTGAAAATACACTATATGGACAAAAGTATTGAGACACATCTCTATCACTGAACTCAGGTGTTGCATTCAGTCCCATTGGCACATGTATATAAAATTAAAAGCACCAAGCCAAGCAGTCTGTAGTTCTACATAGGTGGTCCTTTTAAGAAGATCACTGAATTCCAGCTTGGTACTGTAATAGGATGCTACCACTGCAATGTCAGTTGGTGAAATGTCTTCCCTCCTAGACATACTGAAAAGTGTAAGCATGTAGGAATCCCAGCAACTCAGACATGAAGGGTTAGACTGCAAAGTTACAGAGTGGGTTCGCTGAGTGCTAAGTCGCATAGTGCATAAAAGTCTTTTGACTCAATAAATGCAATACATTCGTTCTTTAATTCCAAACCTATTAGAGTTGCAAAGGGGGACAAACTCACTATTAATGCCTATGGATTTAGAGTGGGACGTAGGTGCAATGTATAGTCATCCCAATACTTCTGCCCATATAGTCTAGGCCATGGACACCACATGCTCTACAGGGACTGAGATGGGCATGGCAGTAAGAGAGAAGGAAGTCCATAAAATGTCCACAAAAAAATAAAATGCTAAAACTGAACAAAGTGGAGAAAAGACCAAAATCAAAGTAGAATCATAAAAGAAAAAGAAACTAACAAACAAAAGAGAAGTTTTTCATTACTGTAAATACAGCAGCAAAAAACAGCTACCCAACTTCAACATGATGAACAGGAGCTTGAATGTTTCCACTGCCTACTTTGCCATTAAAAAGGCATCATCATATCTTTAATAAAATATCCATGCTTACATTCATGGGTGTATTTTACATGCTGTATTAGCAGTCCATATTTGCAAAATAAAAACCATTTCAATGAGACAGCCCTCACAATGCCAGTGTCCCTCCCAAAGGAAGCAATACATTCGTTGATACATCCCAATGACCAACCCGCACCATTCACAGACATGTGACTTGACATATGATGTGCTGGGACAATCATTTGTGGCATAAAATAAAAACAAAAACAAAAGGGGTCAAGTAATATACAAACATTCTTAAAAAGGGCCAAACAATGCTAACTTGTAAAGGAGAGTGTCAACTGTCCAGTAATACTTGTACTGATTACTCAATACTGACTCCATTGGGACCTGTAGTAAAATGCTGAAGATGTTGATGATCGTCTTTGGACTTATGAAGAGATCTCCTCCTCAAGCATATCAAAACACCTCTGGTCATGGATATCACTGGCTAATTAAAATAGATAGGTTTAATAACGCTGCATTAAGGCAATTACTGCACATATCAGGTTACCCAGGTACTCTACATGCCCATATTTACACTCACATTTGTTCTGGATGTAGCTTATTTTGTTTCTTGTTAAAGTACCACAAGTTGCAACTAAAAGCCATAAATATCTCCTAACAAAATTCATCTCCATGTCACATTCCATCCTAGTGGGTAGGTGTAATGCATGGGCAGAAAAAAAATAACATACAGAAATGACAGGGCTCGATTGCCCACCAGTTATGGAACACAATGTGAAATGTAATGAACATGTTTAAACAGTTGACCCAAAGCAAAAAAAACAAAAACAAAAAAAAAAACAAATAAAAAAATCTGAGCTGAAGGTTCCACCCTGGCACTTGTTTCATCCATTATTGGCCTCTGTGCTGTCCAGACTGGCACAATTCTATATCTCTATTTATAAAATCTTTCACCTCTGCTTGTCTTCTCTGAAATCATGTGTGAAAATGTCTGTAGCTCATGACGTAGAGCTGAACTCCTATGCGCACACACACAATCAGGAAGAGTGTATAAAAAAAAAAAAAAAAAAAAAACCCTGAAAAAAAAAAATCTTTAGAAGCTCCCACTGTGTGCGTGTACCGACAAAACATTCCTGGGCACTCTTGCTCTCCCAAAGAACAAAATGCGAGGGGACCCAAGGGTCACCTTTGTGGCACTCCACTGTGCCTCTCCATTTCTTTTCCTCTTGAAGCCCACAGCCTTCCAATACTGGAGAGCCTTTGTGGGCTGCCCTGGCTTACCCAGGTACAGTAGCTGAGATTCTGTGTGGGGAAGGGGCAGGGTTGGAGAGGTAGAGTGCCCTCTGGAGCGCAGGGAAGTGTGCGAGTGTGTCCTTTGTGTTGCACCCTGCGCCTTTCTCAGGCTACCTACTGTGGAGCAGCTCCTCTCGCAGCCAGCTGGGCAGCGGCTGGCCCATCTTATAAAGCAGCTTGGACAGCTCAATGTTGTGCTCACGGTAGTGTTCTCTTAGGAAGCTGCGTGACTGTCAGGGGAAGAGAAATTAAATCAGGTTTAAGAAGACTGAGATTCATGATAATATTTTAATTGAAAAGGACAGATGTGTTACAATGATATTGTTAACAAATACAGAATATTGACTGATTAAATGTCACTCATTATTATCTAAATGCAATAAATGCTCTAAAGGCTGATTTGGATATGCACGTTTGATGAATTGTTGTTCTCCAGTGATCAGAAATGATCAAAGGACCATCATTTTTCAGATAATTTCTTGATGGCTTCATTTCAAAAGAAGGTATTAAGCCACTGCCAGGAGAAGCCAGCTGCCAGAAGCCAGCGGTGTATGTGTGTGTGTGCGCGCGTGTGTGTGTGTGTGGTGTGTGCGCGCGCATGCATCTGGACCAAGCCAGACAGTCTGCAGCTTTGGCTCAGAGGAGTGCTGCCACTCTCAGTGCTGCTACAGAGCCAGGGCACATCAGGCTGTCCTTCCACCCCTCATTAACTTTGATATGTCTGCCAAGAAGCCTTAAGGTAATGTCAAGGACCTCAGCACACTACAGTGCGGCTCTGTGTCAGACTCTGTAAAGGACGTGGAGGACAGTAGTCCCACCTGGCAGTTGATAAAGCTTTGGTCAAGGGAGGAGGTAGAAGCAGTCTTGTTGGCACTGAAAAAATGATCAAGACCAAAGTGTACAAAACTGTCTGAAGACAAATCTGATGAAATCTGTTTACAAAATGTACAATTCAAAGCTATGATTCCTCTCAAAAACAGACAAAGTCGTGAAAAACAGTGCAACACAATAACAGTAACACTCACATCCACATCCATGTCAGGATACCTCCTCCCTTTGCTTTTCCCCAAACATTTAGTCTTCCCGCCATCCAGCAGCTGGCACCAGAAGCCCTTCTTGGGATCAAACCTGCAGTACAGGGAGAAGGGGGGAAGGATCAACAAAATGGAGGCAGGTCAGCAGATATTACATGAAGAAGCTTCCACATTAGCCTAATAAAACAGAATATGGCAGACAGATGGTGTGCAGCTAGGTCTGTTTGGAGGAAACAGGCATGGGACAAAACCATGCCCGTTGCCCATTGGGGGATGTGGCCAACAGATGTTGCTGCTTATGAGCTGGGTGTAGTGATTATGTAGTCAGGCATGGAGGAACGAGTGAGACAGAGCAGAGAAAGAGAGAGAGAGAGAGAGAGAGAGAACAGAAAGTGAGAGAAATCAAGGAAAAATCAAGAAGAAGAATAAAAAAGGAAGGAAAAAGAATGTTTAGAGAAAAAATTAAAGATGATCCTGTCAAACAAAAGAATTAGAATCCATCAGGACCTGACTGCAGACTGTAGTCTGTAGTGAAACACATCAAAGCTGTTTGAAAAACATAACATCTACCACCCCAGGTGTTCAATAATAAATAACACAGTAATTATTGCCCTAAAGTCAGTTTTAATTGTGATTCATCAAAGAGGAATGGGAAAGAGAAGGAAACTTGATGAGTATGTTTGGAGAAAAGCTGTCAGACAGAAACTGAGAAACTCACGCGAGGATCTTATGGTAGTTCAGCACGTTTGTGAGGCCAAGAAACTTCTGGATCTTATCCATGATTGCAGCGGGCTCTGTCCTCAGCATCTGACCATCCAGAACGAGGATCTGAGAAGAATACAGAAGGATGAGCATGGCAGTCCTCATGCACAAATTTCAATATCAATATTTCAGCATCACCTCCATTCACTTCCTCACCTGGCTGGGATGGTAGTGATTGAGCCATCTCTGTAGGTGGGTGGCATACAGCCCAGGTACCAGACATCGACTTTGAAGCACCTTTAGCTTGATGGGGGCTTCACGACCAGCGGTGATGACATCATGGAAGGTGTACTTCTGAGCTACAGGGTCATCATGAGCCCTCTGGTGCTGAGACACAGCAGACATAAAAACAATGTCAGTAAATTGTACTTATAGTTGTGGTGTGAAGTTCACCCATCCTGGGCATGAATGTCATGGCTTTTATTTTTTTCTTTGAACCGTTTATCTTGGGCAGAGGAAATGCAAAACATAGTGTACATCTTTAAAATCAAGAACTGGCTCAGTGGTCTTGAAGCTTTGTACTCTTCACCCTTCTAGAGTCTGGAGTATCATATGTGATGGGGAGAGTCCTTACAGGTTTGGGTAATTGGCACTTCCAAATTGGGGGTTAATTGGGATTGAAAATTCTGAAAATTTCAAAGTCTCATTACTTGCCAAGACAAAGGTCATTTAACTTCCTGTTAGTGATCATGATTATAGCTGTATCTTTTTTATGCCTACTTGTCTGTCACAGTCAGCTGAGAGGACATTGATTTGGATGGTCAAGAACAACCCAAGAATCATGAAGGCACAAGACTGCGATGAACTGGCAACTGCTGGAATACAAGAATCACTGTTTACAGGCAATGGAGAGAGTCAACAGTATCCACAGCCGGAGAGTCTGCTGTCCAAGACAGAAACCACTGCAAGAACATTTAAGCTCAAGTACAGTGTGCATTGCCCAAATGGACAAAGAAAAGGGACTCTGTAGTGTTATTCGATCATAAAACTTTCCTGCAATGACCACTGTAAAGCATGGTGTTAGTAGCATCAAACTTTGGGGCTGTTTTGTTGCCAGTGCCACTATTACATTACAGTTCATACACACCAAAGGTTATTCTGAAATGGATAAAAAAGGGTAATTTAAATCTTTGTGAATGGACTTCCCAAAGCCCTTCACTGTATTGAAAATATGTGGACTATGCCTGAAAGTTGGGTCTATGCCAGGAAACCAACACATTTAATCAAAATTTCTGCAAAGAAGATTGGTCTGACCAGCAAAAACCCTACCAAAAATATCCAACTAGAATTCTGTCAGATGGTTGTTGATGGCTACAAAAATATCTGGTTACGGTTTCATTTTCTTTTTTTCTTTTTTGCATAATTGCTAGGCAGCCAATGTTTGAAGGAAAGTATCGGGTCCCCAACTCTGATACAACAGCTAACAAATGCCTGTGCCAGCCAGCATTGCTCTATTGTGATATGGAGAGGGAGCGCATGCCCTAAGAGCACTGCCAACTGTGCTCTCTCAGACCAGGTGGTCCAATCATGGTTGATTTCAGAAAATCTGCCAAAAAATAAAGCTTGTGCACCAAATACTTTTCCACTAGAAACTGACCTGGTACCATGAGTAGGCCCTGTCGGCTGGGTTGATGAGGATGGTGATGATCTTGGCTTTGGGAAGAAGTGCTGCTGCTCGTCGGGCTGCCACCTCTGAGTCAAAGTAGTTAGCACTTTTCTCAAAGTAGAAATCAGAGCTGGTGTTGGAGGGCAGGGGGAAATACTCCATATACCTAACAGAAAAAATACACTATTATAAAATAACTACTAATCATTCAGTCACATCCAGCCTGTTCCAACATGAGCATTTTCACCAGAAAGAGTGAAAATTGAAGAGTAATAAGGTGAACTCTGCACAGGAGGTGCCGTTTTCCCCCTTTTCCCCCTTAGAAAAACTATTTTCACACCTCTACAGGAAGTGTGTCAAGAGCGTTGAGCAGCTATTACATAGCCTCATGATGGCTAGAGGTCATTAGAAAGAATGACAGCTTGTCTGGGTCGGTACCTGAACACCTGTGAAGGGCCTGCCGCAGGGTTTCAGCACTTTGTGTCTCACCACAAGGGGGCTTTTTAACACTGTAAACAACACTACGCCTAGTATAACAAACATCTCCATTTTTGCTGCACACAATGCTTCTGTTGCCACTTCTGTTATCCTACTCAGACAATCTGATTAGGATGAACATAACACCCGTCTGTGATCCTGCACACCTGCTTTTTGTTGGCTACAGCTTTTAACTGAAAAGAAAAGAAGGCCATGTATTTTGAAACGACACACATTGTTTCGTTTCAAAAGAAAATTAGCTTTTTGTTGTGTTTAATGTACTGGCTTCCAAAGCGTGCCGGAGTTTCACTATCTAAGTAATCCGTTGTGGTTTGCAGGCGCTATTTAACGTAACTCGGGCATGCTGCCTTGAAGAGAACAGGCAAGAATGCTGAAAATGAGGGAGGTGTTCTGTGGTAATTTGAGAGGGAACGCATGAGAGGGGAGAGAAAAAAAAATGAAAAAGCATAAGAGTTTGAGAGATGCTAGAAACACACCAGTCAATGCCCTTGTGGTAATTACGACCATTGAAGAACTGTATCTCCTCAAAGGTCTCCTTGCTGGGATAATTGCTGGTCAGGTCAGGATGCATGCCCAGGAACAGATAGAGAGCAGTTGTTCCTGGAACAAAATCAGATAAGAACAGTTCATGGTCCAGATGCATGCAGGACAGATATACAGTGCTCAAGACCCACAGATAATGCTGTGCAATGGTGTGTTACGAAACATGCAAGATGCATCTCAGAACTTGTGTCTAAGAAAAAGTGAGTCCAGATACACAGAAACAGTAGTTTGGTGATTTTATTTCAGTTATGACCGTTCTAATAGCCTCGCTCAAGAGCTGAGGTAATTACAAAGTGTTGAAGAAAGGAAAAAAGAAAAGAAAATCAACTCATTTCCAGGCCCATCCCCCTAATCTGGCTTTTATTGAAAAGATTAACACAGCCATTTTACTACTCACTTGGAGAGTGTGCTATTGCTCCCTCAAGACATCTTTTAGAAGTTTAATTAGTCGACGCAGTAAACCTGGAATTCCCATTTACTGGGGAGCAGTGAAAGTAGCAGTAAAAAAGGCCTTGAGACTGACTGACTGACTGCCTGCCTGCTTTCCTGTTTCTGATCCAGTAAATGAAATAAAACTGCTTGCTGATGTCCCATGAACAGCCAAGCCACTGCCACATGCACAGCCCTCCAATCACAGAGCCAAGCTCAAAACCTCCTAACTGCTCTAGACAAATTCAGAGGATTTATCGTCTGATTCGCAGGTGAAGAACTACTTGGATCTGCTGGGATTCTGTGCTGGTCTTGGAGGATTCGAAACAGTTGGAGCATTGTTGTGGTGGAGAAGCTGAGAAGTAGTGGAGGCAACAGGAACCGCTAGAGGGCGCTAGTGTATGCTGGACTGGATGGAAGGCCAGACTCACCGGTCTTTTGTGGGCCTATGATGAGCAGCTTAGGAAAGCGGTCGCAGGTCTTCTCTTTTGACCAAATGTCTTTGTGTCTTTTGTCCTCGCAAGGATCCTGTTGGAGAAGAGACAGGGGGACAGGAAGGCAGCAGGGTTTATATGGCAGCACAGGCATCAGGAAGATGGTAGACTAGAGACAAAATGTCTTTGCAAAAAAAAAAAAAAAAAGGGGGTGAAAAAACAACAACCCACAAATGCAACAAACTGAGGCATGAGCCAATGCAGAGCATTACTCACACTCACAAGGGCACGTTTACAATCGAAAGAGGAGGCCGTTTAAATGGTTCAGCGCGCATATCTGGCAGAGGAGAGCCTATCATTAAAGTTCAATAAACCACAGAGTTGGCCTACAGAGTTACTGCTGTTAACAGTTTAACAGACGCCCTTTTTCTCCGCCTTTAGGCAGCACGAGAGCGTTCCATCGCGGGTGGGAATCTCAAAATAAACAACACAGGGCATCTCACATCTTAAGACATGTTGAACAGCATCCTATTAAGTCAGCCTATATAAACAGGACTTTAGCCGTTAGCAGGCTTGATCAACATCCCAAAGAGTACAGCCCTATTAGACTGACAATCAAGGAAAAAAAAGACTACATAAATAAGACCCAGCCAGTGACAACAGCTTTACACGGCCTTGGGAGTTAGGAGCTCAGAAGGCAGCCGTTTCAAGGATCTCATTCATCACAGACAGACAGGACCTGTAATCTCTAATGATCCGCAGGCTTGACCCACACTCTTCGCAGCTACAGTGGGCACATCTGGACGGAGGTGTGCAAATTAATGAGGAGTAATGTAATCTTCTGCTAATGCTGCATGGGAAGATCAGCGCCATGGCCAATGCATAGGCCTCATTCATGCTCAACATCTGTGTGCTGTAAAGAGATTAACCGGTATGGATAGAAAGACAGGACTAACGCCCACTACTTTGTTACTCAAAGAGTAAAAGACACCTTTTAGTAGAGATTATTCATGTTTCAGGATACATTTTGGAGCATATTAGATCATCCACTAACACTTTCCCTACTAATGAACACATTCAGCTACTTTAATTTGCAGCCACTGCGGACAGAGATGTGCACATGCACACAAAGCTTTTCTAGTTCCTGTAGAGAAGTACTGGCAATAGAATAATACTCTCTGGAGCAAATAAACATGAACCTGTTGGCACCATGCCTAATGCCAGGCATGGCTAGAGGGGTATAAAGCCCCCAGCTGTGGAGCAGAGGAACCGTGTTCTCTGGAATGAAGCAGGAAGTTGGGTATAGGCTGGGGTGGTGATTATCCAATATCCTGACCTCACTAATGCTTTTGTTGCTGAAAGCAATCAAATCCTCACAGCAATGCTTTTCAAATATAGTACATATCCCTGGAGAGATACTTGCACCAACGAAACCAGGATAAACTGAAGAAACAATGAATGAGCAGTTGTCCCAATACTTTTGTCAACATAATGTCAAAAAGGGGACCAATAACCACCATGCAGGTTCTGATAGATCCAAAACGGTCAAGAAGTGCTTACTCAGAAATGGAAATAAAGAACATTGACCAATCAAATTAAAGAAAATGCTGGTGTTTTCAGAACAATGCCCCGAGCACCCCAGAGTCCAGACCTCACCACCTTTATATTTTCATCATTATGAAATAGTTGCACCCAGAAGTGTTGGACTGTAATTCTAAAGGAAGATTAATGTTACCAAGAACAGCAGATGATTGAAAATCTAGACTGATATGGTCAATATTTACTGAGTTACACTGTATAGAATTAGTATCAGGCTTGAAATAGAGTTGTAAGCTGAGGTTTCTCATGGTGTCCTGTGATAATCCATCCCATCCCACCCCGCATGAATATTCTGACTCATCTGCTGCAGATTTTGCAGGGGGGTGGGGGGGGTCAGCAATAGGTCTAGTAATGCAGTAAGCAGTGTCTCCACACACGGATTAGTTCGTTCTCTCCACCAAGACAAAAGTGGAAGTCATCATTGAAGATAGCCTGCTGCCATTTTGGGTCAAACGATGGCAGTCTAGAACAATACCATTATAGTGTTTGGTGACACTGACGTGGTGTTAATGGCAGTCAACATAATGGTCTGCGTTCATGCACTCTTGTATTCTGCAGCCGTTGATCTATGGTGCTGGCACTAACAGGATGACCCAGAGCATCACTGCTTGCTGAATGTCCGCAGTCATGTCACTCAACACGTCGGACAATCCAACGGTTCCCCTCTCTGTGGTTCATCCTACATGACGCATGATACATTTTTCTAACTGCTGCCATCAAATGTGTGCTATAGGAATAACCTAACAACTGGTATGCTATGCAGTCCTTCAGTAAGATCATCCTGCTTTTCTGAGTCACTCCACTCTTTCCAGAGGCATGCTTTGCTTGCAAGAGACAACCAAAAGGTTACCAAACAGCACGAGTCAGAATGGAAAGCCCTTGCAATGGGATGATCTTACTAATGAACTTATAATAAATGAATGAATGAATAAATGAATGATTAAAAAAAAAAAAAAAAAAGCTCATTCATGATCAATTTCGTTCAAAAAGGTAAATTGTCTTATATTTGTCACACAAAGTGACATTTGAAGCCCTTGGTTGTTTTACTGTTGGTCAGTATGGCTCACAGCTCATGAAAACCAGAAATCCAGAATCTCAAAATTAGAAACATTTTAATCAGATTTGAATACATTACTAATCAAAGTATCAACGTTAAAACAATACGCATTGTAAATTGCAATACTCACTGAAAATGTAATGAATATAAAATGACAGTTAACATTTTGAATTAAATATTCAGAAACCTTTTCCCAGCACTCATTTTTTTGATACACTAGCATATGGTCAGTCAGGTACTTGCTTACATGCATCACCTAACTTGAAACCTGAATCATTTGCATGTCTCTGGACGTCAGACCTTCTGTCCACGTCTTCTGGTTCCACCAATTTTTTGATGTTGCATGTATTTTATTGTTTAGACCCCGGTGTTCTGTGTTTTTCTCCCTAAAGCTGAAACACTAATCATTTAATAGCAGTTTTGACAAAATGGGCAATCCCTGACATCTGATCTGGTGTACTGTACTGTGAAATGATTACAGAAAAATTGCAATAGTTAAGCAATGCTCAACAGAAAATGGTTGCCAAGCAACATAATGGACAAATATAAGTCCTTGAACAGCAAAACACTTCAATTACTTGAGTATAAATATGTATGAATACAGAACTGACCTGAATCTGTATACCTGTGCCACTAAATCTGATTTTGGAACAGGAACAATGCGAGTCATATTGACATTTTCACATTGCGGGCAAGTTCAAGTAATATGGCTTTTGGAAAAAGTTTTGAGTCTTTGCACAAAAAAAGTGGACTTCTTGGGAAAGCAAGTGTATAGGAAAGAAGATTATTCAGAGCCGAAGCGATCTCTGGAACACTGGAGAACAGACTGAAAAGATGGGACCTCAACCTTGACAGGAAACAAGCAGGATCAAAGAGGGATTTAGGGCTCTAAGTCACTGTCTCTGTCTGTTTCCCAGGGTGAAAGGGAACAAGGGAGTTAGAGAGAAAGAGACAAGGAAAAATAAGGGAGTAGGAAACACTGAAAGAGAGAAGGAGTAGAGTTTGTGAGTGTGAGAGAGAAAGGAAGAGAGAGCCAGTGAAAGGCAGAAAGAGATATGACTATGGTTTCAATAATTCTGCTGGCAGCGTGAGGCAGTGCGGAAGATACAATTTCAGAAATAGCATTCTCGGGTTTGCTGGCAAACGACATGGAAAGCCATTTTCACTCGCTGTTCGTCAGAGTGAATACGCATGTCATGGAGACTGTCATCAGGAAAGCCTCCAGTGAGCAGTACATAATAAAGCAGTACTGCTCCCTAACCCAACCCCCCTGAAACACATTTCCAACTGCATCAAGAGGCCCATCCTTCTCTCACCTGCCAGATGGGATCCCTCTCCTCAGGAAAGATCTGGAAGTATTTCTGGGCCAGCTGCACAGGTGGCAGCGTCTGCAGCTTCATGTTGGTCCATGTCTGCACAAACTTCACCAGGTTCTTGAATGTGTAGAGGCCCAGGCGGTCGTTGCCGTAGTTGGAGAGATGGGTCATGAAGATGCTGATCTACGGTTAGAGATGAGAGACCGAGTCAAATATGATGGCCAAGACTGGACTAGAACCACCAGACTAGAACCATAAAAGCTTCTGAAGGTCACTGTAGAATGAATGTAGATAAGAGAACTTTCACAGTAGAAGCAAAACTATGCAATTGTCCTCTTACCCCAACAAAGTAAATCAGCCAAGACGACCTGATGTTTGCTTCTATTGCACTGGAGGCTGGAAACAGTGGAGCTCACAAGCAATGGAAAACCAATACCCCACCAATTACCACTGTGTAACTTACATGACTGAATCACATGACACTTAAATATTTCCAGTTGTGAAGTAAATCCAAATAAACAGGCCAACCCTTTGGTTTTCATCCTCATAGCTGGAGTTCTCTCACAATTAACATCAGTTTATAGATGCTAAAATAGAATCCTGTGGGACTCCACAAACTACACTAAACTGTTATCAAATGGCAGTTTCTGAAATTAGAATTAATATCAGAATTATAAACCAGGTTAAATGTTTATTTTGTTTTTAGTTGCCCTATTTCTCAACCTGTGGGACGGGGACCACCACTCAGCTGTGAAGTACTTTCTAGTGGTCCACAGGCCCTTCCTCGGGGGAACACAGTAGTCCGTAGCGTGCTGGTAATGGCACTTTAAATCATAAATGGCTATGTGGAAAAAAAGTAAAAAAGTAAAAGTAAAAATTGCAATAACATAAAGCAATTAAACTTTATCAGTTTGAGTCACAGCTGTGGGCACCTGATGCAGACAATTAGCTTAACAGAAATATAGAAAGAATGGTGACACCACCCTGCACAAACCATGTACAATATTTTAGACAGAATTAAAAAAGGCCACATTTCGTACTTTTGTTTTCTTGTGGCCTGTTATGTTTTCTATTTGTAAACAGGCCATAAGTTGGAACAGGTTGAGAAACCCTGCTTTTTACTTATAATCAGTTATTGGTGCTTTATTTAGTTATTTCTGTTTGATTGTTACATTTCTACTCATGATATTTCTGGAACCTTCTAGATATTGGTTTTCATGTTCTGTCTTATCAGAAATATCCCAGTTTTTCTTATGAAATCTGAGCTTGTAATTGTGTGTTGAACACATGACCAGAAAGCCTATATAATCCGTAAATCTGACATCCTAGTAGCGAGAGGCATGAAGTAGATTGGATACTGAAGATCTGTCCAACATTTTCACCTGCTTAAGGTCCTACACTTTTCATGCTTGTTAGTAAAGGGAATGAAGCACAAATAATTCAAAGAAACACTCTTAAATGATCTTAAATGGTTCTTTTTACATTGAAAAACTTGCAGGTGGTTCTTTACTTTCAGCTAATTCTTTAAAAACTGATTCTACACAGTACCAGAAAAGGTATACATCGAAAAGTATAAAAAGATGCAAACTTCAATCAAAATCAAATGTCTCAGCAGTTACAGTACATTTGGGACAAGGTGGACCAATCTACTTTCCCCCCCAATTTTCCCACTAATTTGCAAGTGCCTATTACCCAACCCCATTAGGAATCGTCCCCTATCACATATAACGCTCCTGACACGAGGAGGGTGAAGACGAGCACATGCTTCCTCCGATACATGTCACGCAAGCCACCACCTCTTTTTGAACAGTCGCCACTGAATCATTGCTGGGCAGCCAACACGCTCTGAGGAAATGACCCGGGATTCAGATCCTCAGATCTTTAGACTGCTGACTTTAAGAATGGTACGTACAGGGTTGAGGAGCACGGTGAGGAATAGCTCTCCTCCATTGATGAGTTTGTCCAGCTCTTTAGGACTTCCAGGGTACTCATTGTAGAAGATGGTGTGGGTGAAGAGGCCACAGGTCTGTCTGGGCAACACCTGAGGAGAAGAAAAGCTTGCACAATGAACACACATTTAAACCAGGTTGGAAAAAAAAACAAATCCACAGAACACGAGCACGTGAACACATCTCAACTTCAACATACAAACTCAACCCAAACACAGCTGTACAACAGGACAAAAGAAGCTTCTGTGTCCTATATTCACCATGACAAATTAGGGTGGAAAAACGTATTTGGTTAGCCACAATATGCAATAGCGTTTAAGTGCTGCTCAGGGCTGGGCTGGAAACTGAGTGGAAACGGAGTGACCTCAGCCTTCAAATATGTTGCTTAAGCACAATAAAGGGAACTGAAAATGCTCAGACAGAGATAACATATATAGAGAGCGTAAAGTCAGGCTAAGTGTTAGACTAGAGCAATGGAGGGTGATTATACTGCCTAAACATTTGGACAGAAAGGGTTTATTTAACACTGAACAGTTAGCAGTACTTTCCAATTACTTCCCTCTTTCCAGGTCTTTGCTTTTCTTCCCTTTTTTGAGCACAATACTGATTAAACTCCCAATTGAGACCAGAAGAATGCTGATTATGGCAAAATAAAGCGGGAAGAGGGAACAAGAGCAGGGGGTGGGGTGGGGGTGACATCAATGTTTGCTCCTCTGAGACAAGGCAGCCCAGTTCCTTGTGAATATTTCTCGCCGTCATGCTAAGGTCAGAATTAACATCACAGTGACAAGATCACACTCAACTGCCAGACAGATCAAACTGAACAAAACATTAAATAAATAAATAAATAAATAAATAAATAAATATAAATAATAAATAAATATATAAACAGAAACAGCTACATATAGCATAGATGCAATGTGCCAGTCTCAGCACTTTCTAAACCCTGCATCAGCCTGAGGAAAGATCTCAGTATTAACTCCACACCTAGGCCGTAACAATAAGAGAGGTCAAGGTGCAGTGGCAGCGAGAAAAAACAGGGCAGTTCTCGGCTGCTATGCTAATTGTTCAGTGTCATAATAGACAGCTAGCCTCTTGGCATTTTGAATTGCAGATTAGTTGGCATAACCTTTAGGAAAATGTTCCAGGGAGAAAACTACACTTTGTTTGCAAAAGGTTCAGGTTGGTGTTATGTCTCTCTGACTCTCTCCCTTCCCTCTTTTTAGGCCTCCATTCAGAGGTATCCATTTAGATCAGTCATCTTTCTTTAATCCCTGGGTGCTGTTTAACTGCCCAGGCCTGCTAGCAAGCAAACACTGAGACACACACACACACAAACACACACATGATGCTTTGTCACGACTCAAACAAGGCTTCTGTTACAGTATATATGCAGGATGGTTGTGGCCAGGAGCAAAGCAAAGATGGTAAAACAAACCAAAAATGAAAATTTAGTGCCTTCATAAATGGTTTGCCCATAACCTCCTCCCAAGATTCCAACATCAAACAGCAAATGGAATAGCCAGGGGTTTGTATACAGCTCTGTCCGAGCCAGATAAGAGTTTAACACTGAGCCACTGCAACACTTTGACCTGTGTGGATCTTCAAAGCTAGATCTGCATAATTAGTTTAGATCGGGGCTACTGTTCTATTTTAATATTATGCTTTTAAATGCATGCCCCCCTCAAATTCACCACCATAACAACCTAGAACTGCCTTATTTATACATGCAAAGTAAAATGGCTGTTATGCGAGTAAAATGTATTTAAATATGTTCTGTATGCAGTATGTGTATATATATATATATATATATATATATATATATATATATATACACACACACACACACACACACACACACACACACACACACATATACACACACATACACACACATACATACACATACATACACACACATACACACACATACACACACATACACACACACACATATATACACACACAAGTTGTTGGCATATAAGTTGTGTGTGTGTGTACACTTACACTAATGCCACTGTGGATGAAGCCTCGGCGGAAGCGGGCAGGTTTAAGGTGTGGGTATTCCTCTGTGCTGGTCACCTTGATGCCCCATACCTTTTTCCAAGCCTCATACAGCTGCATGTGGATGGGGTAGACGCCAGAGTGGTGAGGAGCCACAGCGTAGCCCATGTTAGTGGGGATGCCATGCTCCTGAGAGAAAAAAACAAATCAGATGTTAAAGACTAGCTGCAACTTAGTAGTAGTCTCTAAACCAGAAGACTTTAGCTCCAACTTAGTGGTCACTAAGCTTGAAGACCAGCTATACCCCTGTGATTACCAACCCTGCAGACTTTAGCTCCAACCCTGTGGTCACTAACTTTTAAGATCACCTGAACCTTTGTAATCGCTAAGTCTGCAGACTTCAGCTGCAACCATGTAGTGACCAAACTTGCATGCTTTACTTGTAACATCTGTAGTAACAAAGTCTGCAGACTTCAGCAACAATGAACTTTTATGACCAGCTATGACCTTGGGGTTACCCTACAGACTTCAGTGACTGCAGGGTTGGTGACTATAAAGTTGGATCTATTCTTGAAGATCAGCTGAAACTTGGAAGGAACCAAGTCACTAACTTTAAAGCCCATCCCCAAACTTGTGGTCAATAACCTGGCAGACTCCAAAACATGTAGTCACCAACATTGTAGACTTCAGCTCCCAACCAATGGTCACAGAAGACCAGCTCCAAACATATAGTCACCATGCCTCCAGACGGTAGCTCCAACCCAGTGCCAGTCACTACCCTTAAAGACCAGCTACAACCCAGTGGTCAGGGTTAAAAACATCTTCAATGCACTGCCTGTACCATCATCATCGTCTCTTTTCAAATTTGCAGGCTCACCTCAGCAAATTTGCGGTTGAGCAGCATCTGTTCGGCCAGTACCGAGTGGTTGTGGAAGAGGTGAGGCTGCATGTGGCTCCACATATGAGGGAACCACCAAAACTCTTTGCTGTAGGAGAGGAGCAGGTCATCACCCAGATCCTCCTCATCAGTGCCTGAAAAGCAGAAAAGAAAACCAAACCATAAACTGTGAATATTCAAATAAACAGCATTAGCAACAATTACTTTCTCATATTTACTGAAACAAAAAAGTAGATGAAAGATTCTGAATCATTTCTGTCAATGAAATGTGTGTAAAGGTTCTGAGCCAGATAGAACCATATGTTTAAGCCAAGAACCCAGCACAATTTTTATATGGCATTGCTTCAATAACCCTTTCTGGAACCTTTATCCTTGCAGGGTGTGGTGCACTAATAGTGGATGTGTATTTTTTCTCACCAGCATGGAAGAACTTTCCAGAGAAGCCAAGGTTGAAGGTGAAGTTGGGTACATGAGTTCGCAGCTCATTCTGGGTCTCCAGTAGGGCCTTAATGATAAATGAGAAAAGTCTTTACACGCAGCACACACACAGACCCTCAGAGTACCCTGAGGACAAGTACACACACACACACACACACACACACACACACACACACACACACACACACACACACACACACACACCAAATCATCTACACATGACTAATGCACAGCTGTAGTCTAGCATCTTGTGCCAGGGAGTGTGTGTGGGGGGACTTGGGCTCACATATGCCTCTCATCCAATCTGTTTACTGGGTTTGTTTTGTTCTTTTTTTTTCTCCCCCCTCCTGACTGCCTCCCCCACTTCTGCAACTCAATCAAAAAAAAAAAAAAGCAGATTCATATTTAACGCAGAGGAGGTCCGCAGACAGACAGGAAGGCTTTGATTATGTTTGCTCCCTTTTTCCCTTTTCTCTTTCCCCAAACGCTCATATCGGGCTGCTGCTTAGAAGAGAACAGGATCGAACGGGGGCGAAAAAAAAAACACAAAAATACAAAAAAACGCAAAAGCTGTGCAGGTTTGAAATATTCATGCCTGTAGCTAGTTTTTGGACGGCCTTTGAACAAAGAGTCATGAAAAAAATGATTGGAGGGTGGGGGGGACTGAAAGAGGGGGAGGCATGGAGGGAAAGAGAGAGATTTATACACATTGTGAGAAAGAAAGAAAGAAAGAGAAAGAAAGAAAGAAAGAAAGACAGAAAGAAAGAAAGACAGAAAGAAAGAAAAAGAAAGAAAAAGAAAGAAAGAAAAAGAAAGAAAGAAACAGTAGCAGAAGGGTTGAAAAGTTGTCTGGTCTGAGAAGTGGTGACAAAGGGGCTGTCATTTGGGCCAGAAGCTGATCGATGGTGACGCAGACTGAGCTTCAATCATCTTCTGGTTTTACTTCTGAGTTTCTTTTTAAGCAGAAGAGAAGATTGAAGCCTGCTGCTTTCTCTTCGTCTGCAGTCTTAGACTTTCTTCATCCCATCCACCCCCCCCCCCCCCACTCCCACCCCATACATATTTCTCTCTGTACATCACCCCCCCCTGCATCTTTCTCCATTTGTGTCTGCATTGGGTTCAGAGCTAGCAGACCAGAAGAGAAAATGACACATGGAGGAAGAGAGCATGAGAGTGAGGGAAAGCGCAAAAGCAAGTTTAGAGAGAAAAAAAAACTAGAAAGAAGTGAGTAAAAGGAGAGAGATTAGGACAGAGAAGACAGGACAAGTGAAAGAAAACAAGGCACACAAACGCATACGAAAGGAGGAGTGTGGGCACGCCGTCAAGGACATCTCCATTTCTTGGGGCTACAGCTCTGTGATGTCATTTGATTTTCACACTACTGTACTGAGCTGCTGGCAGGGACTCCAGTTTTCCTTTTTTTTTTTCCCTTCCTCTTCATTTTCACACCGCCTCTTCGCTTGCTGAAAAAAAAATCCAACCCTGCACACGGATGGACCAGTGTTTGTCCAGGATGCTATAAGTCCGCCTCCATAACTGCTTTGGCAAACAACTTCCCAGTGAATAACTTGCCCATATGGGATTGTGTTCACGTTAAAAATGCAATAAACTGTACTTCATCTTCTAACTTATACTGCTAACTTCAGACAGCAGCTGCCCCACCAATGCCGACCAGATACTGATGAAGTTTCTTGACTGTTTCATGAATTTATAGGGGAATTCTGAAGGGAAATTCCCAATGAAGTTCATGTAACTGTTGTAACTGTCCTTTATTTATGGGAGTTGCACTCGTTGTAACGGCAGAAAATGTTTGTGATTTGTCATAAAGCTTAAATCTCTGCCAGAAAGGTTTGTGGTAGGATACGGTGACCACATTCTTTTGAAAGAGAGGACACTGGGAAAACAGGCACACACAGTGGTAATGAACTTGTGGCTGGGGCCTTTAAGGAGGCCTAATACCAAGGTTTTAGCCTTGATTTTCAAGTCGCTGACGCAAATTTATGTTCGCTTGGCTCTGGCTTGGTTGCAGGCTCACTCATTAAGTGTGAAATTCTGAAAGAGGTGATTCAAGAGCTGGATGATGCCCCTGACAAATGTCTAGCATGTTTGGATCTGTGGACCTATCTGTGATCAACTACAGCCAAGGACGGGAAAAGACACATTTAAGAATGCATACAAAGAATGTAGAAGCAAACACTGATTTGAAATCAATCGTGGGATAGAGAGGGCATATCTTCATCCTAGGTTAGAGGCTGACATAGAATCACAGTTTCTGGACTAGTGTTTCCATAGTTTTTTTAAAGCCCATTGTGAGTGTGTGTGACAAGAAAATTTGATCCTAGATCTGTTGTTCTCCCACCCATGATGCTTGTCAGATGTCACACACACACACACACACACACACACACACACACACACACACACACCTTTACTGAACAAACCATTCACAGAATCGATTACTGGTGAACAATACATGTGAACCTCTATGATGACGATGATGATGAAAGGTAGTTGCCAATAAAGCAGCTTTGGAAAGCAGGTTGCTGTGAATACAGGACAATAAAATATTCACAGGTTCACGGATTTCTTCCATCAGCAACCTCAACTGTTCAAATAATTCGCCCAATAATATACCATGACCATGTATTTTATACTGGCATGCACCTAAAGACTGACATAAACAAAGAGCTTTAAGCTAACATAAAAAGAAGAAAGCAGAGCACATCCTAATGCTGGATAAAATGTAACAGACTTTTACTTAAAAGAGCAAGATTTTGGTCTCAACTTCCCGCTGCTTTTCTCAGCATACGTGTTCCGAAAGACTGAGCTGTGTAAAAGTCACATCATTCACTGCTTGAGTGTTTCACCATTAACACATATTACAGCACGACGGAAGTCTAAATTACTATCACTTTTCTGTCAAATCAAATGTGCCAATAGAATCCCCAGCTACTACTCATGCCCTCCACACGTACTCACACAGGACACAATTCACAACATACTAGAACACCTACAAGCACTCATTAACTACCTTAATGTAAATGTGCATGCAGTGGAAAAATAAAGCCATAAGCCCATCATTTTCTATCTATATTTGTGGTTCTTGCTAAATGTTAATGTAACTGTTAAAGAACAAACAGGCTGAAAGCTTTACATCTGATTAAAAATTTATCTTCTTTACATTTCAAGTAAACAGCTGGTATCATAAAGCGCAAAAGCACTAAATGAACTTTAAATGTATTTATAAGTTTGGGCACCCGTGGCCAAATGATCTCAGTAATAATAAAAAAGAATTATAAGTATAAACAGAGCTTCTGTAGCAAATCAAATGTTTAAAGCAATATTTGCAGCAACATTTTCTAATGCACAGTTATAGTTTTTCAGAACATAAAGCCATAAAAACAAGTGCAAACTACTCAGGGGTCTGTCAGACAGAATGATTAGATCTGCTTTGGTGAGAAATTTGGATTTGGGCCACTTTACCTTTTTTAAATTTAAAACTTTTTCAGATTCTTTTTTTGACCAGGTTTTAGACCTTGATGAGCAGATCCCACCTAAGACATACAAATGTAACTGAAAACTCTCAGTTAAATTCTCTGGCTCTTCAAACTCTAAGCAACTGTCTGGATATCGGAAAATGAATGTTAATGACTCTCACAAAGCAGGGAAGGGCCATAAAAACATTGCCAAAGCTTTCTCAACTTGTAGTTTCTACACTGAAGATTGTTATGAAATGGAGTTTAAGGGATACTGTGGAGGTCAAGATGTGATCTGGAAGACAAAGAAAACTCTTTAGTACTCTTTAACTCTTCTGGTTAAAATGGCAAATTAAAAGCCCAAGTAGTCAAGCGTGGAGGGGAACTGCTCCACTGTGCAGTGTTGGTTCCACAAACTATCAATTAGTCTTGCAGTGCTAATTACATGAATTAACACAACAGTTTATTATATTTGTCCTTATGTGCATTTAAGAGTTAATGTACAATTATCAGTAAATATCATTCTTCATATATTTTGATGTACAATTTATAATATTGCTACTGTATATAATGTACTGTTAAATTGATCCATTTTTTGGAACTGAGGGCCTTGCTATCCCTTTGTGGCTGTAACACGGAATTTCCCCACTCTGGGACTAATAAAAGCTTATAAAAAAGAAATCTTAACTGTGATCTTGTAATAACTTGTAATAATAAGTATGGAGTTGTGCCTAAACCTTTGCATGGGTCACACTGATTTATTATATGAAAGAGAAAGTAACCGCGCATTAGGATTTTCTAAGAATATTATGTTTATTTGGCTACAGGGGTTGTTGATTTCTGTAAATTGGTCAACGGTGCTAAATCTTTTGGAGTATGTGATTTTCCTTTGTTTGAAAAAGATTGACTTAGATGTGAAGTCATTCTTCTTAATGTGTGACACAGCCGCTGTGCCCTGACAATCAACTAAATGCAAATATCATCATTTCAACAGCCACACTCGTTCCTCGGTCTCTTGCTACTCACCTTTACGTCAGAAACTTTCATTCTTGTGCCCTCCTTGCCCACAAAGATGTCATCAATGTCCACCAGAATGTAACGCTCCAGTGCTAAGGACAGCCTCTTGCCTGTTAGGAAGCTCACTGCATCCACCAGTACCAGTTTGTGTAGCCAGAAGTTCAGATTGTTCCCAAAGAGCACTCGCTGAATGCCATCGTGAAGCCCCAGGTCTTGGACTACCGCTGCATGCAGGGGTCCAGGAGGACCCCCAGCTTCGGCCGTCCGGCCTCGGGCCAGAAGCACAGGTTCATAAGTGGAGTGGTTGGACTGGAAGACAGTCCAGTCGTCCCCGGGTAAGGGCCCACGCTCCACCTCACGAGCTTTAGTGATGAGCAGCAGGGGGGATTTAGGGTTGACACTGCAGTCCCTCAGGCCCAGATTAGAGTGTAAGAAAAGGGGGAAACCCTTCAGTTGGGCACTCTGCAAACTGTTCTCATTGGCCTTTGTGTGAGAGTGTGGGAGAGAAAGAAATACAGAGAATGAAATAGTTAAAAGTTTGCTTCCACTTACTGAAGATGAGTAAAGTGCAACCAAGTTTGAGAAAGTTGCAGTCTGCCTTTACTTCCCAAACTGAAGCTATGAGCTATGCTGCTCCCCCTTAAATGAGGTTTGTTGGAACCCCTGAGGCAGAAAGTGTTCGGATAGTTGTGTATTCACCACTCATTCGCATTCTAACCCTCTCTACTCAGCAGACTGTGAGGCTGAATCAAATGGTGATGAACCGCATTTTATGGAGAATAAACACAATGAACCTTGGCTTACACACAGCAATTTCTGGATTTCGCCAAATTACTTACAACCATTGTTGCTTATTTGTTACGTCTGAATAGCTTAAGTGTTTTTCTGCCTTTTAATGGGTGAGAAGAGAAAAAAAGCACAAGAAAGAAACAGTGTGTTCAATAATTTAAATGAGTTTCAAATAGGAGTGGGCAATACGGGCATTTTACCCATCTAGCAGTGAGAAACACACTTGCACACTATTGAATTCACACACTAGGGGGCTGTGAGCACACATGACCAGAGCGGTGGGCATCCCTGCCAGTTAAGATTGAGAGTTATTATTTTTTATAATAATGTGTAGTAGATAAAACATGAAGATCACTATCTAAACACTGCTTTGAGGGTCAAAAGGAGATGAGGTTCAACTTCATCAAGTTATGATATTTTTAATTAGTATGCAAGTCATTTCAATGAAACCCAAACCATTAAAAACACTAAACGGGCCACTTTGCAAACATCTGGAAAAGGGAACAAGATGATCTCATTACATTTCTGAGAATTATGACTAAAATGAAGAAAAGGAGGTGGAGTGATGCATCTCACATTCCATCCCGCTTAACATCCTCATCATCACTTTTCAATTTTCTCTGCCACATTGACCAGTTCAGTAACATTCATATTCTGCTGCCTCTCCTCTTCGGATTCCCTTTTCCATTTAGGCCTGTGAGTCACACAGTGACCCATGCAAAATGTTTAAGAATTATTGGTGCAAAAGGCCATGAAATGGTGAGAAGAACAGAGGAAGATGTGCTAAATTTAGCCTCAGAAGATTATGCTGACCCAAGTGCAGGCTAAGAGGGGAGGTTTATTCCAATTACACGTTAACAACACAGATACGGGATTAAGCAGGAGGACTAATGGGAAGGCAAAGAGGGGCTTAAATGAGTTGATACCGCCATGTGTAATTACAAGTAGAATCACTAGTGTCCTCCATGGTGCAGCACGCTTACAGTCAGAGATCCAGGCTCTGAGGGGGAAGAGGGCGTTTGTGACGGAGCTGTAGCACTGACAGGCACAAGTCCAGGCTTGGTGGAAAAGATATCAGGCACGCTACATTACTGCAGTGAGAGACGGGGACCTGCAAATACTGTGGGTTTAATGGGGAACTGCTGCGAGTTGTGAACCTCCAGGATCCGTCATCAGGAGCTTTTACTAACAGCCTGGACTGGTAAAGAGGGAGCCAGAGAGGAGATGCTAGCATCAAACATCAAAAAGCAAAGGGTTGTTAAGAAATTAGCTCTGCACTGAACGGGAATTTTCATTAATGACTGCCATTGCAGCAACATCAGCTAATGAGTGATGGTTTCATTATTCGAAGAGTTGTGTTCTTTAAACTGACAAAAGAACAAAGAATGTTTATTTGCCCTTCACCCAATGCTCACACTTTGGAGTGTAAATGAACATTTTGGCAAGCTCCAACACATCACTTACGGCATATGGCCCAGGTTTTTGACATGAAAAGGCTAATTCATGTCTAATAATTATGGAAATGTTCACAAGGAAATCACAACAGTCAATCATAAATGCGATAAAGCCAGTAGTCGGGGCAGTGGTGGCTCAATGACTAGAGCATTGGTTTACTAATGCTCTGTGGGCACTCTAAAGAAAGCTGCCCACCACTCTGGACACCCTTGGTGTCTCAATGTGTGTGTGATCACTGTACAACTGGATTAAAGGGGGAGGTTAAATTTCCCATGTCCGTGCCAATTGTGGTTGTCTGTCTTTGTCTAAAATTAGGACACAAAGCCTGGATACTGACAAATCTGCTCTTCAAGAAAGATTGGTTAGTCTGAAGCATGCCTCCATGCAAACACCTACAAAACCATTTGTGAAAGATCTGAATTCAAGTGTTCAATTACCTGCACTGTTTTATCAATGTGTCTAACAGTACTAGTACAGAAAACAGTACTAATGACTCATTCTGGCTCATTCCTTTTGTGTTTGTCAATTATGGTCATACATGTGTCAAATTTCTACAAATTTCTATCTAAGCTCACATATTACATCACGAAAACAAACTAGAAATCAGTCAAAAGGAAAAGAAATTGGCTGAATGTCAGGCAGACGTGTTCAGAGATAATATGTGGGTATATTTTGCAAAACAATTCATTTTAAAGAGCATCCCTGAGCATCATGCATCAATGAAACGATAATGAATGCTGATGCTTTCTGTTTTCTGGGTGAGAAAATCCATTGCAGGTTAAGTGCTGGGTCAAAGGGCCATTCAATATGACTTTCAGGGTGGCTGGAGCTGTCTTTCAATGGTGGAGAAGGTGCAGCAGTGTTTAATACACAAGTAGTTCACTGGAATTAAGAACATTCAAACAGTTTCACAAAATGTCCCACACAGTGTGTCAACAGCCTGAAGTGAACAGCTGTACAGTTACAGGAAACAGTAAATTAACCAGCGGAATAACCAAGATTTCGGAATTGATTATTAATAAAAGGTGGATTTTGTCTGTCTGTCTGTCGTTACCAGACAGAAATATGAACTAACTAAACTAAAACTGAGTGTATTCAATGAAAGATAAGAACAGTGCAACATCCATAGTGCAGGCTAGAAAAAGTAAGTGAACTTGTTTCAATTAAGAGCTGCTGTTGCTTTTTGCTGATTAAATAAAAGCAAACAAACGTAACTGACACTTTTTCAAGAAATACTAATTAGTTTGAACCATGCCTCAAAGCAAGCATTTAGAAGACCTCAGAAGATGTTTGACACTGTTTAATCAGAGTGCTCAATTAGAGGTCAACAGTACGGTTGTTTGTGTGATTAGTTTGTTAGATTATGTTTCTCTATGTTGCGACCTAGATAAAGATCAGATTCCATTTTTGTCAGTAATCATTGAAGAAATCCTGGTAGCCATTCTATGGAGAAAAACATGCTCTTTTCTCCAGTTGCCCGCCCGCTGTGGTCGGTTCTGTTGCATCATCTGATGTGGAACATGTTTCATTTCTTTTTATAAAATATAAATCACTATGCCTCTTCATTTCAGAGTACAAACAGAAATGGGACTGCTGTCTCAAGCAATGTAAACACTGTCATGACAGCTCCTGGGTTGATGGACCATAGGGAGAATCACTGGATGTCACGGCAACAGACCTGAAGTGAAATGTGAATTCTACTTTAACTGAAGCCCTGGAGATAATGCTGAGGAATTGCTTGATGGGAGACTATGGAATTAGGCCCAACTGTCCACTTCAAAATCATGACGCTTCAAATCATTAAAACAACAAAAAATGAGGCTGATGTTATGTATTAAAATGGACAAAAGTGGGACTAAACGTATAAACATTTGTAGCAGCCAGTATGACAGAAACCATGTAATCAAAACTTCTCATCAGCCCTAAAAAAGGTTTTAATTAAAATATCTGAATATTAAATAACCTTGTGGTTTATTCACCATACTCACCATATTGGAGCACATTGTATTTCTATTATTACAGACTGTAGACTATATGTTTCTTGGCATAGAAAAGATTAGGAAAAAGTAGCTCCCTATAAGGCCTTTTTACAGAACTGTGGCTCATATGATAAGTGTGTGAGGATTATAGTTAGATTACAGTTTGATTAGGGTTTGATTAGGGTTTGCTTGTTAGCTATATAAGCCTTGCTGCTCCAATACGAAACTAAGGATAACACTTCTGACACCAAAAAATGGCTTTGCTAAAATGGGAGTTAAAGCTAACTTTTTGTGTAACTTAATTTTACAGCAAAAATCTATTACGAGTCAGTTTGTAAAATCATTTGTAACTTGATGTTACAAATGAAAGAACTCACCTTGAAGAAGCCAATTATGCCCACTCCGTATTCTACACAGTACTTGTCGAGCAGTTCCCTGTTCCAGGCATCCAGATTGACATATTTGAGTATGTTTTCGTAGATGACCAGTGTGAAGCGCCCCCGATTCTTGTCTGTAAGGGTGGGCATGTCTCCCTTGCCAGGGGCAATTTCAGTTTGGTAGCGGAATCGCCCAGACTCCAGGATAGCCACGATGTCCTGGCCCAGCTGAGAGTACAGGCTTTCCACAAAGACCAGCACCACAGGGTCCGTGCGAGACGTGTCTGCGGGTTTGGCAGTTCTTGCAGGTAGAACCCTGGCAGAGGGTGGGGAGGGGGTTGCTTGTGAATCCTCCCAGTCAGCGGTGCCCTCCTCTGCACCGTCCACTCCCCCGACCCCTGCAGGCTCCAGCTCTCGCTTAACTCCATACAGGAAGTAGGCTGAGATGAGTACACTGACCATGCAGAAGAGGAAGAGTAGCAGTAGACTGGTCTGCAGCGTGAGCTGCCGGTAGAGCCGCCTCATGCGCCCACACACCAGCATCATCACCCTGCAGCCCCTTGGATGAGTTTATACACACAGTCTTCTTTTCAAAAACAATTTACAGTGTCTGTCATGTAGTGAAGACAAGATGGCGGTGTGAAGCTGCGGTCCTGCGCGGTGCCTGCCTTCATGTCACCATTGCAGAAAGCGGCAGGACCGGTGTGGGCAGGGGACGGCATGTGCGAGGGTGGGCTCCCACTCACCTATAGAGATGTGCGCTGCCCCCTCCTCGTTCGCCAGCGGCCCCCTGCCCAACACCCCGACACCCCTCCTGCTCTGCTCTCTCTAAGTCCTTATCTTGAGACCCAGTGTGGCATAGAAGATGGCCCGAAGGCAAGGTGAAGATGACTTCTGAAGGACAAAGTGTTTTCGAAGAGATGATTTCTCCAGACAGATCATGCCCAAAGTAGTCTAGCTGAAGTTCTCATGGGGGGAGATCCTGGGGGAAGATAAACAACAAAGCAAACAGTTAAGTTTGTTTAAGTTAATTTGTTATAAATAACCAAAACATGATGTGCTTTAAGATCCACCCATTTTAATGAACTGACTAATGCATCATTTGCATTTGATTGTCTTTGCTACCAATTGCAGAAAAGTTATTAGGCCTTAGTAGGATGGGAACTGTTTGGTAAGTTACCTGCTCCAGCACATCTAAACTTCTTATTTGATGGTATATTTGAATAGGAAAACCACTTCTGGTCATGGATGGTCAGTATCCAGCCATTTGGTGAAGAAATAGGCAATTCACAGTGCACCCCACCTTTTCCCCTTTAAGACTGAAGACCAATCTCATTCCATCTTGAAGAAGTGAAGCCGTGAGAGTGCGGTAAACGAGGACTGCCTTTGTTGAATACCAAGAGGATCTAGGGAGGAATTTACAAAGGCGATGCATGGATTACAGGATAATGGTGGCGGCTTGCATTGATTAGCTGGGGCTTTAGAAGTGATCCTCGTTCTCCTTCATGCACTTCAAAGTGCAAAAGTCATTCCATCTTTTCATCTCAAATGGGGCATTCAATATAAAATGTGGCTCAGGTAAGCGACTGAAGAGGATTTACATCAACACTGACCAAAGGGACGAAACTGGCGGAACGGAAAGGTACGCAAGAGGGCACAAGACATATCCAGGGCCAAGGGGAGGGTGGGGGAGATGTCAGGAATTGATCAACAAAGTGTGAAAGAAGAAGACCGAAGTGGGCTGCCATAAAGGGGGGTGGGGTCATGATCATGTGCCAAATTCCTGGAAAAACTCCAGCTTTTTTCTGGTCATGCCCATGTTTCTTTTTGAAGCAGCCTGTGCAAAAACAGATAAATTATGCATAATCTGGTTTGTGGTGAACTTGAGAAAAAGAAAAAAAATGAGAATACTAACAGTAGCTAATATCCCTTCTCAGATCAGAAAGTAAAAGGCACAGGCAAACATACAGCGTACAGACTTTCAGTAAATGTGATGTCTGCAGTCATTTTAGTTTTGTTTGACTTATATAAAAGGTCTTTTCAGGGTATTAGAGCTTTGCACACATGGCTGTCGCACTAGCCTGCAGGTCGTTTAAGTACAGGGCGTGGTTCACAATGGCACAGAGGGCTGCTGAGGCAAAGGCTGAGGCAAAGCGACAAGACACGGCGTGTCTGGGGCGCAATACAGGTCCACTTTCAAAGGCATCAAGAGATCCACGTAATGTGTGGGTTACGAGAAAAGGGAGAGTGGAACAAAGAATCAAAGCACTTCAGGTACAGAGAGAAAAATGCATGAATACCAAAGCAAAGCAAAAGCACAAAAGTACACCTCTAAAAGATGATAAAGGGGGGTAGAGAAGAGCCTGGGAGAAAGCCATTTTATCACTTCAAAAGCGAGCTGTGAGCACGCCCCCACCATTACCCCCTAAGCTGGCAACACTGAAACACAGCTGTTTTTGTTGTACTCAGTTTGCGAGATCGACCACCAGGAATTCTAGGGACGCTTGGTGGCTAGGCCTGCATGTGGTGGTGAGCGTGTGGGATTTACGAAGCGAAACGAAGCCGGCCCAAATTCCACAAGGGATACTCGGGATGATGCCCTTGATGATTCCAGACCTTCAATATTCCCTGTCTCTCCACCCACGGCTTAAGCTCAATACCACAATACCTGTCACTGGAGCCCTATTGTGCCTGGCAGAGGGACGCGAATGGCAGCCGGAGTGTCGTCAGAGGTTGGATTTCAGCTCCAGAGCTTTTCCCATTCAAAGCCTGGTTCTTTAATATGCGTCAGTCACCCCAGGCCGAGACAGCGGAGCCAGCCCATTGTGTTCGGCATTCTCATAACAGTAAAGATTCAGATGACATGAGGCATTCATCATGTGCAACAGAAGGGATAGGCTACACCCAATAAAAATGTGAGGACATGAAACACACTGCATGGTTCCACTTAAGAGAGATCTCAGGGAGTTTCAAATGGGCAGGATGCACAAGGATTTATACACCCCATTTCACAGTGAAATAAATTTGTCTTCTGTGTCAGGGGAACGGACGGAATATAGCACTGAAGTGATTCAGGAAGCAAGCAGGAGCCAGACAGTTTCAAAACCATCTGCATGATCGACATGAAACACACCAACTATGTGTTTTTATCACTGCTGAACCTGGACGGTAGTAAATGACTTCATTTTATGAAGGATTTCAGGTCAAATGTGTGGACAAATACGCACATGATGGCAAGGAAAACTGAACAGCCTTTTGAATAAAAAGGTCTTCTGAGTGGGCAAGAATCAAGATATTCTAAAGCAAGGGAAACCATGGCCTACCCCATGAAGACTAACATTTAAACATGGACATTTGATCTTTGTTTTACCAATCATTAGCAAAATGCAATTAACACAGGAAAGCAGATTTCTGTAACAGTCTACCAGTTTCTGACATTGACTGGAAAAACAGTTTTCCTCACTTCTCCATGTGGAAATCTTTCAGCTATGTGAGGTTTCAGTGTCAGTCTTTGTACAGTCAGTCTTATTTATGAAGTTCCCTCTGATACAATAGAGAGTTCATAGTGCTATCTATTACTGAGAGCTCTCCAGGCACTGCTGCAGAGCAACGCCAATCCATGACACCAATCCATCCCACCCCCATGTTTCAGAGTTAGTTTGAGGTTCATGTGCTGAAATGCTGTGTTCGGATTGTGCCAAACTTGTGTTCTGTAACTGCACCCAAACAATTCAACTTTTATAATATATCTGTCCAAAGCACATTGTTCGAGAAATCCTGGTCTTTGACTAGTTGTTCTCTGGCAAACTTTAGTCTTGCCCTGTTTTTTGTTTTTCCTCCTTGCACATCTCCCACATAAACCCAAACTTGGTTTGGTCTCTCTCTTATGGTAGATGCTACCTGTGATGACATTTTAGGATTGTTGTAGAATTTCATTACTCATCTTGCTCATCTTGGACCTTCCCAAACTCATATGCATCCTACAACTTTCTTTCTGGTGGCCTCAGAAGGCTCTGTGGATCTTGCCACGGTGATCCCACTTGATTCAAAAATATCACGAGCAAACCAAACTAATGTCTGAGGTTTAAATAAGACTAATAATAGCCTAATCATTTTAATAGTATTAAATGTAGGGGTGTACAAACTGTATACTCACAAGAAAATTGCAATTCTAATAATTACGTTAACCAAAGACTTTTCTTTAATTTTACATTTTCTATTTGTATTTAGTTACATCATCTAAATAAATGTTAAAATGAAAAATCAAGTGTCCATATGTTTAAATATGTTAAAAAAAAAAAAAAGGACTGGGGTGACCTTATTTTTTTCACATGTCTGTATAAAGCAAGAGTATTGTAATAACAAAAAACAATAGAATAATGTATACAAATCAGAAAACAAAAAGAAAATTATTAAGACCTGGAAAAACAGCAACAATGACATTTACAGGACAGTTGCCATCCCCCATGTTTGCAAGTTCCTTCTGTCCTAGATCTTTGTCCACCCCCCAACCCCCCTCCCTCACCCACCACACAGCTCCACTCTCGACCAACATGTGTGAAAAAAGCTCCCTATCTGAGGGACATGAAACCTATTTTCTGATGGTAGAATAGCTTCAACACACCCTGTCTCAAGGGCACAGCATACTATAGCAGGTCTTCATCTCTGTGGCTAAAACTGTATTGTGAGCCGTGTTTCTCTGTATCCAATAGGACGTAAGTTAATTCACATGCCAAAGTACAACCGATGTGCTGTTCGTTTACAGATCTGGAGTGTTTCGAATGAGTTGAGCTTCAAACATTTTGACCTACTTTGCACATGTACAGAAGGTACCAACAATTGCAAGAGCCAAACCCTTGCTTTTACACCACTACATTACATGATA
This sequence comes from Acestrorhynchus altus, assembly GCA_034509495.1. Taxonomy (NCBI): domain Eukaryota; kingdom Metazoa; phylum Chordata; class Actinopteri; order Characiformes; family Acestrorhynchidae; genus Acestrorhynchus; species Acestrorhynchus altus. Next base: position 17,837,766 of record CM067516.1, read on the forward strand.
TTCACCTTTCTGCAAGCAGGTGGGCCATCAGATATCTGAATAGTAATTGGATGTCATGCTAAATCTTAATCAACAGCAGGTTACCTGACAAATAACAGATCAAGGATAAAATCAGAATTCTAGCCTACACCAAAAGCAGCACACCGCACTTCACATATCCTGGTGGCCTTTCATGTCATCATGCCTTTTTGACCCTGGGGAATGAGATACCTCAGACAAAATAGCCCCAGGACAGGTTCAGAAAGCCTTATCAGAAACCGCACAGATTTAAACCATCCAGCACTGAAAACTGAGCATCAGATTCTGCTGCTTTCAAGTTGATATGAGGAAAATATGACCTACAATTACAAGGTCAAGCCTATAAAAATATTTATGATTGCATCCATCAACAAGCTTCTAGCAAAACTCTGGTTCCGAATTCGGATGGCTCTATTTGACCATTCATCTGGGCAGTTTAATTAAGTTTGTTGGTTTCCTGGCACGGACCCAACTTTGAACCATTATACACATTTGAGGTCAGGACTTTTGGCCATTCTAAAAGCTTAATCTATTCTGCAAATATGGTCACAGCATGATACGTCCACCACCATGCTTTAAAGACGGTGTTCTTGGGAATGAAATCTGCACATTTACTCCTCCAATGATCTTTGTCTTATCTGACCATAAAACATTCCTCGTTTAAGATCTCAGTTACAGACTGCAGACATTGACTGGTGCTCCTGTAGATTCTAGTTTGTCACAGGCCTGCCTTGGTGAATCCTTGGTTGTTCCTGACCAATGAAAAGAATTTAATCTCACCAGAGGGTGAGAGTTTGGATCTTCTTTGGCAACTGCAAATCTACCATTATTATTCAGAATGCCGCTGAGCTCCTTGGACTTTCCAATGGTACTATCTGTTTGTCAATCCAATGAGTGCTGTCAAACACATCGTTTTTGACCCAGGGTTGATTTAATGAATAAATAAATATACCACCATAACTTTTTAAATATACACCGATTAGCCATAACATTAAGAGGCTTCAATGAGCCTTAGGTGCCAACTCACCCAGTCACCAGTACCTTAAAAACCCAATTAAGACCAATCATCTAGCTACGACAGTTTTGTCTTAGGATATTTTTCTTTCACACACTTAACTTCAATCACCACACACACACACACACACACACACACACACACACACACACACACACACACACACACACACAGTCAGAGAGAGACAGACATTTCAATGAATACAGAAAAAAAAAACGCCTTGGAAAAGGCGAAGTGTTCGAGCGACAAACTGAATGACTGCATCAGCAATTAAAGCAGAGGATGGAAAAACGGGCACAAAGATTTAGAGCCTTCAAAGCTTTCCTTCTCTCCCTTTATACTTCCTCCTTTATTTATTTCAAAGCTGAGTGATGGTGCAGATTGGCTGGTGGGATAAAGAAACGATGAAAAAGGGAAAACACGCTTGAACAGCTCGGAACATCAGCGCGGTACTGACTGCTGCTCAGAGACACTGGACACTTCCTGCAGCAAGTGGCTGCGCCTGTGTGTGCCAGGCTTTGCGGGACAATGGCTGGCAGTTAGCCTTGGATGCTTTGCTGCAAAGGACTAGTTTCTCTAAAGTCTTCAGCACAGACAGACCCATGCAGACAGCTCCACCCCGACAGGCACAGCGCCATTCCACTTTTACAATGGCCAACATTGTTCAGGTGACATGACAACAGAGACCCAGGAGTTCAGCCTGGCTCAAGCAGGAGGTTAGGAGTCCAATCGCCATCCTCTGCTCCAACTCAAATGCCACCTCCAAACTCTAAAGCATTCAGAAGTTCACTGTACGGGTGAAGACACAGCAGCTTAATTATGGTCATAAAGAAACAGCTGGGTTGGAATTAATAAGTTGGCCTCAATTATAGTAGTGCTGGACGAAATGACCTCAAATCAGTATCACGACTAAACGTAGCACTTTTTGTCCTCATAGACCACTGACAAGTTATGTACTATAAATATGCTCACTTATTAAAGCAGAAATATTTTTTCGAATGAAAGTGTATAAAACAATTCCAGACTTTCAGACATTTCAGTTTGATCTGAAACAAAATTGGAGGTGCTGTGGATCATGGTCCAGACCAAAGGACCACAATTAATCCAACCATTAGAGGTGCTCTCGGTGCAGGTTAACTGGACCATGGTCCGGTTCAAGAGCAGAATGAAAACAACTTTCTGAACGGTTTGGATTTTCGGACCAATTACAGGAAGTTGAAGATGAAAACCCTATACTGCTTGCGCTCAGAGTTGCCGGCTGGGCACTGGCTCACCCGTGACCCTATTCAGGAACAAGCGGTTCAGAAAATGGATGGATGGATGCATGAAGATGAAAAAAAACAAAAAACAAAAACATGCACATCAGAAAAGAGCAGGGGCTCACCAGACCACACTCGCAATTCCTGTATCGACTGTAACTGCAGATTAACCCTTATTTATTACCAGAAACTAAAAGACGCCCGAGGTCAATCAGCCATGCTTACTACAAAGGGAGTTGGATTCTGGCAGAAGCAAAAATCAGTACGACACCTAGAAAGGCACAACTCACCACATTGACACTATATCAGTGACAGAGCTGCGTCCTTCTACAAACCAATCAATGGATGGTCTGATGACAACATGACAGCATAGATCTATAGTGCACTCACTAAACTACAGTGTGAAACCAGAACTAACCAGACCAGAAGTATACTACATCCCAAAAATATTGGACCTCGGTTCAGACCTTGTTCCAGACTTTCAAGTGTGAAAATGCCCTAAATCAGTGGGGAGGGGGGTGGGGGTGGGGTGAGGGGGTTATGGTGGTGTGCCGGTAACACAAGCTCACAACCGCGGACCAGGGGTTGGTGACCACTGCCCTAAATAACCAATATTGACTGCATTTGTTAGGGGTTTTGAATATTTATTTTGATTATTTTTTTGCCCAGCTTATACCATGTGTTTCAGGAAATCCTTGAAAGAGAAATAAAAACATCCATATGAGTAAAGCATCTTGATTCACTAATTAATAAGAACGCACCTAGAAGAGAAAATTGCCTGGCAAACAATAAATGATCTAAATCTGTAAAAGTGAAAAATCACCAGCTGTAGGTTATTGCAAATTGTCCTCAGCAGGCTTTTCGTAATTGAGGAACATTTACTCAGGGTGAAACTAATGACCTTATATTAGTTCCGTGTCAGAAGAAAATCAGCATTGCTTTTGGGAGAACTCTCCAACAAGATCTTTAAATCCCAAGTTTTATATCATTTACCTTTTATAAACCAGTGTTTCTCAAACTAGACCCTGCCACTCTCCTGCCCTGAACATTTAATGTATTCCCTGCTCCTAACACACCTAATTCAACTAATCAGAGTGGCAGAGGGTGTGTTACAGCAGAAAAGCCACTAAAACGTTCAGGGCAGGGGGTAACGAGGGCAGGTTTGAGATGCACTCATCTAAACAGACTATAAAACAGAGACATCAGTCTGCCAAAGCATTCACATGTTTAAAACTCTCCAAAATCCACAAGAGAAATGTAATCCCCACTAAACAACTTCTGTTTACACCTGTCACAACAGTGGTTATTGATTTATCGTGTGTGACAATACTTATTGTGCAATACCTTTTGTTGATGTCAATATCACTTTTCTTTTTAACAAGGAATGTTGGCTGTTTAATTACTAAAAAACAATTTGTTTTATTTGTTTAAAATATATATAAAAAATGGTTAATTTCAGTTCCTGTTCCTGAATATTCTTAACCAAAAATTCACTGCTCTTTAAAGGGGTGTAGTAACATTATTCAGCTATTATATTATCATTATATCAGTGTAATGAAATGGTCTTAAAATACCAATAATAACCCTTATTCAAAAAATTGTGATAAGCTATATGAAATAAAAGCATTCTAGCAATGCAAATATCGACTGGGCAGTTCACAGAAGGCAAGCAACACAAGTAATCACAAATTTGAGTTCAGAAGGGTACTTAGGATTTCAGATGATGTTTAAACACATGGTTTAACAGCTTTCTAATGTAAAAAGACCTTAACTGTTACACACAGGATGTACAATATTTAGATATAGTGGTTTCATTTTGAGTTTGATTGTTCTTCTCTTCCTCTGTCAATGACAGGAAGCTGTTAAGAAATCACAATATTTTTAAAAGTGTACATCCTGTCTGTGTGTGCAACACTCGTAAAAGCAAATATGCTTCAGATGGTCCACTTTTGGTTCCATAAAGAACTGTGTTTATGACAGAGCTGAGTGTGAGTGTGAAGAACCTTTAAAATAAACCGGGGGAAGGTCCCCGTGTACTAGATTCCTGTACAGCTACTCTGCAATAACAGACCTACTAAACAATTTACAGGTGAGCTGAATCAGGTGTGCTTGAGCAGATAAAGCACAAATCTGAGCAGGAATTTGCCACGATTGCCTACCCCCTGCTTTTTCTGTTACGGTTACGCTTCTACAGAACCTACAGAACCATTTGAAACACCTATTTTTAAATGTGTAAAAGGACAAAAGTTTCTCAAATCCATCAACCCTTGTGTTCAGGGTTCAAAAGGATTAGATGAGAAGACAAAAAAAAAAAAAAAAAAAAAACAAAAAAAAAAAAAAAAAAAAAAAAACCCACAAATTATGAACTCTACCACATCTAGCTCCATTCAGCAGATTGGTTAGTTCAAAGGGTAAAGAGCCATTTGTGATGGCAGGCTGGTCAAATTCCTCTGGGCTTCAGATGCTGAACTGAGGAAACGTATTTAGATACCCCAGGGTCTAGACACTGGGTAATCTGGAAAAGGTCAGTGTAATCCTAAATCCCTAATCCTGTTTATCTGGGCTGGACCAAATGTGCAAATGAATAGATGCGTACCAAATGCATCGAGTACACCGAGACTCTAGAACAAATGGCTAAAAAAACACCATAATACCCAGGATAATAAAGATCCTGACCTTGTGTTGGGTTTATCATTCCTGGAACGCAATTTTAGAGATTACAAGATTTGGGGAAATAGAATATCTGAGTGTTTATGGACACGGTTGGTTAGAATTCCAGCCAAAACTTGTCCTGATATCACCAAGCTAGTATCTGAACTTGTAAAGCCGCTTGATACAAACCTCAGCTTTTGTGGGCGAGTATACTGAAGAAGTTCTGACATCATCTGTAAATCAATCAACCCATGGCGGCTTAGGATATCACCCGAGAAAGGTGGAGGATACAGAGTGGCTTGCTGAGCTATACTGAGCTATGAAGCAGGGTGTAAGTGCCAGAGGAGGAAATCAATCTTTGATGCCATTTCCTAGCACTCTCCAAGGCCTCTCCAGCATCAGGCATGTTTGTACCCTGCCAGACCAGCCGGTGTGTGTTCTGGGCTCCATCCTGAGCTTGCCTGTATGCTCTCACACCCTGTCATCCACACACACATACAGAGATCTGTCCAAATTATTAAAAGTGTGCTGGTCAACAGTCGGGGCTGGGCAGCACATGGTGTCCCGGCCACCGTTCTGTCATCCTGCCGTCTGTGCCGGGCTCAGGGACAGCCTGGCTTGGCAAAGTGTGGACACCACCCCCCACGCACAACATGGACAGCGCTCAGCCTGTGTCTGTGTAACGAGTACGTTGCTTATCTAATATAGGTTCTCACCAGAGGTCCTAATCTTTCGTTTCACTGGGACTATGCTGACCCTGTGAGCTGGAACACCTCCCACCGCTCCACCAGCCCACTTGTAATCACACCCTACAGACCTTGCCCAGCCCCAGAAGCACAGGAGGGGTCTCCTTCTCTTGTGAAAATTAGGGTGGGGGTGGGGTCATCTCTGGCCTTTCAAAGATTAGAAACTGAATCTCCCTCCGTCCACTGCTGCAAGGGGTTATCCTCCCTCCCCCAAAATCAGTAGTACGTATTGAAAGGCAAGACGAAGCTGATGCTCATTATCAAAAGAAGCTGAGAACCATCATCTTGCAGGTGTCAGAATAACAGGTCTATAATCAGCTGAAATTACCCCGACACCAGGCAGCCACAAGACAGGAAGAAATGAGAAGAATCCAAAAAGAGGATGCTCAGAGGATGCTCGGACGGTGCTGTACAGATGCTGCTAAACCAATCAGAATCAAATAAAGCACCTGAAAAAATTGATTGGCAAGCGCCTCGTGGCTTCATGGCAGACAGAGCCGTACCTGTGGTAGGCCTGCTTTCCATGGTCATTCAAGCACATCGAAACGTGCCAATTCAGATTAAAGCCCATAGGAAACTCCAGCTCTACAGGGCCTCCCTCAGTTTCATCTAGCTCCGTCAGCCCTGGCATGCCAGCGAGATGCAAAAAATACTTTAGATGTCTGTCTGATGGAGGCATTTCAGACGTGTCTTTGACAGAGAAACCAAAATAAATCAATGAGCTGTCAGCTGAAGCCTCCTCTCCAAGCGGCATCAATTCTGCTTCAGTGGAGAGAAGCAAAGCGCAAGCTTGACCCAGTCGCTTACAAAGTCATCCTCACTTTGATTTCATTTCTGAAGATCTAGAACGTTAACTCCATAAGGACAAACACTGACACTTAAATCAATCCACAGTGTCTGCATTTGGACTGTGCTGATGTTATTGGAAAAACTCCAAAATTGGTGTGTGATGTCACAAAAGTGCCATTTGGAGGGACATTTACAGTGAGGGGTACAGCTGAAGAAGATTACACAGAGTACTTAGATTACTTTTGTAATCTCTGGTAGCTGTGAAAGCAATAAAAACTGGAGAAGCAGGACCAACATGAGGGCATATCATACAGAGAAGATCTCAGCAAGGATGCTAGGGACTATTATTTGTATGTATTGTCATCCATCAACAACACTGATATCTACAGATGCAGATAGTCTCCTTGAAGATGCAGGACTCTCCTGTGTACTGATAGCATCTCCATGATATCTACAAATCATACAGAAGATCACGGAAATGAAACAAACCAGCAGGAGAGAATGAAAAAGCTTTTGGTGCCCAGGCGCACTGGTGTGTCTACAGATTACAATATCAATATGATTATCGACACACTATCCAGCCCTTCTCTGTTGATGATTATGATACTATAGTGCTAATTAATTTAATGTTTTCTTTGATTATTCAATCAACAGAGAACCTTTGTGATTTTAAAACTAATACATCAGCTTAAACAGGACTGTTACAGTACAAACCTTGTCAGTCAACAACAAGGAGAAAAAACAAGAATAAAATCATTCATTTATCGTAATAAAGATTTTGATTAATTGTAATATTGATTTGAGGTCATTTAGCTCAAATTTAATCCAAATAACTGCAGGACTAATAAATACATATCATTATGTGTTCATCAGAATGTGGACTGTACATTTTACAATCTTAACAAGACCAGATCAGCCTGCTTCTGATGCACTGACTGGCTGCCCATTCTTGGTGTACCTAATCCAAAACGACGCATGCATATCACATTAACGACTTTAGAAAATGGAAAACTAGGCCAACAAACACTATGATGATAATTTATATGTTTGAAAATAATATGTTCTTCTGAGACATTAAGAAACATTCACAAAAGCTCAAGACTGCAGCTGAAGCACAAGGGACAACTGAGATGAAGCTGCAGACACTTACCACTTTAACTGTATTCCCGCTGAAACTTTTCACTCCTTCCTTAGTTAAGCAGTCTCTTGACTACTTCCATTAAGGAAAAAAACGGGCATCTCGAATTCCTAAAATAAACATTCAACCCATTTACAACAACATTCCACGGGACACAAAAGTGCTTACGCAACATCTCTACCAATGAGCACTTTCAGGTTCAGGAGCAGCACACTGGGAACTGGAATGGGTAGAAGTTTTGATTTGTAGTCAGTCAACTTCTGCATCAGTTTTCCTCTGTGACTGGAAGAACATGCAAGCCATGTTACGGAAGATAATTGGCAGCCATGCGCATCCACTAGTGAATGGGAACAAGAGATGCTATTACATGGCGGGCCCAGATGCTTGGGAGCACCTTCGTCCCTCTCCTCTTAATTAGGCTGCACGACTCGGCAGGAGTCATGGCTATTTTTAGCCCCTTAAACTACCGTAGGCACCCAAAGTGTTATAGAGGGTAAGGGGAAAATGGAGAGAGAGAGAGAGAGAGAGAGAGAGAGAAAAAGAAAGAAATGTCACCTTTAGAGGACACTGGCATACTGTATGCTCCTGACCGTGCACTGTGTGTATTTGGAAAATATAACTCTTTTCTTGGGTCAAAATATGAGGGTCTTAAATGTTTGCCTGAAAAATCAATCTAAAATACATTATAAAATGGAAACTACCCGAAGGAATCATTATTAGTCTGTAAAATGAAGTGCATCAGATTTCAGCAGGGCTATTCAGCAAGTGATTATAGATACCCAAACTTTCAATGTCTGTCTTAACAAGGATGCCCGTCCATGGCTGGATGGAGGCTCAGTTACAGACACTTCCCGGAATTCTGAAGTCAAATTTCTAGGACAAACTTTCCCAATATGTTCTTTAAAACTAGTGAGCATGCATCTCGACTCCACAAGATTTCGGAAAATACATGACCCTGGGTTGCTACACAAATTGGGTCTCGTAAACCATCATTTCCCTACGAGAATGTACGGGGATGAGGAACTCAAACAGTGTCAGGAAGCAAAAACTGGTGATGTAAGAACATAGCTGCGAGGCTAAAAGCTAACTGACCAGCTCTACCATTTTTCACCAGGTTTAACTGGACCATCAAGACCAATGGCTGCAATGGTATAAAAATTAAGGGTATGATAAAATACAAAATACATTAAACGAATTAATAATTAAATAAAGCTGCTCAAAGTGGAGCCCTTTCAATATTGTATTCATGTACTGATTATTTCCATTATGGGTTCATCTGCTGATCATTTCCATTAACTGACTGATATTAAAAAGAACTGATGGGATGATTGTTTTTTTTTTATGAATCAAATGCACATGGTATGATCATTTTCATACCTAAAACCGGAACACTGCTGCAACCCTAGACAGCACTATCTAGTACGATAGCCCCCTTTAACCCTATTTAAACAGCTAGATAAATGCCGTTATTTTATGCGTGTTCCTGGAGACTCACTGATCTTAATTTTTATTTATTTTGTTGAAAACATAGGAAAGTGGACTGTGTTTTCAGGGAGCAGTGGACTGTGGTTCATGATTTTGTAATAGCCAGACCAGTATTATGTTATGTTTTAGCATAATATTTAGCATATTTCTGTGGTACTTATCTATTTTTTCCCCATTCATTTGATTTGTTATTGCAACATCAGCTGAAGGTAAGTTATTTTGTTTTTATGACACCATCCTAAGGGAACTCTAGAGATGGAGCTCAGCAGATCAGCAGTTCTAGGAACGCTCAAGCTGAAGCTGCTGGACTGTACCCATTATTGTGATCCATTGATGCCATTGCTCATTGCCAATCATATGGAAGTAGTGTAGTACATAAAATCATAAATGTGATTCAATATAATATACACCAATCAGCCATAACCTCATGACCCTGCTTCTACACTTACTGTCCATTTCATCAGCTCCTCCATACAGGAGCACTTTGTAGTTCTATAATTACAGATTGTAGTCCAGCAGTGACACTGAGGGGATTAAAACACTCCAGCGGCACTGCTGTGCCTGAACCACTAACCAACAAAACATCCACCATCACACCACAGTGTCAGGGTCACTGCAATGCTGAGAATGAGCCACCACCCACATACCACTTGCGTTGTGGTGGTCCTGTGGGGTCCTGACCATTAAAGAGAAGGATCAAAGGATTTATGTTAATTATAGTAGTACAAAGTGCTCCTGTATGGTAAGCGGGGCTGATGAAATGGACAGTGAGTGTAGAAACAAGGAGGTGGTGATAATGTTATGGCTGACTGGTATAAGAAAGGAAGAATCTGTTAACCCATTTCCTTGATATACATTCTCTCTCTCTCCCTCTCTCTCCCTCTCTCTCCCCAGCAGGTTCCCTATTTAAGAAAGGAGCCCACCAGTCTGATGCGAAGCCATGGACCTGCCCCACACAGCCAATGTGAACACACTGTCTACAGTGCCATTAAGACGGATATAACAGATTGTGTAATCTCCCCGCTCTGGCTTGCACTCTATTGATCCGAGACAGCTGCACAAATAGCTTACGCATCTCTTTTGCCTTTGCTTAAAAAGGGAGACGTGGTGAAGCACAGGGTTTTATTAGCTGTGATTAGATTAGGTGTAATATGATTGAGACTAACTTGATTCCTCTCAGCACGAGGAGGGGTTGGGGGTTGGGGGGTGGGGGTGTCTGCAAGGATTGAGGGATGACTGATTTTCATTTCTGTCCAGAGTTTGGAACATAGCAGGATGACTGCCTAAAGCTCTGCCTAAAAGACAAAACAATTCCCTGCTTTTGTCAGGTTATTTACTGCTCTACTTAAGTGCTTTAAAAAAAGAAAGACAAAAATCCACCCTGGGCTCCCTGTAATAAACGCTATTCCCAATAAACCGAACTTCCCGGTTTGCTCCGTCTGTGCTGAGTGGTCCTGGTTGAACAGTCCAGTTCTACTCCTGTGTGGTGTTTAGAAGGCTGATTAAACAGACGTGGTCAATTTCAGCACTTATGGATACACACACACACACACACACACAAACAAACATGGAGTCATCTGACATTCAATTCATTACACAAGTAATTTGGCCTGGTGGTATTCGCTGACCGCTCATATGAAATGGACAAACCAGTGAAACGCTGAAGCGACGCACTTGAAGTGTGCCTGAACCAACAGCGCTTTAAAAACGTTCACTTATATCGGAAAACGTCTGTAAAACAAACCTCCAAAGTCCTCCTGAATGTAACAAGAACATGCATGTGTACTACAGCAGTGTTTCTTAGCCTATGGGCCATGATGCACTCTCTACTGACCACAGAATCCACCGTTGATCACCCAACTTGAAATTTATGCAGAGAAAGGCAAATAATCTTCAGCTGGCTTAACTGTGGTGTGTTCGCTTTTCTGTAGAGCCCTTTCCACAGGTTCACCATTTCTGCAGCACTAATACTTGGGCTGGAAAATCGAAATAAATAAATCAAAATCCTGATATAGTTGAACTGAATGGCAAGGTTTTCGGCAAGACTGAACATTATTTAAAAGCTTTTAAACTCAATATAAACTGTATCACTTCTACCCTTCATATCAAACTGAAATCATATCCCAAAAATACAGGATAAGATACAATTATGAGATATAAAATATAAAACGTGGAAAAAATGACAACACCCCTTGAATCCCTTTTGTGTATTTTATATTGATATTTATATTATATATTGATATTATTTTTATACTGAAATTTGATATTCATTTCTTTTTAATACACACTAATTGGTAAATAGTGTGTCGCAGAGGGGAGCAGAGTATAGGAGGAGCTGAAAGCAGAGGGTGGAGCAGAAAAAGTGTCTCCACAAGATTGAAACAGAAGGTTATTTGAAAACTTTAAAACTCGATATGAATTATATCACCTCAAACGATTTTGTTGGGTTTACATCCTGATATCGATATAAATAAATATCGATACATGGCTCAGCCCCAACAACAATACACAGTTCGTTTGTTGTTCACATGACAGGTTGCTTTGTAATATTTTGAATGATTTGCATCCTGTGGTGGTTCAGGAGACAAAACCTCCTTTTCCCACAGGCCTCCTGGCATACAGAGCAGCGAGCATCTGATTTGAGACAGCAGGAAAATTAGGGGAGCCACAGTGTGCATCATTATTAATCATTATTGACACTGTATTGGCCACAAAAGGAGGCGCTAGTACGCCATACTAATAAATTATTGTGGTCTAAAACCAGGTGTTTCATTGTCCAACCCCTGTATGTTGTCCCACTCACAGGTAAACCACCTTCTCCTGCGCATGACACTGTAATGAGTCTTAGGATATGGTCAAGGCCCATAGGAATGTGGACCTGTAGCTCATATCTTTCAGCATTTATTTATATGCAAGCAGTGTGTCAAAATGAACTTGACCTGTATCGACCCCGTCTGCACTCTATATAGCAACAACTCTGATATGCAGCTCTATGCTCGGCTCTAAACCAGGCTCCATCTACTGCTGCAAGCTGTGAACAGTAGGCAAGAGATGCCATACAAATAAACATATTTAAAATTTGTTTACAAAGTTTGCTTCACAGCCTGGTTTCACTCTCTCATATGCAACCTATCCTAATTTTAGCATCTTTGAACAGAATACGTGAGTAATTATATTAATTCTATCTGAAAGTATGGTTTCAAAAAAACTGAGGGTTACAGTCACAGGTACACTCACAGTTTACATCACTGAACATGCAGTAAGTGGAGCGCTCACCCATTTAACAAGTACTGTAGGCATGTTAGCATGCACTGTGAAAGACATTCAGCAGATAAACGCATCACTAAGAAATCATCCATTAAGAAAAGCAGCTGAGAGGGTCTGCATGCTCAGATTATTACTCTGATTAAGGGTCTCTCTAATACTGCACACTCAAAAAATATGCTTCCAAAGGTTTTTTTGAGGAGATGCCATAAACATCTCTAGAACATGGTTCTTTATGGAACCAAAAATGGCTCCTCCACTGCACTACTCAAAGAGTACATTTTGAGGCACCTTTATTTTTGAGAGTGTACAGACACACTTAAAGAAGGCACTTGAAGCACCTGACTATGACAGGAGTCATACTGATTTGATTAACTAATTGCTGTATCACATGACTAATTGAGCAGATCTAATAACTGCTAATTATTAGCAGCAATTATCATAAGCATGATGATTCATTAGAAATTCCTAATCAGTTCCTCCGTTTTGAACCAGCTGATAGATCAGAAGAAGCTTCACCTGAAATGGCCTTCTGTTCATTCTAAGGCTGTACATTGATAATGCGGCAAAAATAATATAAAAAAATGGGTCAATATGCAAATGATTATCTAATTATTTAATAACTAACACAGTGTGCAGTTGAGATGTTTACCTGATCTAATGCTTAGAAATACACTGCCACAGGTGGTCCAATGGTCAAATGAGTCACAGTACCAATCGTTTCAGTTTGCTGATCGTAGGGTTTCGTGTGCCGCAGACACACTGAAGCTACAAACCCCAGTTGTCAACAAAGCACGGCACAGGCTGGTGGCAAATCCACACTGATGTGGGGTGTATTCTCTCGGCCTGCTACATTTCCCTGCTTGGTGACCATTTGTTCCCACATTGATGGGATATTCCAGTAAGATACTGCCCAGTGCCATCAAGCCCGAGTTGGCCATGTGCCTCTATGATGTCTTCCCAGTACACAGGACACTGTGGACTGAAGAATGTTAAATCCCTGTACAACTTAGGAAATGGAATACCCCATCCATCTGGCACCCACCATCATGCCTCACTCAAACTCTGATAATTTATGTTGCTTTGCCATGAGCACACTGCCAGCGTTCATCCCCACTCACAGGATAATTCCTCACAACTTATACAGGTGTGGGCGTTCCCGAGCCGTCCCCTGTAGCTGTAAAAACACTTCATAATCAATTTACATATTGATGTAACAGAACTTTTGGCAGTGCTGTGCTGCCATCAGGAAAACACTCAACAAATAAACATGTATCTCCATTTTTGCCATGAATTACTTTTCATAATGTGAATCTGGCCATTCTTGTTCAAAATGTGATGAAGAATGGAACAATAGAAATGCTCCAAAAAATAATCGACCCAGGCTTAAAAAAGGTGTTTCCAAAGGTTCACTGTCAGAGAGGAGCGTTAGCTTTCTTTGAATGATAAATTGGTTCATTTGTGTCAGATGAAGGTTTGTTAGATTTTCTGAACTGTTGTTCCAACTCTCAAACCTCCACAACAAACATGGCTCGTTCAGGAAGCAGTAATAATGTAAGTTTAAGCACCTGACTATGACATTAAAGTTGACAGATGTCATACTGGTTGCTATATCACATACGTCCAATTGTGTAGATCTAATAACAGCTACTTATTGGGAGCAAATGCCATAAGCATGAGGATTCATTACATATTCTACTAAATTCCTTCTTGTTTTTCACTTAACAAATGACTGCCAGATAATAATGTACAGTAGATCATTTTTGTCCTTGTCCATAAAAGTTCCCATTTTAAAGTATGAAGCTTTGGTATGAAAGTATTAAACGTGTTAAGGGTCAGAAAGCAGAATCAGAAACACACAGCAGCATAACCTCAATTTCAGATTCCGTCCACACTACACATGCCTAACTCTGCCTTAATACAAGGGGAGAAATGACACAGAGGGAGGAATGTGGAATGTATACCGCACATGACTGGAAGCTTAGACCAAGAAAGCCGTCTGGTGTAATATGATGAAAATGTGGCCAAGTTCCACCGTGGGGAAACCTACGACGGGCTGGGAAGAAAAAAAAAGAAGAAGAAGAAAAAAGACTGTAGTGTCTGAATCTTTCTGCCATATTCTATATGCCCCATGGCTTTTGGAAAATGAGGAAAAGAAAAAAAAAAAAGACAGAAGGGGGGAGGGAGGGAAGAGAAAAGAAAGGGTGAAGGAGAAGGAGAGGAGGGGTAAGAAAAAAGTGAAAAGAAAAGCCAGCCTCAATGCATCACGCTGACATGGGTAGGGAGCGGAGGAAGGGTGAATTTGCTCTATTGGATTTTGGTGGAAACAAATAGGATTGGCCATTGGCAAGATTTATCACAATGACTACCAATTAGGTGGGAAGAGTCGTCCAAGTCATCGATCTCTGAAGGGTCAAACCTTATGGTACACCTTAATTGATGCTTACATGGTTGCAATATACTACAGCTGGTTCAAACACACACACACACACACACACACACACACACACACACACACAGTGTATTAGTCTGCTGCTAAGATTAACTGGTGAGGAAAGAGGATGGGTAATTCTGCATGCCTATCTACGCGTGTGGGCGCCCGCATGCGGTGAGCTTATTCCATCCTGCAGCACTCTAATTGCTATGCCCTTATTGTGTTTTCCTGGAAATCACTTTGCTTGCATGTCTGGGCCATGAAAAGACGATACTTAATAATTAGAAGATCCCAGGAGGTGCATGAGAAAGGGGAAAAAAAGAGGAGATTCATTTTAAAAATTCTTTTTTTAGCAATGACTAATTAAATTCCTGTTTCCTCCCAACTTAGTCATAGCCAATTAGCCATGTCGAAGGACTCTCCATCACACACCAGCACCACCAACCTGAATTTAAGAGGCTTCAGCAGGGGGGGAGGGGAGAGTCTTTTCTTGCAAAGTTCCCAAACTGTGGAACACCCTTCCAGATAACATTATGGACTGAGGCATAGCAACAATCTAGACTGTCTAGAATGTCTAGACTGAAAGCTCGGGGAAATTTGTATGCAGGCGCTGTCGTCCTGCCGCTTGCATGCGATCACTGAGGTTTGTTGGAAGGTGAAGTGGTGGAAACCAGTGATTCACGGTGCTTCCGTGTCTGTTACCTTCTGGTTCTCTCCTATTAGTTAGACTGTGATCATCAGACCAGCTGGAGTCACTCTGTAGTCCATAAATTTAAAGATAGTAATTCTATTACAGACCGCATTGTAACACGGACTCTAACGGTACCAGTCCTATTGCGTTTGTTTTCAGTGCATTCCACTGTTCCAGATCTCTCTCTTCACTGTGCGCGGGCGTGTGCTGTTTCAATATGCAAATCAAGCAAAAGAACAGAAACTCATTTCCTGTAAGTAGACCACTATTTTATTTAATGTCACTGTTGATATTTTAGTTCTGGAAATCCAGACACATCAGCTTCTCCTCAATGTATGAAAGGTGCCTGTTTAGGGTATGATGGCATGATGTACCGACCAGCTCTTGCCTGATTTGACAGACGCAGCGCGGCAGACATTTGGCATGTAGTAGTAAGAATGGCATCTCTATGGTTCCCCCTCCAGGGAATGCAGCTAGTGCACTATGTAACTTTAGTGGAGCTGCACGAGTGTGTGTAATGAACCCTAACCGGGTCATATTGAAAATAAAATCTGTATTCATAACGGTGGAGTAAAAGTAAATGATGCACTGTAACTGTACTCATTTGCATAAAGTTGAACTTTACTTTTAAAGTAAAGTTACTTTACTGGAGGCCAAGGCTTTTCTCAACACAACACCACGCATATAGGGTAGCTCTCTCCACTGAAATAAATAGGAAGTGGTGATGAAAAATGTCAAGTACCATAACTACATCAGTTATATTAGGACCATATCAGTACAGCTGAGCATAACAGCTGCTTTTTTATCTTTTAACTGGATTTTGAAGCTGCTTTGAGATATTAGTTGTATAAAGCCAACTTTAATCCATTTTATTTAATTAGATTTGTACATGGTACAGTAGTGTGCAAAGGTTTTTGGCACCCTGTGAAAATCAGAATGAAAATCTCTTTATCTGGGCAGCGAGTGTTTATTCTAATATCAGTGTTTTACTGAGGTAATAAACACAAATAACATTCCGAAAGAAAGTCGTGGTTTATTAAACCTCCAAAGCTCTCCTCGTGGGAGTCTAGCATTATTTATCTTCTCATCCAACAGCTGTCTTGGTAAATCAGTGCTTAGTGATGTTGAATCAGGTGTGCTGGTGATGGAATTGAAAAGATGCAGGTGCTGGCTGGGTGCATCCAGGAGAAATCAGGAACCAAGCTTTGTTCTTCAAAATAGCTCATAAGATTCCTTCAGATTGAGAAAGTCTTCTTCTTTACTCCATTTCAGTTTAGCTGCATATCTGTTCTCATGGGGTCTGGAGATTCTACACTAAACTCAGGAGTTAAAATAATGTGATGAGCTGCTTAAATCCTTTGCACAGTGCTGTACGTGCCACAGACTAGATATAGCCGTCTCTCCTATCCATTTTTCCTCTTTGTCCGTCCTCTCCAGATCTTTTTGTACGAGCTAGTCTTTACAGTAACACTTAATTCTTTGTTGCAGCTCACAAAAGTGGATCACTACTGATTTCTCAACTGGGTGATTTCACAAGCTGATAAATGCTTTCTTGTCTTGCTGCTCAGGCCAAGAGTACATTTATTTACAAAACACAAAAAATATAAAAGTTCACAATGCTTCTGCTATTAAACAATCATTGTGTAAGCAAAACACAGCACGAGGCAAGAATCCAAAAACGTTCACGTCCAATCCATGGTCCTATCAATGTGACTAAACCCATATGATTCTGGGACTGAATTTATAAGGCCTTACACGGGCAGAAAGGACAAAATCACTCCCTGTACAGCCGGTCTCTCTCTTCCTCCATTTCATACAAAATAGTTTTCCTCCATCAAACACAAAACCAGGAATCAGGGAAACTAGATAAATGGAAAGAAAGTAAATATCTAAAACCGAGAGCGTCTAATAAAGGTATTACATCATTAAGTGCAATTTCAGGTTAACATCAGCACAAATCAGCTTTCAGGAGGACTCACGTCTTGTTCTTCATGCTATTAGTGCTTATTACGTGAATGGCCCTTAAAATATCATGTAGCAATTTGTCCTTAAAATTGCAACTTCAAAATCAGTTTGACGCTCCACTGACTCTTAGTGAGAATGGCATTTCTATGATTCCCACTCCAGGCTGGAATGCTGCTACTGCACTATGTAACTTTAGTAGAGCTGTACAAGAGTCCCTTATCTCCCTTATTTAACTTTAAATCTGTATTCATGGCAGTGGAGTAAAAGTAAATTATGTGCTGCAACTTTATAAAGCAAACATCCCCAACATTTCTCACATAATCCTCTATAATTTGCCAGGATGATCTGAAGCACATGAAAGGATTTGTGTGAGGAAAAGCTGGCTAGATGAAAAAAAACACATAAGGAGAACCCAACCCACCGAGAAGCCCTGGAGAAACAATGCTAAAAATTCAGATAGTATGTGTAAATCTGTAAAGAGTGGACATGACCTAAAAATGTTCACAAATTCTCAGCACTGTGTACAAATGACAGCTTCTCAGGTTCTGACTGTGGCCCCGTCTTTAAAACTAGACTGAAATTCATACACACTTCATAAATCGGATCTCTGGATGCAAGTCTTGCAACAAATAGTAAAATGGGATGCGCTTGCGCAAAAATGACGCAGGATTACATCCATAAAAATTACAGAATCATCAAAGTTGCTTTGATGGACGAGTTGTTTTGAAGCCCTGGCATTTGGCAGTTGCCAACACTGCAGTTCCAGCACGTTCGGGGGCAAATGAATAATCAGCACTAAAGCAGATGGCGCAGCAAACATTAGCATGTCTACCTGCGTTCTTCTGCTAATCCGTTTTCAAGAGGAAAGACTCAGCATCACTTTGAGAGCAAATCTCGCAGAGCCTGGAGCAGGCCACCATGCCAAAGAGGTTTTGATTAGCTTTGCCTTTAGCCTAAATGCAGTCAGAGTAAAAGAAGGAAATGGTAGTGGCTCGTTGCGCACCCTCCTGTGGGTTTTGAAGTGAAAAGATAAGAGGCATCTGCTATAGAAGTAAATAGAGGGCTGGGTGGGTGACTGGGTTAGATTAGAGCATGCCACACTGAGCCTTGAGTGTGCACACACGACCTCTGAACTGGTTCAAGGTGAGGCTCCCCACCTGCGGCATCCGTCACCCGTGTCCTGACCCGATACTCCATAGAGCTCTACCACGTTTGACTCTGCTAGCACCTGCCAACGTCTCGGTATTCTAAAGCTAGGCCTTGCCAGCTATGCCAGGTGGTGAAAGCCGTACGTATAAGCCGGACCACAAGGAGAGGCTCTGTGTGTGCACTGGTGCAAAATAATGAGTGCAAATGAAAGTGACTGTCTGATCGAAACCTGCTATGAGCTGCTCAGCGAGATCATTACAGTGATCCAATACAGCGAGTATAGAGTAGCTGTGCGTCTGAAACTGCTGCTCACCTGAAAGACAGAAGAGTGTGACGTTGTAGATGAATTCACACCGCTACCTTTTTAGAGATAGAATTCTGCAAACATGTACAGTTTTGCCTGAAATTTGCTACAAAGGACACAATGCAAATGCCAGCACCCAACAAGCATGCTTCAAATGCATGCCCATGATGTACAAATGCAACATGGTTCTTATGTTACTGTGGCGGTTCCAACACTCAGTGCTCAGGGGGGTGGTAGAGGACGAATCAGAGCATCTGTAAACAGGATAGAGTTAAACATCATTGGTAGACCAAAGCTCTGCATTAATGCAAGACTTGAGTCATGAGTGCTTGAACCAGACAGCATGAGATGGACTTCTGGCTCACCACCCTGCCACCCTACACAGTACCTTCCAGCTACTGGACAGCCAACCTGCCTTCAACTAGCTGCCCGCCTGCAATCACAGACAACGTAGAAACTTACAAAAATGGCAAATATGGAGAGTTTGTGTAATATGTTACTAACAAAACAGTAGCAAATATTTTTGAAAATGTTTTAACTTCCATGTTTAAATATGTTAGATGTGTTGCTCCAGAACAAAACAATAGAAGCAAATCTCCCAGACAGCAAATGATTCTAGGCCAAATATGGCCCAATGAAGGCATTTACGGTCTGTTATGGCTACGGGAAGCAGCCCAGCTGTCCCAGGCATGTTTAACGTTTGCTATGTCATTTGACGTTTGATCCACACGTCCCACACAAAACCTACCATGTAAAACCAAAAACTGACCCAACTACAAGCAACTGTGTTCTAGCATCTAGACTCAAAAGGAACATCACCCCAATCATTTCATTCACATTTAAGGAACTTGACTGACCCCAAATACCCACTGTGTGATACCAACCACTGACTCAGTGGTGGATATTTGGGGCAATGGAAGTAAGAAGTGTTGGCCAGAACTGGGCCATGATTCATTTTCAACCTGAACTCAAACACCACGACTTGGCTGATTGAGGACATCTGAAGCAAAGGGAACACTGCAACTAAAAAAGAAGCAAGAACAATTTTACAACAAAAGATTCTGTGCAATGTAATTTATTTAATTTAAAATAATAAAAAAAACAAAAACAAAACTTTGGACTCGGGTACAAAGTCAGTGCTGCCTGGCTTTACTTAAATATACATACATTCATCAGACATCATTTTCTCTTTGATTCAGGGCCATCTCTTCTTTACGGATTGACAATGTTCAAGTAACACATGAGTTTTTTCATCCTTACATAAGCAGCCTTTGCATAATGACGCTCATCAGTCCACAGGCTCTCGTGCAAAACATCTAGAATTTTTCGACTCCCTCACATCGTATTTTTGGCTCCTAGCAAACAGCGCTCTGGGTGTCGTTTGATGCGCCGCAGCATTTGTGCGGCCTTGATCATCAGTGTGCATGTCCCGGCTCTCAGCAGGGGGGCTGTGGCAGCCGTCTCCTCTGGAGCCAGAGATGTTTGTGAGGCACCAAAGATGGCTCCAGCAGTGATGAGCACCTTAAATTGAAACATCCACAAGTGGGGCATTGGCTCACTCCCCTTTTAACTCAACCAGCAACTTTAAACTGCACTAGGCTGCTGCTTAAAGGTCATTTTTTTTTTCTGGCTTGTACCCCATACCAACATAATGACTTTCTTTACCTCCATGCATCCTTCAGCTTAAACAGGCTTTTTGTTACTGTTCCTGTATTACTGATATTTGACCTCTTCCCTCACTGACTGTTCTGCACTGTGCCTCATTAAATCTACAAAATGAACACAATGAGCTGTCATGCTGAAACATTCAGCCAGTTCAGGGGAGAGAATTTTTCATTTATTTATTTTTTTACTTTGCATTTCAACATGAATGGACAAGTTAATTTGCTCTAGAGTTTAGACTGAATGAATTGTCAAATAAAGTCTTCATGATTGTCACATCACAAATTAAAAGAGAGCATTTTGTGACTTACTTTCCATATATGGACTGTGAGCAAAAGCAAAATTCAGCTTTCCATGTAACCGAGTTCTTAACTTGAAGATGTCCGATCAGGAGATCCTATCATAGACATACATTAAGAATGTTCTAGTAGAATTTATCTACAAAGGTTCAGCTTCTTATCAGCACAGTGTGCTTGAACCCCAATGATTGTCACTTGCGGGGTTATGACAGTCCATAGAAATCAAGGGAATCTATTGAAACTGTTGACTAAAACTAAATGTGACCTGGTTGTCTTGGTAACAATAACCAGTTAAACAAATTAACTACTGTTAGAAAGTCACTGAAAAAAAAACCCCATCACAATAAGAGCTCCAAAAATGAATTTCTTGTTCAACTGTCAAATTTTGCTTAACCAATAGCAATGGGGACTATATAGAAACTTGTGTTTTTGAGCTGAAAATGCATTAATTTTGACTGATCAGGATATTTCTACATGAAGTTATTTACAATATTTGACAGCAGTCCAAAGTGAGAGTTCATTATTATTATTGTTATTTTTTATTAGTAGCAGCAGTAGTTATGTGGACTCATGATGGGAAATCTGAATATGAAACCGTTGTGGCTGAGAGATCATAACACCGCTTAAGTATATTGGTATCTTCTCACAGCCCTCCTATATGTATAGGTTGGATTAACAATTATATACATTATATAACGATTATGTAAGTTACTGCTATACAGTGTTTAGGGAAATATGAGGGACTGTTCTTCATATTTGTTGCTAGTACAGCCCCTTCTCAAAAACATTAATAGCATATTTATCATAAAAAACAGCAAATTCTGAATATTCAAAAACCCCCGAGGACTGCGACAGCATAGCCCCAAAGGCATAATGGGAAGGTTAAAAAGAATCAAAACCGAAAAAAGGAAAAAAAAACAACAAAACAAAACCATACTCAAGAGCGTCTTTGAACCAAGCTGCTATTTCAAAAATCACCTCATTAGTGATGACTCTGGTGAGCCACACTTTCACATCTCACAAAAAAGTAGCTCTCAGAATAACTCCTGAGTGAGGAAGACTTTATTATATTCTGAAAACTCCTGTCACTGCAGCACTGCACCTCGGGAGTCCTGCACTGACATTTGAGATGATGAAGTTCACTAAGTGGTCCCCACAGCTGGAGCGCCGCAATGCTGAGTCTGACTTTCAGGCCAACATGGACACAGCAGGCTCCCTAAGTGAGGCAGAAGCCTTTGACTCAAGGGCCATAACTGTCACAACAGCAGCACACAGCGTCGTGGGGGAACATACATTAGTGCTGCGTGGCCAATGGCCACCTGTCAGCACAGTGTGCTTAGCCTAACTGTGGCAGCACCACACGGCACAGAGTGGACGATGAGGGGCTTTTACAGAACATCACAAATGAAGGGGAAAAGGAAGAGATTCTTCTACCATAAGTTCTGTTAGCAGAAAGGATTCAAATTTTGTTAAGTATAAATATGTACATGGATGTGAACTGATGGAACTCACTGACAGTACTGGATTACAGTGGCATGCAAAAGTTGGGGCAGCTCTGGTCTAAGTGACCTAAGTGACTTTTGTTTAATGGATTTTCTTCCAATCTTCATCACAAAAGTATTCCAGTTCTGTGAGATTCCAGTTCTGTCTTACGAGCACTGCTCCTTTGAAGTCTATATGAAGATGTCCACTGATCAGATCAGGGGACTGTACGGGCCGTGGTGAAACCTTTAACTGCACCTTTTCAGGTAGTCTACTGTGGCTTTACAGATGTGTTTAGGGTCATTATCTATTTATAGAAGCCATCCTCTATTCAACTTCATCTTTTTTTTTGCAGATTGCATTACGTTTGCATCCAGAATTTGCTGGAACTTTATTTATCCATTCTTCCCTCTTCCCGACAAATGTTCTCCATGCCATTGGCTGCAGCACAACACACTTGGTTGGAGAGGTGTTCTTTTCATGAAATGCTGTGCCCTTTAATTTGCCCCTCTCTGATTTTTTTCCTGGTCTTCTAGACCTCCACTGTTCCAGTTAACAGCCATTTCTTAATTACATTCCAAGCAGAGATGATAGCACAGTGTTTATAGGTTGCCATCTTCTTTCAGCTTTCTCCTGCTTTGGCCTCAACCTCAACCAGAGTGCCATGCCGCTGCTGTTTTTTGTGACAGAGGTGTCTAGGTATTTATAAAGCTCTGAAATTTGTAAAGCTTTTGGAAAAGCTTTCAGAGAATTGTATCCTAATGATTATAGACAAGACATAACCCTAACAGGCTAACTAAGGTCTGAGACCTCGGTCAAAATTCTCTCAATATCTCTTAGGGTTCCCAAACATTTGCAAGGTGCTCATTTCCATTTTTACTCTAAAATTGTACATGTACATGACTTTGTATTAGGCCTGGTTGATACGACAAACATTTTCATAAACATTTTCACAATTATAGTTTATTTGCTCTGGTCTGAAAAATTTAACTAGCCTGTAAACATGAATCATGTCTCCCTTGGTGTGCTTTGTTTTCACTCCAGGCTGTTAACTGTTTTTAAAGCTTTCAATGGTTTGGCCCCTTCTTATTTTAAGGATATGCTTTGTTCCTGTGAGACTCCTAGAGCCTTAAGATCATCTGTTCAGTTACTCCCTGCTGTTCCACAGTTCAGACTCAAAAGCTTTTTCAGTTGCTGCCCCAAGACTCTGGACTAGTTCACAATTGGACATTAGGGCCGCATCATCGGTAGACATTTTTTTTAAACTACATTGAAAAGCTATTTTTATTCCTTTCCCAATGAAAATAACTGGGGTGTTTCGTGTTGTGTGTATGTAACAGTGTGTTTATTCACACTTTAGTAACCAGATGCACTTGCATAGCAAGAAAAACATACTTTATACAGCCATGTATTGATCTCTAGGGCCCTAAGAAACCAGTTTGATTATTTCCCCAATGCCAATTTATTTTTACCTCATTCCTAACCCCTTCAGAGTTTTCCTGGTTTTCCTTTTCTTTGAAGATTACAGTTTTCCTTTAAAAATGTGTAAAATATGCCTCATATATAAATCATAGGGTCCTAGATCTCAATCTCAGACTAAAATATGCACTAAAGCAGAAATGAACAGACATTGAAGTGACAATTTGTGGTGTTCTACTGAAAAGACCTATAAATCTTTCATATTTTAACATCAAATGTGTACAGACTGAAGTTTATAATGTTTATACATTTTATAAAAAAAAATAATTTTGTCAGTTATGCAGTATCTAAAAAGAGAATTCCTTTCCTTAATGAAGTCATGTTGGCCAGCTGCAATATTTAAAAAAGTAATTAACAATTGGTGCTTGTTAATTTTTGCCAAACCTCAAATTTAATTTTCAGGACTATCGTTAATTGTGTGATATATTGGACAGCCTCTAATACACATCACGGAGGACAAGGCAATACTGGCAACATCCAGCACGGTGTAAAATAATGGTCTAACCTACGACATCTCATTCCTGACCAAATACCTACAAAGACAAAGCTTTAGATTAGGGAGACAAATGATGTGTAAAGATAGTGAGAGTAAAATCAGACAGGAGGGGAAGATTAGACAAATGGGAGGAGATCCTTTTCTACAGTGACGGCTCAGAGCTCTCCCAGGTGAAGGATGGCTCTCGGCGTCCGGGCCTGAAGGCCTCATTCCCCCTGCAGCATGCCAAGAATTCCTAATGCAACAGCCCATTATGAGAGCAGAACAGGCTACTCAGCGAATCAGATAATTGAGCTGAACAGCAGCTGGGGGAACAGCAGAGCAAGAGAGAGAGAGAGAATGAGAAGCACAGTCACAGAACATCGCCGAAGACAGCAGAAGAAAAAATGTCTATGTCCCAGTTACTGCCTCTTTATTTTTCCACCCCACCCGGAGAGAACTGCACTTCTCAGAGCAGTGAGGCCTGTCAGCGTCTGCCCTCGAGCGTGACTAGAACAGGCTTAATCGTGAAGGCTCCATAGTGCTCTTAGTCCACTGAGGCAACTTGGACACCGAGCACTTTTTAATTGTGAATGACCATGAGCAAATATCTGTGCAGAGCTCTTTGCCACTGCTTTTGACCCAGTGCAGCTTCATAGGCTGCTCATCATGTTTCTTGATGGCTTACTCAGGAAAACACTTTTAAAAGACATTCACCCCCAAAACCAGCCATGTCACTAACTTTTCTTTTTCTTCTGCCTCTTTTGGTGCTATAAAAAAGTGTATTGCTATATAGAACCTTTGTCTTTACCATGTACTGTGTTTTCTACAATGCACCCTTGTATTTCCTCCATGTGCATGTACCTATATCTGCATTTTCCTCATTATGAATATATATTAACATGTTCTGGGACCCACTCGCAATCCAAAATTAGCTCCAGTCCACTGGTGGTGCAGTTTTCCCAAATACATATAACCTAACCAGTCATGGACTCAGAGTTGGTTCAGGTTATGGTTAGGGTAAGGGTAAGAGTAAGGTTTAAGTCAGGGGTGTTTAAGTGCAGGGAATGGTGGACCTGCGTCACTGGGACCCTGCAAGGCTACAAGGAAAAGAGGGGGGCCCCCCTAATGGATTGATGTGGGAACCCCCCTCCCCAAAAGGATGGAAAGGAAGAGCCCAGGGCAAATGGCAGGCACTATTCCCCTGACTACAATAGCTAATCGATTGACACACTATAATGACAACCTTCAGTGTGGTAAAGAACACTAAGGTACACCAGGAAAATTAAGTACGTGAGACAAGATCAAACAAACCGTTTTGTTTGTTTTTTAACAAACATGAAGAGCCACTTGATATCGGAGTGACATGATGTGAGAAGTGTTATGAAATATGACTAAATATTTAATATTTATATAGTACACACAAGTAAAATTAGAAGTTAACCTATAAGGCCTATGGTTACCTTACAATCAAATCCATTACAATCCTTTAACGCAGCCACAGATTGTATTAGTAAGCTAAAAGTGCCGATGACCCTGCTGCAGGTTCACTGGCTGTCCATCCTTGGACCACTTTTGGTAGATACTGACCACTGCACACCAGATTGCAAAGAGATTTGTACCATCATGTCAGATGGTAATAAATGTATAAATGCTGACTGATCTATGAAGTGCTTTGTACAGTATAGTTGTTTTCCCACATCAGCTTTAATGAAGTCTGTCAGAACAAATCGCAGCAAACCAGGGACAAAGCACCAAAATCTGGGGCCTAAGCACAAGCAGTGCCCATGGGCCATCATCAACTGTAAGCAAGGGGGGGGGAAATCCAGAATTTTCATGGCCCCTCCCCCAACTTGGGCCCTTGGAAACTCAGTCCCACTTTCCACCCCACTGAGACACCCCTGCAGCAAACCTTCAGAACGGTTTCAAATTCAGATGGACTTTTCTGCCATGCAAAAACATTCTGCAGTACATTAGTATTAGAGAACGGCTGAACCAGACCGCAAGTGAAAAATGGAACGGACTGTTGTGACCTCGACAGCTACAGACCCAGAAACAGGTTCTAGCTGGCTAGATGTCATTATTCTCTGCCATGCTTTGCAGCCATTTGTCCTGGATCTGAAATAAAGCTGCTCTTGTTCACGAGACAAATAAAACATTAGTTTGCCCAATGAACAATAAAGATCACAGGAAAGTACAGCTCTGTGCAAATAACTATATTTAAAGCTATTTATGGGCACAGAAGATGCTTATCTGCTCACGTTGAAAACATTCAGAACAAAATGGGGTGCAGGAATGCACAGCTTTGATCAAATTCATGATACTGGGTTTGAAATCCATCTGTTGATCCATTTGCCAGGAGGTACCCTTTTTAGTCTGGGTCGTGGTGGTGCCAGTACATCGACGGGTACCACACACAACCACTCACTCTCGCACTCTGGGCCAATTTATCCTATCTTTTGGAAGGATGCTAGTGCTTGGTGAATCTCGTGTTTTGGAAACGTTGGTGTTCAGACAATGCCGCAGCATTAACAGGCAATAAAACAAGTGAAAACCCTCCTTTCTTCGAAACTGGGTCAAGAGTCCCATTGGTCTTCTGGTTTTCCGCTCTCGGCCAATCACAGGGGAGTGCTGGGGCTGAAGGTCATGAGGTTTCGGTATTCTACCTGGCCACTTCCCCTAGGCACTGCTCAGCACAAGTAGGGCGGTCCACTTGAGAGGGAACCGATCAATTAAGTGAGCACCGGTGGGGGCCCAGAGGTCAGTGGAGCGGGCAGACACCGACAGCGGGCATGAGCTGGCATCCCTCCGCACACACACCCACACACTCCACACGGATATACACCATCTGCCAGACTGCTGTCAGCCAGGACAGGCCATACAGAATGCTGATGTCCAGAGTAAACCAGCTTAAGCTCCAAGATCCCAACCAGCCTTTAATTCCCAAGTCCAGCCCCTCAAAACAAATCATAAAAAAGCACTTTGCTAAGTGTCAGTGGGCTGTGTGTCTGATATTTTGACATCTAGTTGAAAGAAGTGTTTCATTTATTAAACCTCACTTAAATAATTGTCTGTCCTGTGGAGTATGCCGTGATTTATTCAGCAATGGTGAGCCAAGATGCGTCATCATGGATATGTTCATTTTTCTCCCCTTCTTGATTCAAACCCATTACTTACTCCTAATAGGAGTAATTCACTTTGCACAAGGGATAAAAAGGTTAAAAAAGTGAGTCACGCCATTCTAGTGCTGCTCTGACCAGGCAGTCAATCACTGGATTATAGCACAATGACGACCTGAACATGAATGAAAATTCCATAAAATATATCACACTGAAATGACTGCAAATGGACCAGTGTGATTAGATAATCAGACCCACACCCAGCACTGAAATAATGAGAGTACGCAGTGCTACAGCGGCAACTGAAATGACTGGTTACACTTTAAAGAGCAACATCAGTAAAATTATTGAAACATGCAAAACAGTCTGGTAGCTGGTTGTACGATTTGATAGTGTATGACTGTGATTATAGTTCACTTATCAGTTTCACAATCATGAAGTGATCTGCGAAGGTTAGTGATCATTAGTAGCTTGCCCTCAAAATTAACCACAGTCTGACTTCCAAACTGAAGTTTGAATATTAATTTTTGATAGAAACTTTATTTAGAATGTGCATATTGAACAAACTGCACTGCATATTTCTCTTTTACCTATTGTCTTCTATTGAATTCCGTGCTATCCCTTTGCTACTGTAATAATGTGAATTTCCCCACTGTGGGATTAAAAAAAGGATGATCTTATGTTTCAAATTAGCTAATTTCTTGCACAGCATTTTAGAAGCAGATACTAACCTCATTTTTAGACTTTCTACAAAAGGTGCACAGCACTATATCACATGAATTAGTAGAATAAGATCAGGCTTTACAGTGTACAAGGTCATTTTGATTTCCTTAGTGTAGTGATGCACGGCATTTGCATATCAACTTAGATATAATATCTGTTGTGTAAGATCCTACTGGATTACATAAAACAGATGAAATCAGATGAGTATAAAGTTACCTAATAAAAAAGCTGATTTTTGACCAAACCATTTCATTTACTTTATTACACTCCAATCAACCATAACATTATGACCACCTCCTTGTTTCTACATTCACTGTCCATTTTATCAGCTCCTCCTACCATACTGGAGCACTTTGTAGTGCTCAGACTGTAATCCATCAGTTTCTCTGCATACGTTTTAGCCTCCTTTCACCCTGATGCGCAATGGTCAGGATCCCACAGGACCATGACCGAACAGGTATTGTGGAGCAGTGGATCATTCTCAGCACTGCACTGACACCTCCGTGGTGGTGTCCTGGTGTAGCGGATCAGATACAGCAGTGATGCTGGAGTGTTTAAACCCTGCGGTGTCACTGCTGAACTTTCAGAAACAGATGAGCTTCTGTCTGTGACTTTACATCTAAGAGGCGGGGCAACTGGGCAAGAATGTCTAACAGACTGGACAGTGGGTAGGGTGTGTAAACACTGCAGCAGCACTGCCGTGTTTGATCCACTTACACCAGCACAACACACACAAAACACACCACCACGTCAGTGTCACTGCAGGGCTGAGAATGAGCCACTCTGACAATACCTCCATATTCAGGTTCAACAATTTAACAGATAAACAGAGAGTTAGACAGAAAGAGAGAGTGGATAGATGGGTAAGAGAGTGAGGGTTAGGAGATTTAATCTATATTTCAACATTAATAAAATTAAATCTACCTTCTGAACTGGAACACAATGATAGCGTGTTTATCTAAAAATTACATCATTATTTAATGATGCAATGTGGACAGCAGTAATATACACACACACACACACACACATACATACACACACAAAGCTGCTGGAGAACAGTGCAGGATTTATGCCACTGAAGAATATTTAAATTGTGCAGATTCAGAGCAGTGGCTCACAAAAATGGCCCTCATCAATCATCCACAATTGCTTTTCATCTGACAGCTGGTTTCATACCTAAACCTAGCCACACACACACACACACACCACGTAATCCAAGGCATGTCTAAATCTGATTCCCTTTCTAATCTGTATTTTCTCCCACATGTGCCTATATGTCTATGGATTATATGCTCATAGGTTTGTTCAATGTAATGATACGCTGTGTAAGATGAAGCTGGAATGATATGGCATGTGTCCGCGTGTGTGTACATGTGTAGACACACTGTTGCTTTAACTGTGTCTATCCTACACCTTTGTCAGGCCTGTGTGAGGAGGGTAATGCTAGTCTGGGTACCAGGCTGTCAGCATGAGCAAACACTCTGAGCCCTGCACTTTACAACCGTCACACAGCACAAAAACCACTGCCACCAGGGTCCTGTCAAAACACAGCACACACACAAAGCACACTGCCCATCACAAGTTTGTGGATCTTGAGTTTTGAAATCTTTTGAAATCTACTTTTCAATGACTGACGAACATTTGAAAATATATCGCTCCATAAATCAATTATCCAATTAATACTCAATTATTTTCCTCCTTTAACCACTAAACTAAAACTGGGATTAAAATAATAACCCTTTTAGCAATGGCATCAGCCACACGTGTCTCAAGTGCCCGAGAAAACCTGTTTGAAACACAGCCGAGATCACGAGTGTGTTTACGCTGATGTCCTGTCACCCCTGTCTCTAGCTGTTTGGTAAACACACGTGGAGAAAGGCTGAAAGCACCCTGCATTATTGTGCAGGGAAAGAAAAGAAAAAGCTGTCCAAAAACCTTGTGACACAAACACACTAAACCAGAGTTAAGATAGGAACTGCTTTCCCATAATGGAGAGAATTAGTACAAAGAGAATGAAGTAGAACACAGAATTAGTTACTGGTATGTAAACAGTGTAAATTTATGTAAACCAAAGAACTCTTTAAGTGACATCACAAAAATCCGAGTAATGTAAAGTTAAGGCTCAACCTCCTCCTGAGAAATACATAACAATGGTCAACTGCATGATAATGATGCTGCTATTTAACACCTCATTATTTCCATATTATTTATTACAGAGAACTACTGAAGAGTGAATGCACTTCACTAATCTCACAGCAACAATTTGCTACAAGCTGAATTTTGTGTTTACAGGTTAAAAGTTCAATTTTGTAGGACCCAACACCACATCTTAGGGTGAAATGCTAACACCAGTGCCCCTCTTAAACAGTGAGCTGTTTTGTAGAGCATTTTCTTTGCATGATTAGATGAAGATTCTCATAATAGTAATAGTTTTTATTATTATTATTATTATTATTATTATTATTATTATTATTATTATTATTATTATTATTATTATTATTATTACCACTGCCCTGCTTGTTTTAGAGTTCTCGCCAATTCTAGCACATCTGATCCAACTATTGAACTAACTGATGAGCCCTTGCTGAGAGGAACTGTGTGTGTTGTGGCAGGAAAACTTTAGAAAACAAGCAGGGCAGTGGTAATCCAGGACAAGGATCGAGAACCACAGCACTAGAGCTTGTGGATCTTGGCTAATGCTCCTTTAATGGGCAAACCTCAGCTTCATGTTTGTCCACTGATCCTCTTTGGCATGAAGAGCAGGTTTTACCTAAACAGTGACTTGACAGTTTTCTTTTTCAGATTAAATTTAAAGTCCCACAATAAAAAATGACCAAGATGTAGCAAAAGCTGACATTTGCAGATTAAAATGTAATTATGGGTAGAATTTTAAAAGTGCTGTCAATAATTCTGAAGTGGGAATTTGGGCTGGAAAAGGGGAAGCCTGTACTGACAGCAGTGAATGTGCATCTCTCTTCTATGCAAAGATGGATTGATTTATTTATTTAGATCAGTGCCCACCTGTCAGCAGCAGCAGCACGGCTTCAGCTACTGCAAACACAATCAAGTTGCTGAAAGCTCTGGTTTATTAGCATTCACAGACATGCTCAAGCCCTGCTCCAGGATGACTGTGAATCTGCAATACATTAAAAACAAAACAAAAACATACCAAAAGAAAACCAGAGCAACGAGACCAGCGCTTGAGGCACCAGCACATAAGTGTACATGATCATGAGATAATCCATTTTCTTCAGGTTTTCATACTAGAAGTAGAAGAAATGTTGTTCAAAGTTGCCCATGTTCTTATACGTCCTCACAAACAGCTATAAAATACATTTCTTTATATTTCCTTATTTAAAGTAGGAAAATGTAAAGAATACAAATATATAAAAAGGATAAAAATGATGTTCTTGCTTTGTTAATATAAGTCACTGTGAGACCAGCACAGATTCTATCAATCATATAGAAATATACAGACAGACATGGGTTGTAGTGTAAATGAATTAGTGGTGACTATGGTGATGCACTATATTCTTCTCTGAGTATAGAAAAATCAGAGCTTATTCACAGTATGAGTATTCATTCTGACCAAGCATAGTGGAGTAAGTACATACTTTCAAAAAGCTGCAAAAATACTTGCTGTTTGACAACCTATTCTAAACGGATGAAGGACATGCGTGTCTTACATGTAATACACAGTGTGTAATACACAGTCCACAGAAGGTGTGTTTAGTCTTAAAGGTTTTTTTACTTTTGAAAAGTACGGCCTATATCTCATGAAAATCTCAATTCAAATATTTCATTTCTAATCAATCAATCAATCAATCAAAATTTATTTTTATAGCGCTCTTCACAACTGAAGTTGTCACAGAGCAGCTTCACAGAAATTAAATAAATAAATAAATAAATAAATAAATAAATAAGAAAGGTTAAAACAGAAACAAAGTATAAATGACAGATCCCCTAGTGTGCAAGCCACATGGCGACAGTGGCAAGGAAAAACTCCCTCAGCTGGAGGAAGAAACCTTGGGAGGAACCAGGCTCACAAGGGGAGGACCCATCCTCCTCTGGTCAAACTACTTATACATGGTTAGGGGATACTGGACCCCTACATCTCTGTTCTATTACTCGGGTATTGAAGTAATGTTAATTATCTGGTGGACATAATATTAACAGTAGATTTCTACAGTTGGTGATGGTGGGTGAGCAGCTAGTCCATGGCAGTGTGGGAAACTAGTCCAGGTCCAGTTGGTGGAAGGTGGAGAGCCAATGTATACATGTATCAGGGGAGCTTGGAGTCCTTCTCAGGTGGGCAGAAGAACTTGGGGTTAGGACCTAATCAGTTCTGGCTGGTGGGTCATCGTTAACTCGGAAAAGATACAGAGATGAATTAGTTTGGAATTTAAAAAGAGAACAGAGAATGTAAACATTACCAGAGTGTGGCGAGTGACTCCGGCAAATCTAACTATAACAGCATAACTAAGGAGAGAACCAGAAGGTAACATAAACATGGGAGCATCCTGAAACATTGGCATCTAACTGCTCCACCGTCACAAACCAGAGTGATCGCGAGAAGGAGTCAGACGGCAGCACCAACATCCCAGTTTACCATAAAACCCTATGTCCATGAACCCCTGGATCTGCAGCCTGTAACTAAGCTAAGACATTAATGACCAAATGCTACACTGAACAAGTAAGTTTTCAGCCTACACTTGAAGACTGAGACTGTGTCTGAGTCCCGAACATTATCTGGAAGGTTATTCCAGAGCTGGGGGGCTTTGTGAGAAAAGGCTCTTCCCCCTGCTGAAGCCTTCTGAATTCTGGGAACTAATAGGAAGCCAGCACCCTGTGATCTGAGTGATCGTGGTGGCTCATAAAGGTGAATTAGATCCTGTAAGTATTCAGGAGCGAGCCCATGTAGGGCTTTATATTAATTTGAATAAATGCCAGACAGCATCACAATAAAACAAACAAACAAAAAAAAAACGTTAAAATGTCACTTAAAATTTAATGAATATAAAATTATATATAATAATAATAATAATAATAATAATAATAATAATAATAATATATAATTATTATATACAGTTTACCTTTTTTCAATCCAATTATGAACAAAAAAAATGATATTCTAATTTTGTGAGCTGCACTAGTAAATCCCTTTACCAAGTATGAGAGTTTTTGAAGCAATGTTAAAGAATCTGCTGTTACTAAAGCATTTTGACTGAATGAATGTAAAGCAAATATTGTGCTATTAAATCTTTGATCTTTACTTTGCCATGAAGGCTGCCATCCAAAACTGACTATAGGCCTTGTAGCTCCAGTGCAAACTACAGAAGAGGTTTTCCTAGTGCAGAATAAAAACAACATCTTAAAAATAACTAAAAACATCTATATATATTTCTTATTTTGGGTGGAACTGCCGATTTCAAACGGGTTCCTTTATAAATCCCTTCCCAGACTCAGATGCATCAATACTTTCTTTCTGAAGACCTCAGAGCTTGGAGATCTTCCCATAGTGATACTACTTTCTTCAATACTCAAGGGCAAACCAAACTAATGACTGTCCAGACTAAACCCCAGCCTCCTCCTAAGCTCTCTCTAATAATGTCTAATCATTTGCAGCTGATGTGCTGCACCTGATTCTAAATGTAGGCATTTTATTGATGCATATTTCCTAACTTTTAAAATTTCATTTCTAATCATTACATTTAACAAAGATATTTCTTCGATTTTATGTGAAAAACTTATTCACATAACTGTAGGCCTTGTAACTCCAGTCCAAACTAAAGATGCAAACCACCAACCATGTCCTGATTGATGGACAGGTTTCATAGCGAGGGACAGTTGTGTAATTTATGTAGTGGCGACCGCCTGCACATGTACACAAGGTCATAAAGCATTGCAAAATGATGCCCTTTAATCTACCTTTAACCTGTGCAAGTCTGCTGTTTGGCAGCCAGTATAGAACCGCCTGTATAATTCAGAGGGGACACAGTGTCATTTTGAAGTTTATGTAGAAACGGGACACTTTTGATGAAGCAGCTTTAGCAGCGCGCCGTTCCGGTTGTTCACTGCTACTCTTCGGTTTTAATTAAGGATTGGACACCTCGCATAAAAGCAGCCAGACCTGAACACACGTTCCCGTGAGCTGCTTTAATCTGATTTCAGCCAGTAGGATGAGATGCAGATCACACACTCTTGTAAGCCGGTCCCTACACGGTAGACGGGTGCTAAGAGATGCCTCGCTCACCTATTAATAATTCAATTGCGCCGATTGCTTTCAATTATTCATTAAAGTTTATAATTCATCTTCCACCACAAATTCCTTCCATAAGGTGAAAAGAAAAGAAGTTGTCGGCCAAGGGAGCAATGATGCCCAGCAGCTACATGTGATCTTCAAGTCTGAGTTATGTGATCAGGACTCCTGCTCGCCGCACTGAATCCACGGACCTTCAGCTGCACAGTGTATTGTTTGTTAATCACTGAATTACAGAATCTGAATTTGAACAGCAGTAACACAGATGAGCCTATTTTCCAATCACTGAATGTGCTGCAATGGAGAGAGGTTCTTTAGAGAGCAAATAAAAGGAACGTTAAAGGCTAGATTTTGTTATTATAAATTATAAAAAAAATATATTTGCATTAAGGAGCTCGAGATTTCTTTACAAAGAGCATAATTCGGTTTCCTTGGTGTTTTGGTCATTTGGTTCTGTAATCGTATCATAAATAAAATCTGAAACATTTGCCGTACCTCATACCTCACAGCTGGACTGTCTTTGCACGTTATGAATGAGGTTACACTTTCTACACACTCAAAGACTCTTTTATAAGCATCACTCGACCAACACACGCAGACAAGGAGCGGCAGCCAATCGCACACAGTCCATTAAGTCCATATTGGTAATACTGCACCTGCTGCACAGGTTACACCATCTGTGTGCGATTCCAAAAATATGCAATTAAAGGAGCAGCACGATGACTTCACTTTCACCATCTCAAAAACATAACCCAGTGTGGTTTGCTGAGTCAGTTCAATCCAGTTCAATTGTCTTACGTTCACTATTTAAAGAGCAACACTGGTGGTCTTTTAGTGCCACATGCTTTGTCTGAGCTCTCTCGAGTTCAGGAGCAGTGGTTGCTGGTGGTCATGACCATCACAAGTGGGTCATTTCATGGAAAGGTGCTACCCAAACAGTATAACATTAGCTAGCGAAGGTCTGGGCAATATGAACAAAAAAAATCATGATATACCTGAAATAAAACTGTGATAAATTCCACTTATTAGGACAAATTTGATCCTCAGTTCTCCTTTATATACAAAAAGTCATCTTCATTCCAGAGCTTTGTGTGAGGAGTGGAGGAAAGTAGGAGGAGCTGGGTTGTGGAGGAAACCAAAAACAGTTTACCAATAGATTGAAACAAAGTTATTTTAAACCTTTAAAACTCGATATAAACCATACTGCCCAAGCCCATATCTTGCTCAGTTTATATCACGATATTGATATAAATATAGATATCCAAAGTGAAAATCAGATCCTGTAACCAAATGAATCTTGCACATATCAGTGGCCTTTTTTTAAATTACGGCAACACTCTTACAGTGTCTTCATGCACCATCCCTTTAAAAACAAACTACTGTGTGTGCAGTCATGTGACATGAACCAATGAGGACAAGCCATCTGAGCGACTCGGGCAGCTTGTACCAAAGAAAAATACCATGTTAATGCATTGTTCATTAAAATTACTGCTCATTAATCCTACTTGAGGAAAAATGCTCAATTCATGGTGATATTGATTTGAGGTCATATTGACCACCACTATCTTATCGTCTTGTATTACGTCATATCTTAATGGGATACATGATCCTCCAAAATCAATGCACTCCACAGGCTGGAGCAAATAAAGCATTCATTTTAATACAGATTATTTTTCCAAGTTCTCATCAGGACTCAAAGAGCAATTAGGAATGTGCAGACAAACCACAGACAAAAACTATAGATTATTACAAAGAAACAATAACAAGAGGCAGATCAATCAGGTGGACTATTTTAGCTGAATAGGAAAAACGCATTTTATTGACACACGTGCCGTTCAGCCTCACTGAGCACAGGTCTGCAAAACCCAATTCACTTACAACTCTGTCCAGCTTACTTACAAAAGAGCTCAAAGACTTGGAGAATTCAGAGCTTCCTTTGAAAAGAATGCATAATTGACTACAAGACAACCAGCGAATTAGCCAAAAAAGACAAACAGGGACCTTTGCCACCCATTCCAAATGCCAGTGTCAATATTTGTACAAGCTACAGATGATCTGGTGTGCTATGCCTGATTCCTTCCTGAATTCAATTGTTACCAAGCACAGAGATAAAGGATAAAAGAGAAGAGAGTGTTGTACGGCTTCTTCTGAAGCCTGGCCCCATGCAGTGAGCACATCTCTTTCTCTCCCAGGCTTCTGTTAATGGGAACACAAGTACCTGCACCCTAGTGCTCTAGTGCTGCTCATGCACATCCGTCTCCTCGTTACACACTCTACATGTACAGAGAGCTGCTTCCCCAACCGCGGTTTGAAGCTTCAGCATCTCGGGGCTCCAGCAGGACAGGCAGTCAGTTTTTTCCCTTCTGCCCGAGACACTTCAAAGCAGCAATTCAGCCTCTGAAAAGCCTTTTTTTTTTAGGACACAGAAGACCAAACTGCAACAAAGACATGTAGCTACACAACTTGGTAGAACATTTTAAAATGTGTGACCGCACGAGTCGACTAGTGAGAACACATTAGAGGGCAGGATTATGTCGTGAAAAGTTTATCAGAGCACAATGAGCTGCAGAATTAGCATCGAGAAGCTTAAGAAAAGCATTCCATTACAGCCCGAAAGCATGAATTCCTGTAACAGAAACACTGTCACTCCAGGACTAGCAGTGAGCTTACGAACAATGCACCTATTGTAGGCTGCTGTGTTTACAAAGGCTGCTGCAAGGCTTTATTTCTTTACAGAGACTTTACATGAAATAAGAGGAATGGATATTATGTTAATGAGGGATTCCATCAGCTAGGAGAATGCCTTGGTTTTCCCATAATTTACTCCACAGGCAGAACACTTAACTCTTCCAATAGCATGAACACTGGAGGAACCATGCGCCAACAGGGCCTCCAAATTGACTTCTACTGGACCTTTGGGTTTGAAAAGGCTACCTCTGTAGCAACGCACTGAAGAAAGGGGTCAGATATCAGACACTTGCTTCAAATAACTGACCTCAGAGGATGATTAGGTTGGAGCACTATTTCAATCTGACAATTAAATGTAATCCAGAAATGCTCTACTACATTTATTAACGTCTATCAATATTAGCATTTACACACATGAAAAATATCAGTATGTATTAGTATTAGTACCATATTGATCCAAATATGTGTAAATGACACTAACAGCTACTAATATATTAATAAAAGTGGCAAAAGTTTAACACTTTCGATCTCTTCAGATAGATAATCACAATAGGTAAACAACAACACTATCTGGTAAAATGTTGGAAAACTGACAAAATAATTACAATATTCTTGCTACAGTCTTACAAACAAAACTACACCATTCTACACTACGCTGCTCCTGTGAACAGTCAGTCCCATAAACCTTGTAAAACCAGATGAAAAAAGTGTCACCAGGTCAAATGGTGATGATCCAACATCCTGTCCTCATTAACACTAGTCCTTGACTGCAATCAAATCCTCACAGTCATGCTCCTAAATTTAGCACAAAGCCTTCACTGGACAGTATAGACAGTTTCATCAGCAAAAGCAGGATAAACTTTTCAATACCCTTGATTCCCGAATAAACAATAGCGTCCCAATACTTTAGTCCAGGTAGCGTACATAAATTTACATTTTACACAAACAGCATATCTTTTCAATCATGTTCCCTCAGTGTGGCAGTTACAATCCAGCCTGTAGAAGTACAGTCGTCAGCACTAGCTATAACAGAAGTGTGGTAAAATTGGAACTCATTGCCACCAAGGCTGCACTGCACAGGAACAAAACGAGATGTTTGATGAAGCTGCTGATTACTGCAATGAATATATGAGAAGCGACACACTGTGACTAAAATACTGCTTCTGTGACTAAAACAGTGCTTCTGTGACAACATGTGACAAAGTACAGAACCTGATTTTTGCAAAGTGGCGGAAACAAAATAGCTGCTAGTACCAAACAACTGGAGGCACATTTGCTGCAACGTAAAGCTTTTTTTTTAAGCTGTTTCTAAACAAGCAAACGGGAATGATCATAGTCATTACTGCTTCACACCAAAGTCAGAGTAATACTGTTCAAAGCATTGCAACAGGCTAGTCAGAGGTGTGTGTGTGTGTGTGTGTGTGTGTGTGTGTGTGTGTGTGTGTGTGTGTGTGTATATAATATATATATATATATATATATATATATATATATATATCACACGGTTTCAGTGAGTAACAAAGTGGAGAAACACTGGTCAGTACGTT
This sequence comes from Acestrorhynchus altus, assembly GCA_034509495.1. Lineage (NCBI taxonomy): Eukaryota > Metazoa > Chordata > Actinopteri > Characiformes > Acestrorhynchidae > Acestrorhynchus > Acestrorhynchus altus. Next base: position 17,876,408 of record CM067516.1, read on the forward strand.
CATGGCAAGGTAAGGAATGATCGTGGACACCAGATGGAGGAGACGTTTCATTTCCAAAGTTGTTTGGGCGTTTAACATCGCTCTATCCACAGTGTCACATGTGTACCGGGAATGAATGAAAGAATGAAGGCATTACCTCCCACCGTGGACAGCACAATGCCTGCTCACAGATGATTACTGACCATGAGTGTCCGGCAGAAATCAGTTCTACATTCAATGCAGGAGGCCCCACATGCATATCCCACAGCTTCCATAACATAGGGGAGCAGAAAATTCCCAAAGTGCCTTTGCCAACACCACACCACCATACAGCACCCAGCTGGATCCTAAAGCATTGGCAACATGTGACGTGCTCTGATGTCTCACGGTACAGTAGTGTCTGGCTGATGGTGAGGTCTGTGTGGTGCAGACCCCATAAAGCCATGAACCCCAGTTATCAAAAAAGCACTTTGCAGGCTGGTGGTGGTTCCACACTGGTGAGCTGTATTTTCTAATGGCATGGGTCAGGTTCACTGGTCCACCTAAAGATGTCCTTGACCTGTGCCAGCTGTGTTTCACTGCTTGGTGAGCATGTGCAGCCCTCCGTGTATCCAGGGACAATCCAGCAGGATAATGCATGGTGCCATCAGGCCCAAATTGGGTCTAGGATGTATTCCCAGTAAACACATGACATTACGGATCGAGGAACTTTAAATTCCGGCAGACCTTTGGAAACGAGATGCCCCATCCATTTGGTGTCTATCATGCCTCACTTGAACTTGCCATTAGCACTCTGGCCAATGTTTAAACTCACTAACAAGATAAGAAAATCACAACTCTCTAACTGTCCCCTGAACATTAACTAACAGTGCACCCGGAAAGTATTCACAGTGCTTCACTTTAAACACATCTACTCATTATTTCATTATTTCAAAATGGATTCAATTCATTTTCACCCTCAAAATTCTACACACAATACCCCACAATGACAACACGGGACAAAGCCTGCTTGAAATCTTTGTTCGAAATTTATAAAAAAAAAAAGAAAAAAAAAAAAAGACAAGAATTATAACATGCACATAAGTATTCACAGCCTTTGCTCAACACTGTTGAAGCCCCTTTGGCAGCAATTACAGCCTCAGAAATGGATGTTCTTCTGTAAGATTCTCTTCTGTCCACAGAGCAGCCATTGATCACCTCCCAGACCAAGGCGTTTCTACCACAATCACTCAGGTGGTTCCAAACTTCTTCCATTTATGGATGATGGAGACCACTGTGCTGGAACCTTCAACGTAGCAGATCTGAATTTACCACAGGTGTCCAATCAAGCTGTAGAAACTTCTGAAGGATGGTCAGTGGAAACAAGATGCACTTGAGCTCAATTTTGAGTGTCCTGGTAAAGGCTGTGAATACTTCAGTACATTATACTTTTGTGTTTTTATTTTTAATAAATTTGCTTCTCACTTTGTGAGAAGTACTGTCTATGGGGCACTTTATGGGACAATTTAATTTCATCCATTTTGGAATGAGGCTACAACATAAAATCAAGTGCTGTGAATATTTTCCAGATGCACTGTACATCTATCCAACGACTTTTAGCATGTCACTGTATCGCAAAGAAAATAGGGGGCAGACCCAAAAGTTAGTCGAACACTCCCATTGGATGACACAGCTATTAATGCAAAAGAAAAAGTCCCTGTTCTTACACACCTTCCTCCACACAAATATTACTGACTCCATAATATGCATTTTTCAAATATACCTCGAGAGCTCCAGCAGATACTACAGGTGACACTTTTTAAGGTATCGTCTTCGTCTTCCGCAGTCTATTTCACTAGTTCCGCATCCTCGCGAGCACTCAAAATTACATGGTACAGCACTCCTGCTGGCAACTGCTTACCTTTTTTGCTGACAGTTATTGTGCGGGAGGTCCTTCTTCTTAGATCTCATTAAAAGCCAGTGCCCTTGGACGGGTTCCGGATCTGTGCCAAAGACCGAGCCAGCACAGACATTCCTGCAAAACAAATCACAGGACATCGATTAGGCACACAATGACAAGAGTACAAACTGAAGAATCTTCATCACAAACACACACAGCGGGTGGGCCTCTGTGGGACTACTGTTCCGGTCTGCGGCAGAAAAAGAGCCTGCAAAATCTGGGCTAATTAAACTAGCTTTCTCAACTCAAAGCAAGCTGCTTTGTTTCATCAGCTGACATACAGAAAGAGGTCAAGTGACAGAAACAGCAGCAGCACGTTCAATGAATCATTCAGACATTTTTCGCTTTAAAAGTTAATTGAGAATCCAGGTCTAGTCACTTCATAAGCTGGCACAGTGATGGGGGGAGGTACGGTTAATAATTCAGGTAGATGGTCTGTTCTAATGCTCGACAGCGCTGAATTACAGTTCAATCTGTCCCATTCGTATCGGAGCAGAGGGAGCACTGACACGGCCCTCAGACGCCTCTAACTGGGCCTTTGGGTATGAACTATTAACCTTTGTAGCTTTTGACAGCTGTGGCAACATCAGAGACGGGACGTGGGTTTATTTTAAAAGACATGTCTTAGTGCAGCCACATTACACACAAGTGAGGAAGAAAAAAGCTGGATCTGAGCTGCTGGATGGCGGCCATGGCTGGATTGGCAGAAGCATTGTAGCAATGGTGACACTGGAGAACAGCCAGGTCTGCTCGCAGTGAGAGAACTCATCTCTCACACTCTCTCACTCTGACAATGAGACAAGAGCACCACCAAGTTGTGCACACGCACGCACCAACCAATACCAAGGGTAGCATAACAGCCCAATATCAAAACAATAAAACTGCATGAAAAGGTTCATTATACTGATAAAAGAAAAGAAAAGAAAAGAAAAGAAAAGAAAAGAAAAGAAAAGAAAAGAAAAGAAAAGAAAAGAAAAGAAAAGAAAAGAAAGCATGATCTTCTGGGTTTGTGATTTAAGTATGAGATGTGATATCTGAAGCACCTGCTCTAAGGGGAACATCCAAAGGCTCTGGAGGGTATTTGATTCCACTCAAAGCAGGACAGTAGACGGATTGAACGCATCACAGAACTGATGTATCAAAGTCGAGTCGATAAGCAAATTCTGAAAATGTGACGCTGCTAATTTCCTGTAGTATCAAAGGTACTGAAAATACCACCGCTGTGAGACTGTGATTCTTCAGAACTGATTGTGCCTACAATGGTAGTAGACGTTGATGCAAAAGGAGGAAGAATGCCATTGAGAGCATGTGCAAGCAGTGAAGGCAGGAGAAGCAATATATAACAATAGTTCAATGTAGAAAACATTGGGATAGTATGAAAGAGTATATATATATAGTATATATATATATATATATATATATAGTTATATATATATATATATATATATATATACACACACACACACACACACACACACACACACACACACACACACACACACACACACACACACACACACACACACACACACACACACACACACAATCTTTTTTTTTTGTTTAACCTAAAGGACGATGTATGATATCCAATACAACATGTGAAATATACAATGTGAAAAATTAAAGACTCTCTTTTGATTTCGATATAGTGTGGGAATATCAAGGGAAATACAGTAGAGGAGGAGCTAACAGCAAGGGGTGGAGCAGATTGAAAATGTTATTTCAAAAAAATAGAAATTCAACTCAATAATGATATCACCTGAGATGATATCGTGCTCCATATATATCCCTATATATATATATATATCCCTATATATATCCCTATATATATATATATATATATCCCTATATATATATATATATATATATATCCCTATATATATATATATATATATATATATATATATATATATATATATATATATATATATATATATATATATACATACTAATCATGTTAACCCGGCAACAGGTGACTTCTGATTACTTGACCAACAAGGCCGGCGGAGCTCTTCCATCCTCCACCAGACGACAACAGTGCTGAAACGAGGCCTTCGCTGTGTAACTGAAGAGCCACAGTTCAGAGCTTGAGTGACAGATTACAATCAAAGAAACATGACCTCATCAGCCCCATGGAGCGGGAAGAGAGAGAGAGAGAGAGGAGCGCACAGACTCAGTCAATGGTTATTGCAGCTGTCCAGGGCCAAGACCCTTATATCTCCGGCTGGCATATGTCACTTTATAACAGCTACAGAAAACAGCAGAGGTGAGCAGGGAAGACAGCCAACAATAACAGAGTCACACTTCAGCGGTGCCTGTCTCAACAGCTGAGGCCGTCTTTCATACCAACCACCAATGCAGCTGCCACTGCTACCTCGGCATGAGGACCAAAAGCACAGACCTTGGCTCTATAGCTTACCTGGGCTTCATCTCTGCTTAGGTAAATATACGAATGAGCACAAGAACGGCCGAATACACAATTACGCACTGCAATAGCTTGCTTTCCTGGGAGAATTTGTGTTCGCCTAGGTGGTGTAAACACCGTAATGCCTGCCATTAGTACACAGAGTTTAATTGCTGAAGGAATGGAAGTGCATAAAAAATGGCTCATAATTCATATAAATGCTGAACACACACCAAAAATCTCACTGAAAAACAAAACAACAACAAAGTTTACTATTTAAAAACAAACAAGCAAACAAAAAGAATAAGCTGTTAGACAGTCAGGTTCACAGAAGTCAAACAGGAGCAATTAGAGCTGGGCACTTAATTGAAAGAGAACCTCTCAACCAAATGAATCAGTTATACTGTTTTATTCATTTTTACGAACACTGTTCTTTACTGTGTGCACATGTAATAGAGCTGCTCAACACTGTACAAAAATCGTTTCAGCATTGTCATTGTAATGTGTGCATGTGCAATAGTCACACTGCAGGATGTGCAATGGCACAATAAGCACATTAAATCATGCTACAACTCAATCGATACAAATGGAAAATTTGGGGCTTCGAGTACCCCGTTTCTTTTTTCCTGCCAGAACACACCCAGTTCGGTTGAGAACCACTACGCTAGCACTCCCCACATCACACCCAGAGCGACACTGGCCAACGCAGGCGTCTCCAAGTTAGCCATGGTATCGGAGCGGTAATTGACACTTTCAAACTGGGGCAAAACTATATTAAAAAAATATAAATGGAAAATTTGCACTGTTCTCCATTTCCCATGACATATCTACAAGATACAGTGTTTCTTTACGTTAAATATTTCACTGTAAACTTGGATCAATGACCACTGGACAAATCTGATTCCTATATACATATTTTAAAGTCATAATATATATTGCAGAACAAGAAGATTTCACAATGTCAGTTTTAGCCAATAGTGTGCAGCACTAACATGTACTGTTCCCTTAAATAAATACCACCACCATCACACATTACAACCAGTCTGCAACACGGAGAAGAACTCAAACATACAGCCAACTGAGCAATTCTATCAGCTTGTACAAAAAGAAAAATGCTGTCCATCATTCATTAAAATAATACTTCAAAATGTTTAATTAAAAATCATGATAGTGATTTGATGTTCTGAACACTCAACCTGAAGCCCAGCAAGAGCAGAAGACATACAACACCGAGTAAGTCTTACTCGTAAAGTCCCCTCTGTGCCAATCAGCAAGACACTCTCTGTTTACTGCTACGAACACCTCAGAAACAAAACTCCATCATTGTGGACAAAAACAACGAGCTGACTGAACCATGTACAAAAAACACCATGTGATAAAACATTTGATTTGTGACTGCTGAAGTTCACTGCAAGCAGTCTTCTTGCAATCGTCATTGAAATGAACGTGCAATGCCACAGCGCCACCTGGTACACTGAGGCTTTCAGATCCATCAGCCAAACAAAACTGTTAAATCTAATTCCAAAATGCTTCTGGCTCATTCAGATGTTTTCACATTTCAGACACTGACTTTCGTGATGAGGTTGATATGGCAGCTTTTTAATGCCTGCTCAGTAATACTGCTCAGATGAACAGTACTACCCTAAGAGGCTGAGGATGGTCATCGCTATGATTCAGATCATTAATATTTGTTGATTGATCCCCTTTTACAGCGGAAACGAGGTAAATAACTCTGCTTATAATCCAGACAGAAAAATCAGGCTACAGGCAGAAACAATTAAAGAACGTTGTGCAAGAACGTTAACAACTTGCATCTACCGTCTAGAATCTACTGTCTACATGTGACAGAAAAAGTCAAAGAAAAAGTATCCAGATATACATGGACAATTTACAAAAGCAAAGTACATTTTAAAATGTTGTTGCTGTTGTGCAAGATCTGTAAAATGGTGACTTCACAGCAGAAGGTACAAAATCTTTAAATGGTAGTCTGGGTAAATGTCATGTGAGCATTTTTGTTGGCCAATTAATCATAAAATTTGGACCCAGTGAAAAGAACAGCGGTTCTGATTATGTCAAAAAGTTAAAAAAAAACAAAAAACAACAAAAACAAAAAAACAAAAAAAAAACCAGATACACAAGATTGACAATATTAACAGTGACAATATCCTGGTTAGTCAGACGAGTGTGTAACCCCAGTGTGATTACTATTGAGAACATTTTACAGGGTTCACATATGAACTCCAGAAAGTGACTGGAACGCAGATATAATCCATAGTTTCTCACATATGTTGGAAACGGGATCTTTTTTCATGTTGGACAGGACACAAACAGGATTTTTTTTGTGTCTGTTCTCACTGGAGGTAATTGTTCCACATCATTTAAGCCTATGCCTATGTCCTGGGTAAAGGAGGTATTGCATGGCCCACAGTTAATCCTTTGGAAAAATCACCTGCCCTTTTTACACATCTGCTCACCAGCACATTATCTGGATTTTGGAAAATGTTCAGAGAAGTCCTGGGTGCTAAGTGTGAAAGGGGCTATGGGCCTTTCGTGCCAAATGAAGTTCTGTTATGCATGTCAGCATAGAAATGAAAACAGTTGTAGTGCCAGACATCAAACAAATGGTAAGACAGGCTGGTAATACTTGCTTATTAATGAGCAAATGTATCTCCATGTATACCATGATGAGATTTGCTCTTTTAACTCCAAGCCAGAGTCATGAAAAGCACCTGCAGATTTCCAGAGCCCTTCAGAAATGGCTGTGAAAACACTGAAAGTCCCTGGTAGAACCTCAAATCATTTCACATTCAGGTTTCTTTTGTAGGAACCTGTCTGTCCCTAGGTTAATGATCTGCTGAAATCTAAACTTCAACAAAAAGTGTTTGCGATAGGTGCGACACTTCTTCCCCGAAGATGCAGAGAAATGTCTCTCATGCAGTGGAAGAGATATGGGGGAAAGAATCAGAACAGCATTGCTCCCGTGTCATCCATCACTCCTCAGATCGGCCCTGATATCAGCTGAGTGTGCGAGAGGCTACAGAGATTATGACGAGCGGAGGAAGATAGAAAGCACTCCATCCTATTACAATTTCAGATAGCGGTTTAGAGGACACATGGCTTAATGCATTTAAATGCAAAGCAACATCAAAGCCACTACTGGTGATCATTTCAATGAAACCAGGACAACATCACACTCCTATTACTTGATCTGTATTAGGGAGGGGGATCCATGCTCTTTCTCAGAGCCGAGGCTTAAAGAAATCCAGGCATTTCAGCGTAAGAATTCTGTAAGGGTGCAATGCAAATTCAGCGCAAAACAAAGCCTGGTACAGCGCCTTTACAATGGCACCAGCAAAGCACTGCCACTAGGAAGGTGACAAAAAAACTGTTTTTGCACATCAGAAAGGTATTTTAGCTGACAAAATGTCATGAATGGTGTCCTCAGGCTGCAATTTCAAATTCCATCAGCAGCGTTGCAAGTTTTTCATTACCTATTGTATGACCGGAGGACGACTCGACAGAAAGCAGACCAGTGGGAATAAGGCAGTGAGCTCCAAAAAATGTTTGTAATTTAAGCTCTTTTCTTTCGGTCTTCCAGCAGTGGGTTGGCTTCGGCGAAGACAATCCGCAAGGGAGCACGTGGGAACGTGCAGATACCGAAGGCATATCGTAATATCACCATAGGCTCTACAGAGATGGGGAAATCATTCCTGGTGCAAATACCCATCTCGAATGTCAGTGGAGGAGTAGGGCTAATGGTCCCCCCACCCCCAGCCAGCGAAGAATCCATCTCCCAGTTGTCTGGCTGGATGAGCAGCTGGAGGGGCGGATGGGCCTGCAGGAGCCGGCCTGACACTCCACTTGGAGCCCTGACAGTGCTGGATCCGTTTACACGCTCCAAGCGAGACCTCAGAGAAACCTCCCCTCCTCCATTCCTCCTGTGCGTAAGGGATGGAGGCAGACTGGGCTTCTCAACCTCACCCAGGTGCTGAGGGTCTGCTGGGACATGAGCACATTCACAAGTCACCATGCCCTGCCTGAGCTTTACAGCACAGTGGAGAGATCCACCCAGACGAGGGTCACTATGGTGCAGTGAGAAAGCAAAAAAAAAGGATATGGCAGCCCATCGTCAAATCATATTCCAGAAGAGGCCAAAGTAGAGCAGTGCTTAGTAAGGAGACTGAGGTAAAAGAAACATCTGGTAGTATCTTCATAATTCGTGTAACGTTAAGATGGAAATATCCAGAGCACAGTTGTGGAGAAGAAATGAAGATTAAAGATCATCGTGATAAAAGAGGAACAAGTTTTCTAGGCTTCATAATTCAGGATCAGCATAACCTGCAGACGTGATACAGAAACTGCAAGAGTTGGTTTTGATGGACCATGGCTTTGATGTGTGACAAAATAAGAGTAATCCAGCTCAGAACAAATTCACTGATTTCCAGCTGAATTAAGTACCAGTTTAAATGCCACATTAGTCATCCAATGCTTAATTACTTCTCTGTCCACATACATTTGCTCGACCTGCATGCAGACCCCAACTGAGCAGTGAGAGTGGGTGGGGCCGATATCAATGAAGCAGATATTAGGTTACAGATGAAAAAGAGAAAGGAGGAGCAGTTTATACTCATACACACCTAAATATAAAAATAATAAAGGACATTCAGGTGGTTTTTGTTTGTTCGATTGCTGACAAAAAACTTATAAATATCCATGTTAATCTAATCACTATAAATATCTGATCAGGCATGGACTCTTTACAGTCCTCACAAGCAATTAAAAATAAAAAAAATTGTAGACATGAAGCCATTTTTTGATTAAAACATGGTCAAATTCAAAAACACAATCAGATCTGGCACGTGATTCTTATAAACACATTTATTTTTTATAATAGTTATAAAGTAAAGATCCTTATTGGCCTACTAAACTAAACACAAACACAAAATCTGAATGGGTAAAAGTCAGAAATAAACAAAAATTGTACAACAATAAAATATTTGAATTCAGTTTGCTCTGTCCTGATATGGTTTCATTGTGTGTTAGTTACTCGTACCTCATATCTATAGTACAAAACCAAGGAAGGACACGCAAACCATATTCACATACGAATTCCAGTCTGAACATTATCCAGAGTTGCTCACACGTGGACCCTGCAGCAAGAGACTTTCCGTGCTGGAAGAATTCCTCACTACAGGAAATGTTGTGTGCGGTAAAGCAGCGCCTGTGTAGCATATGCAGGAGGCACAGAATGACCCACTGTGAATTCTATGTAAAGTTATCAGCTTACCCGCATTTTGAACTGGGGGCTGGCAGGATGAAGTTCGGACAACGTCTGGGACAACTGATCCAGACATGTGTGTTCATACATGTAGATCCTGAGGGTACAGCCTGGACGAGTTCTGGATTACCATTCAAATATGAAAGGTCTTATAAGGCAGAACTATATTTGCCTTTGCACAGTTGACCTGGAAGTGGCATACAAACCCTAAACATTTGCCTGTACGTTAAGAAAATCCTGATGTAGGAAAACAGGCCGATTCCAAAACTGTAGGACTAGTTTGTGAAAGTCTTCACTTACAATAAACATATACCACAAAATCCACCAGCAAAAGCCCTACTAGCCCTCGTCAAGGCTGCCTAAGCGGTAAAACACAATGGATACTTCAGGAGAATATGGTGTTGCTGATGCTGATACTTAAAGAAACGAGTTTAAACATCAAAGAACAACTTAAAATACTGATTTGATGCATTCTGTAGTGCCTTCAAGCAGAATTTTAGCCTGCTTTTTTTTTTAGCCTGTCAAGAGTTTGGCGAGAGACCAACTACTATTCAAGAACAAGGAGAGCTTAAAACCCATATTGAACTCTTTTTCCCTAGAAGACAAAGCAGTTAAGATTTGCTGAATGTACCAAATAATTACCCACCACTAGTAAGGATGATGCACAAACAAGAAATCTGAATCCACTTGAGAGCCAAGCTTCCACTTCAAGGCCAAACACCTCACTGCATAAACCCGCTCATTATTACTTCGGCTTCCACATGAACATCTCCAGACTGTAGCATTCAGAAGAAAACTGTGCATCGCTGGAGAAAATCTGGGCCCAAGACTGTCAGGTTCATCTCCCATTAGGACTGGAAATGTAACCTCCATCACAGCTATCGGTCATTGCATTATCCGCTATATTCAAATTTCTCTGTGATACACTAATGCAGCACTGGTTACTGCTGATAATGAACACTGAATCCATTTGCTACAACAGGGAAGCCATCACGCGTGTGTCCGGATGGTTTGTAGGATTGGTCTCTCACACTGTAGTGTGGCAAGAAGTCTTCAGGCATTGTTCCAGTGAGCTTTTTGGGGGTTTTTTTCCACAGCGCATCTAGCAAGAGTCTTGGAGACATGCATGTAAGCATGCATAGATTAATGACTAGCCTGGATGAGTGTTCATGAATTAATTATTTTTTCGTAGCTCAGAACTCACAGAACCGTGGCTCGTCGCCTACGCACGCCATCCCTGCAGAACTAACTTTCACCAGAGTGTGGCGGTCTGATTAATAGCTCAGTAGTGTAAAACACCTGAGGGAACAAGGAATGCAAGATGGTATCAGATGGTCAAAAGATATGAGGTTTAACTGATAGAAGCCAAGATCCACACTCTGTGGACACTTGCATGCAGTGGTCTAGCCTTCATAACTCCTGATCAGAGTAACCTAGTTTATGATGTGCATCATGTCTGGAGAAGACTTGCTCAATCTAACCACAGGGTGATTCTTATCATTGTGTGATGACATATCAGCGAGTAATCCAGCTCCAAAACAGCCACAATTTCACCGGAATTAAAACACAGTTTAAATGCCAAAGGAGTTTTTTTTTTCCAGTGCATGTTTACTGCTCTGTCCACGTGTACATGCTCCACCTGTATGCAGTGTCTGGCTGATCAGTGTAAGATGGCAGGCTCAAATGTTGGGTTCTAAATGAAAACGGGAAGAGGGGAGCTGTTTGCTCTCTCTTTTTGCTCACAGAGTTCAACTCATGAGAAGAAAAACACTGATGCGTATAAATAAAAATAAATGAAAGACATTAAGGTGGTTTTGTAGCTGTCGAGTATTCTGATGACCTTATTCTTCTAAATATGTTTGCCTAATCTAATCATCTAATAATCTAATAATAAGAATCTAATAATCTAATCATTACAAATAATTCATCAGAATTACAGCATTTTCAGCTCAAACACACCCAGGATGATCAATTTCCCACTGGACTTCTCATATAAGTGTTTTGAGTCATTACATTTGAGTCATTTAAATCTTAAAATTACACCAAACTATGAAAATATCCTCCACAATTAGCATCTCCTGAAGCAACAGCCAAAGCCAGTGCTAGTCAAACTGTCCTCTATTAATTGGTAATGACTCTCAGAAGTTGGAAATATGAGGCCCAAAATATCTGTCATCATTGAGCTTGTCCTCGCAAAGGAGTCAGACCTTTTCCCGTTGCCATATCTTCCTGCTTCCTAACTTCCGTGACCATCTTTCCATGGACAATGACAATCCATGACAATGCTTCTCCAGTTACACTAAATGGTCAAAGATTTTGGGACATCTGCTCATTCTCAAAACACTAAGGGTATTGAAAAAAAAGTTTATCCCTTCCAGAGAAGGCTTTCTACCAGATTTTAAAGCATTGCTGTGAGGAGTGTGTTAGTGAGGTCAGAATGTTGGATGATCACCACACCACATCATCCCCAACTCCCAGCTGTACTGGATGGATCAGCCTCATTCCAGGGAACACATTTTTCAACGCTCCACAGCTCAATGCTTAGGGGCTTTGCACCCCTTCAGCCTATGCAGGTCATTAGATATGGTGCCAATAGGTTCATGTATGTGCTCCAGAGAGTCCTATTCTATTGGCAAAACATACAACTAGACAATATGTATGTGCTCCAGAGAGTCCTATTCTATTGGCAAAACATACAACTAGACAATATGTCAGCAATGGATACCAGTTAAAGTGACTGAATGCATTTATAGGAGTGTCTAAAAATGTTCAGATATACTGTGTATCAGACAATGAAGACATTTCACAGCTAGCTTCCTCATAGGTACTCAAGCAGTCATCAGTTCCTCTTGCTTCATGTTCTCTACCTTCTATATATCACCACTGTCTTGCTCAAAAGAGGCTCGGATTTTGGTGAAACTGCTTTGCGACATCCATTGTGAAGCGTGCTATACAAGTAACTGCATCAAATGGAATGGAAACAGTGTGTGTAGGACAGGGCTGTGGAAAGGGACCACTGAGTAAACAGCTGCTCCATATCTGAGGGATCCGATAACCCGACAACAGCGACTTCCAGTGCAGACCAACACGCTCTTGTCCTCTGACACTTAATTAGCTGCAGCTAAAACCACAAGCAGATGAGCTGATAACAAAATCAGTTGACAGTCCCTTCAAATTTAAAGAGTCTTGCTCAAATGTTTTCAGGATGACTCGAGACGAGTAACATTTTCCAACTCGGCCGGTTCAAATGTCTGTAAATAAGTATGGAAGCAGAAGAGGAGCTCACATTGGTAGGCTTGCACCGCACCTCATGAACGAATGCAGTAAGATCCCTTCTTTTCCTTTCCGCAGACTTACACTTCGCCTAACAAATGTAGACAGCAGAGGAAAGAAGAAATTACCCACTCCGTGCTGATGCCGCTTCATATCGGATGTGCCTGTGGGTGCAGGGCAGTGGAAACTAGAACAACAAAGGCAGACACTTAAAAATTCAGATGGGGGGGAAAAAAAAGAAAACAGTCCTTGCATCAGCAGTTCTGAGGCACAAAGCTTAGATATGTTAGGGGAAAGGCAGGGGATAAAAACCCACTTGGCAATTCAGGCTTATTTCAATTTTTTCAAATAGACAGCTCAACAGCAACAGAAATGCTTTCCAATGACTCCACGTACGTTCAGGTAGGGGGACTCGTTCTCAGAGAGACTGAAGAGAGCAGGCTAACAGACCTCTAATGGTCTCCAGAGACGGTGGTGGAGATAATTAGATAAGAGCTAATCAAGAAATCACTGATCAGGACCTTCTAGCTGGTCTAAATGAAGGCAGACGATCCTCGTGCTCCTTACTGTAGTTCAGGAGCGGAAGACTGAAGATAAGCCTGCGGCCCTCCATGGCAGCACTACTCCACAGAAGATTTCCGAACCCACACACCTTAACTTGAATACTTTGATTCAGCCTGCTTTCTTATAGATTCTCAGCAGATCCCACAAAGCACTACAACCTGCACAATAGGACACTGGGTGGGCGAGGCGAGCGCCTGTAAAGTCAAGCTTGTACGTTATAGAAAAGCATGGCAGAAACACCAACAAGGATTTCATTTGCACAAACGCCAGCGGACTTGAATGCGTCCATCACCCTATTCACATTTCCTTGCTGCTCGCCATGACAATTCACCCATTTGTCAGCTCTCCAACAAAACATTGGGGACAAGGCAGAAAAACAAGTCCCTTATTTCGCCAGTGCTCGACATCTGAACTCCTATCTTCTCCTCTGCCGATGCAATTAAATCTGCCTGTATGCCAGGATTGTGAAAAGACTGACATTTGGGTTCAGCAAGGAGGAAAAAAAAAAAAAAAAAAAAACACATCCGTAGCAGGAAGCAACGGGTTTATTCTCCAGGCTCTTTATGGATAATGATGCACATAATCCATTTCCAAGCCACGACATATTTGAGCAAGGGCAAAGAGGTCTGGTGTCATTTCAGTACATTGGCCATTCGATTTGGCTTGTGAATGACCGCTTCGTTCAATGATAAGCAAGTCCACTGACCTTTTCTTGACTTGCTTAGGATGCTTTCATTCCCCAAAGCCACTGAGCTGTGTAAACACACTGATGCAACTTTGCTAGGCAAACATCACGAATCAAGGACAAAGCCTGAATAAATGGCCTCATTATTCCTTTGCTAAATACGGCACCATTGTCCACAATTCCGATGCAAGCCGTGACAAATTAATAAACCGTTGCTTAATTAAGGAAAGACCACATTGGCTACAACAACAAACAGAAAGAAGACAAGAAAAGCAGCAGCTGTTGTGCTGTCCACCCTTAATTCCCGTAGACTCATGGATTCTTTAAGCGGCTCATGATTAGATGCAAACAACTTCATTCCTCCAGAATCGTGCCACTTGTTGCGCTCGTCAGACAATCCGGCCCGAGCTTAGAACTTGCAATTTCCATCTCTGCCACAGAGAATACTAATGCCACGCACTCCAGCTCAGGCCTGATAAACAAACAAGAAGTCTTCATCGACACGCGAAATATTGCACCTGTGGAGGGAACAAGGCGGTGGCAGCTCCACTACAAAATAACCTCGCAAAATTTCATCACTCCAATCCCATTTATAAAGGACGACTCCAAGATCCAATACCACAGCACAAACACAAACAAGTTCAAACACGTCTCGGAATAAAGCCATCGGCAGCTGGAAGGAACGGGTCAGAGACCTCAGCCAGAGAACGGGGGAGTTTCAAATCCTACAAAGCTATTGTTCACTTGTCATTTAAGATAAGAACATCCAGCATGGCAGTGTGAAACAGTGCACAGGCATGTGATGAAAGGGTGTTTGATGGGACCCTTCACTGTGCAAAGGTTACGAGAGAAATATAACATAAATACAGGAATGAACATTTGTCAAAGATCTGCTCAAACAGCTCCTGCAGCAAATCCTTCTCAAAGATGTTCCCGTGCTTGTGTGCTTCAATGGGTCAGACGATCATCTGTGCAGTTACTGACTGTTCGGTTTATTGTATTTTGAATCGATTAATCAAAAAGCTTGCCGTGTCACTGGTGATAAAAAGGGCAGGTGGACACACACGCTTTTCTGAACATATATCTGATTGACAGAATGTCTCGGACCAACTGCGTATTCCATTACAAAGTGTAATCAGTGGGGTGGGTTTAAGAAAATCTGTTTTGATTCAAATGACCCAATATCAGGATAAAGCAGGGATCGACCTTTAACCCTTTGGCGTTCATGTTGTCAAGAAGAAAAAAAGAAAGAAAAAATTTTTTTTTTCTTTACTCACAGCAAAATACACACACTCCCAGACATTTTAACACTCTCACAAAAATTCTTTCAGATAGTTTTGAGAGAAACAAAAGCAGCAAGAGATACGCTTCAGTACATCACTCTTCATCACGTTGATGGCCCCCGAATTCAGCCATTCAGATGATAACAGCATGGTCTGCCAGCTGTTACTGGAGTATTATTAACAAGAAAACAGATCCTATAAGGGTCATTTTCACACTGAGATGGGAGCTTAAAGACAAACAGTAACGATTCTCAGCTGCAGCAGATAAAAACTGCCAGGCCTCAACACATCGCAGCAGCACCTCCTTCTAGAGGAGATTTGAGCCCATTAAGGTGGTAAGAGTGAATAAAATCCTTTTGACTCCTTTTTAATGAACAGTGTGAACGGTGCTTATATGCTAGCTAGTTCATTAGTATACTGAAGCCTGATACTGAATCAGAATTAGTGCTGACTGTGTACTAAATGTACAGTTATAGTCCAGCTACGTGAAATGTTGAATTAAAATCATTTGTACTTAGTTTGTCCAGAGCCGAGATATCCGGTCAGTACATGGACGTGACATATGAATCTCAAACACTGCAGTCCCTTCAGTCAAAACAAAATTCCAACAAAAACCTGCAGAACTGGGCAATTCCAAAACCCTGACTTTGGTACAGAACGGTGAGCACTTACTATATTTACTGAATTACAGCAGTGCATTTCAGTACCGTTAAGTTTTTTTGTTCCAGAATTTAATTAATAAAGACGGTCATTTTATATTCAAAAAGTGAAATATGTCAGTTTTATCATCAATATGTCTTACAGCTCACAAAAATCAGACAAAACGGTTTCTCAAAGAATTATTACAGGATTATTTGCATTTCGAGTTTTATGTCTCGCTCGGCAGAGGCAACCACAATCATGAGGAAGACTGCTGACCTGACAAATGCCCAGAAGATGATCATCAAACCCCTCCACAAGGAGGGTAAGCCACAAAAGGTCGTTGTTGCTTGTGGACCTTTTCCCACCACAGCCTTTTCAGCAGAGTGATCACAGCCTTCTGAGGATTGTCGAGAAAAGCACTCGCGAGAGCTTCACAAGACAGAAGATGACTGAGGCTGCTATCAGTAGATCAAGAACAACCACACACACGTCTCCAAAACGTCTTCTATATCTTATGAAATATTCCAATCATTTGAAAAGCTGTATTTCTGATTTTCATGAGAATATTGAAGCCAGGCAAAAAAAAAATCTGTTCACCTTTGAAATAACCATTTCCAGTATTATTAATATGGCATTTAGGCTTCTACAATTTGCATCTCTTATCATTTAACCTTTTACTTCAAATGTTATTTATAGCAGTGGCCAAGAATCAGCTATTAATTTACATATTACAGTCACAAATGAATGGATCAGCATTATAATGCAATGTATTGTGGGCTGCTCTCAGCTCCTCTACTCTGCTCCCCTCCACCCCCATTCGCACGCTCACATACACACTATGGAGGGAGCATAAGACTTGTGTAAAGAATTGCATTTTACACATCATATATCATGTTGAAAATCAACATTCAGTTAAAATCATGATGCGATTTTTTTTTTGTCCATATCACCTAGCCCTGTTACACACACCACTGCTTACTCCCCCCATGTACATCCAAGGCAATGCCATCTACAGAGCCTCCGTTAGAAACAAGTGTCCACGATCCCCATCTCAGCCGGGTTCACCGAAGCCATGTGTGAGGGCCCATTTTTAAACCGTCACACAATAATGACAGTAATGCCAGTCATCCTATTCTTGGCATGTCTGGCCCATTAGGAGTTTACCCAGTCATCAGTGCAGATTTCACCCACCTGGGAGATTTGCTTGCAGTCAGTGGTGATGCACCGCTAATACGAGTTCTGTCAGTGGAAGCCACCTGTAGTGGCGTTGAGCTGCACAGCTCATACCTAGTGGATTACAGGATCACACACAGATTAAAACATTTATCGCTCAGTGTCAGATTTGGGTGGTGTGGTGGGCTCGAGCTCACAGGCAGGTGCGTTTGAATCCTCACAGCTTTCTCACATCAGTTAGGCCTCACAGGCCTTTTTGTTTGCCGTTGTCTTTTGCAGGCAGGTCCAACAAGAAAGCTGGCACGCCTCATGCTTCTAGAAACCTTGGACAGGCATCAGCCCGTAGCCAGCAGAACAGAAACTAAGCTATCTTAAAGGAGCTGGGCCAAAGAGTGTGGAGATGAAGAGCCAGGGACAGGGAGGGAAGCTTTTAATCACCAAATCAACTCCACAGATATAGCAGGGCTGACAAAAACAATCAAGATAGCAATCTCATAATCCAACAATTATTCTGATAACTGGTCAAGACAGTTTAGATCCAACCTTTAACCCAACAGACTTGCATCACATATTCTAGTTCATCCACGTCTTCTATTTATATGCATTCAAAAACAAATCGTTAAGCAAGAAAATACAAGTTATTTTGATAACTGGTGAAGAAAATGTTTTTCCAAAACAGTGTTACGAAGAAAATGAACCTTAAAATCATATTTTGATGTCCCAAACAAGAACGGAGCAGTTCGTATGTGGTGGGAATCTGATCCCACCAATTCCATTCCAACTATCGGGTGTAAGGCTACAAACAAGTACTCTGACCAACAAGTACTTTTGATCCATCAATAATTGAAAGGAATAATTGATAATTACGTGATTCAATCCAATTAAACTCTTACGTAGCTATTCAGCTTTTTTCATTATTAAGATTAAGGTTTTATTCATTAACTAACAATGCAGACAATCAAGATGAATACCTCCATTTTCTTTCTCTTTCATTCGTTTCCACAATGGAAAAAAGTTAGCATTCTGAGGCTGACTCACTTCAGGATTTCTCCTTTTTACACTAATTATGTGTTCATATGTCACTCCCAAGTAAATATAATTCTGCTTGAGGTGTTGCTTTATAACTTCATGGGTTTTTTTTTTTTACTCTCATGGCACAATGTTTGCAAAATTGTCAGCTGCTAAACATTCAGCTGCTCAGTCTGTATGTTTTCACTGCAACTCGAGATTAAGGGAATTATTACTGTATAAAGTAACTGCGGCAATAAAACATTGTTACACTTTGGTAATTAGACCTCAATTCATGTTTCCTGGACTGTTTCTAAAAAAATGTCAAACTATTAAACGTGTACAAATTGCACTCCTCGTCTGAACGAATGCAAGTCTAAAGCTGTAGATAAGAGGAAGCTCAAAGCATGATTTGTATTTTCAGCAGTAGTGTAAAACTGAATTACCCTACACACCTGTAGGGGGAGCAAAACGAATTAAAAAAAGGTCAAGAATAAAAAACAAATTATGCACAGCCTTTTACAGACTCAAAACAGTGTAAAAAGACAAGAAAGTCCCTTAAGAAACAACAACCTTGCCAAAAAACAACTTATCAACTCATGAAAAAGGTGAATTAAAACAGAGTATTCATGTTTAATTAGATAATCAGCAATAAAATACAACATCCAGACTGAAGCAGACAAATGGGACAGAAATCCCAGGCCAAAGGGTTGTTCCATCCCTGTACATAATCAACTGCCACAGACATCTTGATTCAGACAGAATGTAAACAAGTGCTTTATGACAAAGTCGGAATTCCAGCAGTTGTTTGTCATCCAAAACGTTGCCCATCTGTCAGGAAACGCAAAGGCGTTTTTAAGACACATTTAACCCAACACAGACTGGCTGGTGAGAATCTCGTCTAAGCTGTCCTAATGAAGTCAATCTGCAACTCTGAAGAGCTTGCTGGGAACAAGAGGAAGGAACAAGATGACCAGATGGCACAATTTGGACAAAATTGGTACCTGGAACCTTTCTACAGCAATATAATTTCGGGCTTTGGATTATAGAAGATTTCAGTATGCAAGGATTAAAAAAAAATAACATTTAATATGCTTCTGATTGTTGCTGCTGAAGGGGATCAAAACTGTCTAAATATAGCCAGGGCAACCGCCTCATAGCTTACAAAAAAGGTACATGTCACGCTTGAGTTTACACCATCAAAGCTTCAGAACAGATCTGCTCAGAAGACTGTAAACTGACCGTTATATAATGAAGAGGGAGAAAAGCATCAAAGCCTTCTCCAAGTTAAAGTAGTGTAGAAGAAAAGAACAATAATGACATCGCAGCACTTCTGCTAGCCCTGATAAGAACAAATTGCGATTGAAGTCTGTCTAGATTGTGCCGAAAGTGCCGACGGTCATGTTTGGATTTGACCTCGGATCATACACGTAACCGCACAGGCAGCCTATTAATGAAGTGGAGCGTCTCATGTGTGCCAGGAGATAAGCGCCCAGCTGCTGATGTACTCCAATGACAAGGAGTTGATATTCGGTCGAGCTGAACACAAACACGGCCGTGTTGATGGAGAAGCAAAGCGACAGCTTGCTCAGTGCTGGTTCCAGTGGGTTCAGGGAAGGGGAGGGGGGAGGGGGTTGGGGGGATAAGAAGGCCAGAATTTGGCAGAGCCCCTGCAAAGAAGACAAATTGTTATGCAGTCCCCTGATTTGGCACGTTACTTCCAGAGATTAATTACTCCTTACTGTGTGCTGAACAGAAAGGCAGCGGAGAGGAGCAACCTAGCGGCTTAGCCCTTACCTTCCACAGATGGGCACCCAGAAAGCAGGAAGCCAAGCAAGTCTCCCAAAAGATAAACACAACGGAGTGAGGTATCAAAGATGATCTGGCATGTTTCACAAGAGAGTCTGTAGGAGAAACTCCAACATGGGGAATTTCTGGACTGAAAAAAATCATTCTTGCTGTCCAGTAAAAACCTTTTGTCATTTATGCTGTTATTTTGACATAATGGGAGCAGTCATGTCCAAATTCCATGATGAATAAACCAAAAGAAATGATGTGGAATAAAACATTTTATTGGTTTTGTTTTGTCGGCTGGAGGTTCGCTTGTGATCGGTTTGTTATGGCAAGCATGGAGGGTACATACAAACATCCCCTTACCCTACAAGTGGCCCAAACCCATAACAGCCCCCCAGGATTCTTCCTGGTTCTGCCGATGGCCAGTCCAACCCAGCACATGGGCAATGTGACCATTTAATTGTATTGTGATAAAACTTGGAGACTATTTTTCTTTCCCTGAGTGTTTAAAAACACTGATCAACAGTATGTTTCATTAGAAAGAGCATGATCACATAAAAGAGCAAATGTTTAATTAGACGGAGGGCAAGATTTTTAAATTAAGAGTCATTGTATTATTTATAGGATAGTATATGGATAACAGTTTAAAAAAAACCCAAAAAACAACCTACTGGTTCATTCTCTCTGCAATACACAAAGGCATTGAAAAAAGTTTCACTACACCAGCAGGTGCATGTGGAAGAAAACACAGTGTACACACAAGACAAGAAGGCAGAGAAACAGCCGAAGAGGAAAAGGTCAGACAATCAAAACCTTTCTTTTGGTCAGGAAGTCAGTGTTGTTAATTTGGCAACACGAGTGCATGGATTTGGGGGGTGGAGCTTCAGAAGGAGCACTGAAGGAAGTAATGTGGTTGTGGTGTTATTAAATTCAAATATCAGCAATCGTTCAACAGTCATTTCCTAGAATCAGGCACATTTTGTTTAATTATTTATATGGCCTGAACTTCAAAAAACCTTTCAAATAAAGTTAAAGACTGATAAAGATACAGTGGCATTCCTACCAGTGAGTCTCCATGTGATTCCATCTGAGTGACTGGTTTGAAATAAGAGGAAATTACCATAGTAATGATGAGAAATTAGTCAAAATTCACCAAAAACTAAAAGAAAGGCTTATGTATATCCTTTGCTTATTGATTTTCACTGATATTGTTTTAAATGCTCTCAGTGTTGGGAAACAGACCTGAAACAACTAAAGAGGAACAATCTCAATTTTTAAAAGCTTGCAAAGCAAAAAATGTAATACATTATTTTTACCCCTTAACTGATCCAACAGTGGATTATAAAGGGTGTTAAGTTTTTATGTTACAGTACATTTCGCACTCTTCCCCCCCACTCTGTAGGATATCGGGCATTTCCCTCAGGACAATGCGCTCTAAGGTAAAATCTCAGCATGTTCCATACGGCTGGAGTCATTTCTCAACACCTCTGACCCAGATCTGTCTCAGGAAAGCCTATTCTACATGCATTTTATCATCTGATGAATAAAATGTTCAGGTTCAAAATGATTATGCTAAGCTGGTTTCAGGGACACAATGTTAATGTCAGGGGTCATAATTATGAGATTAGAAGACACTTTATTCTAACCCCTCATTTTTATTAGGATCACACTAACCCAGAAGGATTTAATTAATTTAGAACATTTATAGTAAACATGTTTCAATTCATGTGTTGACCAGCACAAGCCATTTTAATAGTGGTTTCTTGTTAGCGCTGGGTTTTAACACTTAGCTGTTGATTTACTTAATCTTAGGCTAATTCAGACTCATATCCGTCCAAATAATAACTACAGATCCCTGATAATAACTACATGGTCATGTATGTGCAACCTAAAATGAAGGTGCTCAATTATGGGTTGTAATCACTGGCTATAGCTATATATATATATATGTGTGTGTGTGTGTGTGTGTGTGTGTGTGTGTGTGTGTGTGTGTGTGTGTGTGTGTGTGTGTGTGTGTGTGTGTGTGTGTGTTTAAAAGGGGCGAAATTATAAATTGATGTCATATTTCTAATTTTTGATGTGGAAAATATATCGGAGAAATGCAAAGCCAGTGTGTCACTTGGAGGCAGCACGTAAGCAGGCAGATAACAACAATCGCTGCAGCGGGGAAGAGTTTCATAAGCCGCTGCCACTTATATGGGAACATTTTGTCTGCCCTGTATCAAACGCTGATGATGGAGAAGGTTTGTAGACAAAAGCTTTTCTGTATGTAGGCGCTGTGGTGCGAGGAATATGGATGAACACGGCAATGTGTTGAGCATGAGCACGTATTTAAGCATACTGTATTAGGGAGGCCAATACAACTTCCCGGCATTTTAGCAGCTCTTTTCCAAATAAGTACGACTATTCCAAAACCTATAGGGATATTTTCCAACGCAGACATGTCCAAAACAAAGCATCGTGTATATTGTTTGGAAAGTGAAGTTAATTCACTCGCTTTTTATACTGATCCATCTGACCCTCATTGTTTATTTTGTGTTGTGGTATCAAAATTGGGATCAAGAATCATAGAATTTTAGTGGTTTTGACTGGTATTGACTCCTAAATGTGTGGTATTTTGACATCCCTACTGCCCATCGGCATGCAGATAATGAAGGTGCCTCAAAACACAGGCCTGGAGATTAGCCTGCATCACACCTGAGTGCTCTTCTACAGTCTCTGCAATCACTCCAAACCGGGTGAGTATGTTTATGCATTTTTTCACAGGTGAAGAAGCACAAAAAAGGGAAACACTGTACCCTGATGAGGTGAATTTGGGCAACAGCGTTTCACAACCTTCACACCTACAGTTAGTCTGCTCTGGTCCACATCAATTAGCAAGTTCGTACACCTGAGGAAGTGAATTTGGTAGCATCAGAAGGTCCCGCTTCGTGAACTAGTTCGTATTTCTGTGCAGTATAATATGGACGGATGACATTTGCTCATATCTGTAGTAATTTTCTGGGCAATTTACTCGTTTATTTAAAAGAAATAACTAGTTTATATAAACGAGTGAACCTTCAGTACTCCTGATTGTTGGGTTGGATCATGGTCAGATGAAGTTCTCACTACAAAAAAATTGCTTCAAAGTTTGTTTAGAAGGGGACAGACACCACCATCTCTCAAGGGTCTTTGTGCAGCTGCTGTGGCCCACATTTGAATGCGATAATCATATTCACACCTGTCTAAGTAAATAGAGTCCAATTTAGCCAGATTAAAAACTGCAGACCTGAAAACACTAATCAAGCCATTTCTAAAAAGGGGTCATAAACTTGCTTGAGGTGAAATGGAAACAAAAGTCTCACAGGAGCCTCACAGCATAACATACTAGAGCACAGATTAGCCTCGTCTAGTATTTAAGAAAGTAACAATAACACATAGTGGGGTCCCTATGTGTCCAAATATTTGTGGACACTAATGGATACAGCTTGTCTAGTCCCTGTAGAGAAGCACTGCCAATTAAATCAAACTGTCTGGAGCAGATAATCATGAACCTATTTGCACAATGCCTAATGCCAGACACGGGCTAGAGGGGCATAACGCACTGAACTGTGGAGCAGTGGAACAGCGTTCTCTGGAATGATGGTGCTCCATCTGATGGTATTGGGAAGTGGGGACGAGGTGGGGTGGGGATCATTCAACAGTAGAGATGAATGAGCAGGTTTACCCAGTACTTTTGCCCATATAGTGTCCATCAGGACACATTAATGGCAAAACTGAATTTAGTGAAAGGTGAGTTTAAAAAATGCACAAACTACAAAAGCTATATAAGCTATTTTTTTATTAACTTCACTGTAAAATAATAATAATAAAAAAAGATCAAGTGAAAAAGGCAGCTGGTTGTCCATTACATAAACAGCACCACCAAAGCAACAGAAGTAATTGCTTGTATTACCTTGAGTTGAGATGGCAGACTTGGATTAAGTGAGATTCCCTGCTGTTTCCATGCCTTTGTGAGTGATTGCACAGAATAACCACCGCGGAGCTTCTCTGCTGTAGAACCTGGTAATGTACAGCGTCCTATGGGCATCTGTTTTATGCTAGTCATATTTCTCCCTAGATAGGTTCTGTAACACAATGGTGTATTGTAGTAAAACAGCACTATGGAGACTCATCCCACAGCCCAACAGAGAGCAGGGCTATGGAACCAGCTCAGAGGAATCCCTTTATGACTTTGAAAATATGTCTACAGGAAAACACCCATTTCCACCCTCTTAAACTTTCTTCTTCTTCAAACAACAAACCCTCCATATACAAATCTCTCCCAGCACGACAGCCTACTGCTGTCTGTCTTCATGTGCGAGACCTGAGGTGCTTACTAGACTAAGGCGAATGAATAAAGCCCTGTGGAGACCTCCGATAGGAAAGAGCAACATTTTTACCACCTCCACAAACAGCATTGCCAATGTTCCTTTATTTCTACAATAAATCAAAAAGTCAGAAAATGCAGGATAAAAATTGAAATTTGCGAGCAACTGGAGCAGTGGTCTGAGATGATTTTAAACATGCAAATATCAATGAGGGGCGGGTGTGTTGCTGTGCCATCTCTGTGAAATTTCTCAGACAAAGGTTTTAGATTCAAAATTTATTGTGCTATAAATCAGTGGCTGTGCAATCCATTAGTCGGCCTTAGCATAAACTTCTGAGCTCAGCTGCCGGAGTCTTGGCTGGAAGCCCCTCTTCATACGACAGTACCTTTAATTACTGATGAGCAATTAACTCATGTCAGCATGTCGATTCAACTCATCAAAATGCTTGTAAAAAGGGAACATTAATCAAATAGGAAAGCACTCAGCTCGCCATTACACAAAGCGATTCCTGAATTAGGCATGCTGTTTAGACTACCAGACCAAAATGGGATACTTGGGAAAACCAAACTCTCTTTACTATAAGAACAAAGTTGCCATAACATCCAAGAAGTTTTGATGCCAAACTATTCAACTGAAATTAGAAGCAGATACTGAGATGTGTTTTGTACAATAAATAAAAAATGTGTATGATTTACTTCCAAATAAGAATGTGATTGTATGGGAATGGTTTGCTTTCTGGATGGATGTCACTACAGACTACAGTCTTGTTCGAATTATGTTGGAGAAACAGTGAAATTAAAAATAACTAGTAAAATAACAGTATTTTTTTGTAACACAAACATGCTGTATATGTAAACATTGTAATTATACAGTTTTCAGCATATCACCATTTCCTTTAAGCACATCAAGATGCCTAGACCTAGATAGTGCACAACCAGTCAATGCCGACTCAGCAGTCGTAGGAGTTTCACTTTACTGATTCAGGTCTCCATCTTTACAAAGACTTGAAGATGACTTTGAACTGCTAAGAACATTCCTTTGTTTAACAAAATAAAGCTCTGAAAAGTTTCATAAAATCAACATCTCTACATGCATGACAGCCATTCCATTCCAGCATCGGTTGGATTCAAACACAAGTGCATCTCATTCTACTTAACGTGGTTCTGATTATGCAACCACTTGAACCAAATCTTATTTAATGAGGAAAAGTATAAAAAAACACTGCTGTGGACATCACTATCCTCTTGCAATAAGACAAGCTGGGTGGCAAAACAAGGTAAAATAGCTCAAAAGTAACTGACAAATGACTTTTATAATAATAATAATAATAATAATAATAATAATAATAATAAATAATAAAAACTATTGACCAGGCCAAAAACTTTGACTGAGGAAAAGAAGGGCTCAATACTGGCTTTACTGGGAGAGGAATACAGTGAGCATCATGTTGCTCCCATCCTTAAAATTTCTGAGACAGCAGTTCATTATAACAAGGTCATGCTGCAGACAATGGGGACAACAAAGCTACAGACTGGCAGAGGGCGAAATCGACTCTCCGCTGCCCGGGATGACAGTCATCTTATTTGAATGTCAGTCAGCAACCACAGGATGACATCAAGTGGCCTACAAAAAAAAGGCAAATGGCAGCTGGGGTGAAGTGCATGGCAAGAACAGTCGAAACAGGCTCAAGGAGGCAGTGCTCAAGTCATGTAAAACTAGAAAAAAGCCCTTCGTGGATGAAAAGTGCCATAAGGATTGGTAAGGTCATCATCTCTGATGAGTCCAAATTTCAGCTCTGCCCAACACCTGGTTATCTAATGATTAGACACAGACCTGGAGAGGCGTACGGGCCACAGTGTCTTGTACCCATTGTGAAATTTGGTGGAGGATCGTGATGACCTGGGGATGATTCAGCCAGGCTGGAATCTGGCAGATTCATCTTTGTGAATCAAGCTACATACAAGATTATCCTGGAACTTAATTCCGTCTGCTCTGGCAGAATCACATCACAAAAAACACAAAAGATTTTAATGAACAGCATATTCTTGTCATTCAAATATTTTATTTCACACAGAATCAATTGTGTGTGTGTGTGTGTGTGTGTGTGTGTGTGTGTGTGTGTGTGTGTTTGAGGGGGGGGGGGGGTGTTATTATGTGGGTATAAGTTTATTTTCTTTGCTATTAAAAGAAATTACAAACACCCCAAATCAACAAAATAGATCAGTTTAAGTATATTT
This sequence comes from Acestrorhynchus altus, assembly GCA_034509495.1. NCBI lineage: Eukaryota > Metazoa > Chordata > Actinopteri > Characiformes > Acestrorhynchidae > Acestrorhynchus > Acestrorhynchus altus. Next base: position 17,903,016 of record CM067516.1, read on the forward strand.
AACCTTAGCAATGCAGTTTGGATTGCTGACTCCAGCTAAATTAACCTGGCTGTCTATCAGACTGTATCTGATTCTCCTGACTGTCAGCTTTAGGTAGAAAGATGCATCAGCGTCAGTTGAGCCAGATTCCTGAGTATTATCCATTTTCTCCAAAGGTTAAAAAGAAAACAGAGCTATTGACAGGTGTGGTCAAAAGATGATTTCTGTTAGATGATTGTGGCAGAAGAGAATCTCAACCTAAGTTGATGAATGTGTGCAGGTGATGTGCACCATGAAGTGTCTATGGTGTGTGAATTCTAATTACATATTAATCTTTAATTAGTAGAGCTGTATTTTTCTGGCTGTTTGTAAGCCAGGCCATGCACAAGCTGATTGGTGTCTGACTACGGCGAGTGTATATAACAGATGAGCATCACTCAAAGACCTGTTTAACCTTTAGAACCCTAAGGCTATTTAGGGGGATGTTTTCGCAGTTTGACATTTTTATTCACCAAAAAATCTGAAAAGCATTAATAGGAGACACAGTTGCCTACAGTTTCTTGCTTATAGGGACTAAACACTCTGGTGAACACAAATATTAGATTGACAAGCATGTCCAAAAAAAAAAAAAAAAAACCCTGACTGTCCTTTCTTATTCTGTTATTTATGTACGTATGACAAGTAAGAGTCTGCATGCAGGTTGAACATGTACACGTGGACAGAGCAGCAAACATGCATTTGAAGGCTCATTTGACATTTAATCTGGAATTTAATTCCCAGTTTTGTTGGAACTGAGCAGCTGTTTTCCAAGCTCAATTACTTTAATAATTCATCACACTTAGGGGTTTAATAGGGTAGTTTGTTATGATTTGTGGATGATGTCTGTAGGTTACTCTGATCCTGAGATAAGATGCACAGAAAAAAACAGCATGTAAGTGATCACAAAGTGTGATCTACGGTTCCAAGAGTTAAAGCACCTTTATTTATTTATTCAATACATTTTATTATCTATATTTTTATGTAGATGAAATATATGACCTATGATTCTATTTACTAACTTCTTCAGGAAGAACAAGCATGATCTTAACAACTAGTTTTAATTGCTATAATAATACTGCTCGCCTCCACCCGAAATAACCAAAAAGATGCCAAGAAAGTTCAAGCTTTTTTCATTATATTTTCAGCTTTTGAAAGCCAAGTCAATTGCCATTAATGTCCCGGGGAGGAGAAAAAAAGCTCAATCTCAATAATGTCCACAGTCAGAGCAACAATTCTAATAAAAATAATGTCCTGTGTCTCTTATGTAAAGTCATTAAGCAAATCAATTGCAATCAGCACACAAAAAAAAATCCAAGATTCTCTCTGCATTTCCAAATGGAATCTGCAAAACAGGCAGCAGGCTGTACGGAAAGCGGCAGGAGTTTCAGTCGAATGGAGCTATAAACACATTCGGATTCTGTCTTCCCAGTTCAATTTGGCTGATTGCTCACGGCAGACCACCCCCTCAGCCAGAGTTGTCATGAGGGGTGAACCCCATGGTGCGGCACAGCAAGAGCTAAAAGAGTATTAGCCGGGCTACAGATTGAAGGGCCGGCTGAGGTTGGCTGGGTCCAATCCCCTAGCAAAAGAGGGGGTAGGGGGAGTTAACCCCAGAGGAAAAGAGGTCAGAATATTCCCAGCTGTATAGAATGATGCTGCTCATGCAAAATGTTGCCGGCAACCAGCTTCTGTGGGTTTAAAATACTTGCACGCAAAGATGAACAAAAGGATTTTGCATAAGACGGGGATAGACAATAGAATATTGACCCAATTTTAAAGTAAAATAGAAGCTAATGCTTTTGGATTTAAATGACTGTATAATGCAGTTGCGAGATAAACAGCAACAAAAAAACACCTTAGACTTGACTGTGGTATTTTTGCCAAAATAATTTATATTTGTTAGAAAGTTAATGACTTAATTCATGACTGCACACCACCTTCAGCGAGTGATTACACCCTTGGGGTGTGGCAACACACTTTTGCACTCAGTGTGCTTTTCAATTACGAGTTCGAGATTGGGTGTGTTAATATGTTAATATGTGAATTGTAATTATAGACACTTCACAGGTTTGGTTCATCCACACATATCTGGATGATTTTGAAAGCATACATTTTTCGCTGTCTGTCTCCAGCGAGGAACAGTGTATTTGCAGAAACCAGGCTATACGATCCACATCCCCAGGAGTTAGGGATTAGCGATCATATTCAGATATATTTTAACTGAATGGCGATATACGATGTGAAAAATACAACGTGAAAAGGTTCTGAAATCCTTCCTCTGTCTTTTCTACTCTATTGATCATTTCTTCTTTGAAACACACAAAGTTTAATGCCCCCTTCATAGAGTGTACATTCGAGCGCATTAAGGGGGTGGAGTGGCTGAGAGGAGGGGGCGGAGCAAAGGAGCAGAAAAAAGGTTTCCGCAAGATTAAAATAGAACGTTATTTAAAACCTATAAAACTCGAATATTAATTATATGGCCTGTATCCCAATTTGTAGCGCTATAATTCAAAACACTGATATATTGTGATTGTGATTTTTACAATCATATTTTAGGAAAACTATCATAGTATAAGAAACACTCCAACATATGCATAAAACTGAGCTTGGGGTTCAAACGTGACACAAAAGGCACCATGGTCTGCCATGATTCTTTGCATGTAAAATATTAATTAAAAATCACAACTGCTAAAAATCTCCATTCACACGAGGTCACAAACACAGCTCTAATGGCGTTTTCACACCTGAAAGTCTGGACCAAAGTCAGAACAAGGTTAATGTTTTTTGAGAGATGGACTGATCAGTGCTTCTGTGGTTGATATCGCTGTTAATCTTTAATCACAATCGGCCAATCGCCCATACCGATCGAACACAGGTCCAGATACCATGTTATCTGTTCCAGGCATTATTTGGTAATACATCCTCATGCAGGGTGTTTAGCATTGTCTCTCAAGATAAAATGTACTTGCATGTGTACTTGAAATTTGCTGGGAGAGACTCCATGAGTCCCATGTAGAACATCACTGTGGAGCTCAGTGTCATTAGCAGAGTTCACCAGCTCTGCTGATACTCCTTGCACAGGACTGACTGACATTCTCTCGATTCTGTTAGTTTTGCTAACAGTCTTTATTCTGCTTCTTCCACGTGGCGTGCTACTCATTCTACAAATGTAAGTCAAACATGGTCAGATATATCTGCCAGACTGGAGACATTCAACACTTGGAGTGAACAACACTTGCGTTAGTGGGTTTCTGCAGCTGAGACTGAGGTTCATATTGCCATCTAGCAGCTAACTGAGGGAGTGGAACTTTGGATCGGGTGTCCACAAAGCACAGAAAATATCAGATCTTCTATCAGATCGTATTTGCGGATCAAACATCTTATATTCAATCTGGCAATTTTGAATGTGACCTCATCCGGCTTTTGTACTGAAACTAACACCACTTGCCTAATAATTTGTAGGTCCCCCTCCTGCTACCAAAATCACCAAAACCACAAGACCTGTAATCCACAAGACCTCTAAAGGCTGTGATATCTCGCTGAAAGAAATTAAAGCATCCATAGATCCTTTATGTTGTGCACGTTGTGAGGTGGGACCCCTATGAATCACATCAATGAGTCTTAAGCTGGCTGCCCTTCCTTGGAGGACTTAGCAGGTACTGACCCCGGCATACTAACACCCCATAAGATCTGCCATTTAGGAGATATTGTGACCTTGTGGTCTAGACAGACCATCAAAATCTGTCCCTGGTCAAAGTCAATATGAATATCCCACCCCTTGACAAGTACCTCTGTAACAAGATAATCAATGGTATCTACCTCACATGTCAGCAGTTTTAATGTTATGGCTGATCAGTGCATATTGCAGACTCATTATCTTGGAATCTGATAACAATTAACAAACGCTACACTGTGCAGGCCTGGGGCTTCACAATACTGCAGCCTCTTAAGATCTCAATAAGTAGCTGCTTAAAGAAGTATTCAAACTCACTGCAATAATCTGCAAAATCAATTCTAAAGTAAAGGCACTCCTGATTAACAAAAGCAAGCAGAGCGTCTCTCATACACCAAGCTATATTTTTAAAAAGCCACACAGGCTCAAAAGTTTACCTGTCGTAGGACAAAGAGACAAACCTCAGGTGGTGTGGAGTCTTCCATTACTGACTAGAGGACTAACTCACACTCTCTGTAGCACAGTGGACAAGATCTTCACTTTTTATTGAAAAGACCCCATTTGATATTTATCTTGCTGGCTGTAGGGCTGAGCCATTCATTTCCATGCTCTCTTGCCCTCCCCGATTCTCTTTTACATTCAAACCAAGGAGATGTATAGCAACACAAACCAGGCAGGGGCGTTTTTGCCCCTGTCTATTCAACAGTGTGCCCTCAAAGAGTCCACCATTTCTCCCTATAGAGTGTGCTAACCTCCTCACCTTTACGCAGCTTTACAGCTGAAGGAACCTTTGATGACCACTGCACCCAATCATTAGAAGGTTGAGAAGTGCTATATGTCTCAAGCCAACAAAAATCTGAAACCCTCCTTCAACATTCCTGCACTCAGCCAATTCTGAGCAAAAGAAAAGAAAGATAATTATGAATCAGGATCTCCAAAATAGTGGATTTTAAATGATTTGGGAATTTGCTATTTTACCAATGTCCACTCCTTTGTTTTCACCCCTAAAGCATCGTGGCATGTTCTCAATTAAGAACATTAGACGTCTTTGCTGTGGACCTCTTATATAAAGACCTGGAATGTGTATTTCCAGGGTTTGGACTCAAAGCCACCTTTCCTCAAGACACAAGCAACATCAATAAAACCATGAAAAGGAGAAAGGTAATGTGAAAAAAAAGGAAATCAGTGCTTATATAAAATCATAATTCTAAAACACATCTGCTCATTGTGCACGCCATTGTACCAGACAAACAACACACAATAACAATAATAGTTTAAAGTTAGAGACTGCCAAACTATCATGTAGGTCAGACAAATGATGGAATACAACTATAAAAACAGTACAAAACTAAGGCAAAAATGTAAATGGACTAAATGTAATTAAAGTTAGCACTAATGGGATTTTTAAATTGGATCAGTACAGGCTGATACTCAACGTTTAAGCTATATGAGCTATGGATCAGGGCCAGAAAATCTGGATTGATCAGGTTCAAACATTTATACCCATTTGCCTCAGCTCCTCTGATGCACAGCCAAAATAAAATTGGAAAACCCCTGGTCTGTGCTTTGTACCCCATTTCCTTCAGCTGGTTTATATATGTGCCTTCTTCTTGCTGCACATCTTCTAAAAGGTGTTTAGCCGATCTAATAATCTTCATAAGATGCTTTAAGACTCTCTTTACGTTATCAGCACTTCATAATTTGACTTACAATACAGCTTAGGCTTACAACGTCTGACTACGTAAGCACTAGAAATTAGTTTGCTTAATGAGATTTAGGCCTATGTCTACTGCTCATGATGCATCACCAGCCAATATGTGTCACTTTCCTCAGGCCTAGAGCACAGCTTTTGAAACATGAGGCTAACCACAGATTTGCACATACAGTAAATGAGTTATGCAAAAATACAGCTCAATAATGCATTCAGAATCAGCAGTAGGTTCCATATACTATCCTGTAACACATTTGCCCATAGATGTTGTAGCTGGGTCTGTAGATACTGCACACTTTAGGCTGCTAAAACGATAAACTGGGTGAGCGGGCAGGTCAAGGAAGTGACTTTCCTGTGGGTGAGAATTACCCTGCTGAAAACTGCCAGCCAGAAGCCCTGATTTGAGACAACACATGGGGCTGCAGGCTGTCCTGCACGTATCTCCGAGCAGTTATTGTCCCTTGTATCACTACTAGGGGTGAGCAGCTGTAGCATGTGATGGCTCCCCAGATCATCATTCAAGCAGCTGGGGCAGTGCATCGCTCCACAGCAAAGACAGGATTGCAGTACTCACCACAACAACATCAACATATCACAAACAGAATGTGGATATACAGCCAACAGTGATGTGGTTCCAGTCTGTAGCAGTCCAGCTGTGTTTCTCTAAACCAAGAATACAGAGAATGTACTTGTGAACATTCTAAACAATTACCTTGCAAGAATAAACTTGTATTGTCCCCCAAAGTGAAGGCACCACAGGTCTAGTGCCTCTGCTGGCTGGCTGACTCAACTAATTCGCATTCATTTCAAGAACTATTATTCAAATCATATTTATCGCCTCTATACATTTCTACCCCCATTCTCTAATTCCAACAGTCGGTTTTCCTCTGTGCCAATATCAGCAGGTTCACTCTTAGGAATAAAGCCACTGAAGCCATAGTGACCTGAGATGATGAGATTTGATAGGGCAGTCCCAGACTTCTGCAGACTGAGGCAGGCCTAACCAAATGAGGAGGCCAGTCTGGCTCTGCCTCCGGTCTGGCTGCAGATTGGACAGATGATTTTGATTCCATTTTTATAGAAGGGAAGGGAACTAATTGGATAGAACCTTTCAAAGCTTCATGATGCTGGACATCGAAAGGACCAACCATCTTCTGGGTTTAATGATACCTCCGTGCTCTCAGAGCCTTTTCAAGTGATTTGTAGAGGCCTGTCTAACAGTGTTGTGAAGAGATACACTACCCAAAAGTAGCTTCTCAGAGCCAAGATCCAGTGTGTAAACAGACCACATCTACAATCATTGGATGGGTTGTGCAGTAATTCTGGGTGTGTTATTGTTTTGTCGGTGTGTGTGTGTGTGTGTGTGTGTGTGTGTGTGTGTGTGTGTGTAAAAAATAGTCAATGGTCCAGTTAAACATCAACACACAGCTCATCCACACCAGATCAGGTCTGCACAAACTTCTGACAACACTTCACTCACGTCTCCTGAACTTACAGCCACCAAAATATCACAAACCCACACATGAAACAGCCTTTAAATCCAGCAAACTCACTACAAACCTCAGACCTTGTCTGGAGTGCTTCCACTCACTGTGTTGGCGAGAGATGAACGTTGATTTAACGCTGATTTCACGTTGATTTAATGTAAACTGGATCAAGATGTCTCTCCGGGGAGTGAGGAGCTTTAATCTGCGTTAAGGCTGGCTGCTAGAAGCTCTCAGCTGATTCTCCACGCGGGTGTAAAGTGTGTGAACACTTGGCTAGCTAGTAAAAGTGGCGAATCCAGGTCCAGAAGGTTCCCGATCCACTCCGGGATTGAACTCGAGCCGCCGGCGCGGCTCCGCTGCAGCTCCGCGTCGTTGAAGCCGGAGCCAAAGCCCGGAGTGGAGTCCCCGGATCCGGATCCCCGTCTCTACTAGCTAGCGGAGTCGGAGCAGCGCCTTTCTCAGCAGCGTAGCTGCAGCAGGTCAGCCGAGCACAGACAGACAGAGCAGAGCAGAGAGAAGAGAGAGCATACAGACAGCAGAGCAGAGAGAGTCCAGCGGAGATAAAGACTGAGCTAAGCTGCTTATCTGCGCGGAGGAGGGAGGTGACTGGGCTAGCCTGTCCGGAGGCACAGCGGACTCTTACACTTCCACATTGTTGTCTCCTCGCGCTCTGCTGATGGTACACAGCCCGCAGGCCGGCCCGCGAGTCCGTCGCGCACAAGACCAGAGCGCAGCCCGGCTCTGCCCCGCGCACAGGGGGCAGTTAGCCCGATGCTAACCGCCGGCAGCCTGCAGCTCCAGCAGCTCCAGCCGCCCAGCGGGACACGCAGGAGGACACGCCGAGCTCAGACCCGCTCACTGAGCCTCCTCTGACTCCTGCACGCAGCCGTCCTGAGACCCACAGATTACTCCTCTCTCTCTCTCTCTCTCTCTCTCTCTCTCTCTCTCTCTCTCTCTCTCTGTGTGTGTGTGTGTGTGTGTGTGTCTCTCTCTCTCTCTCTCTCTCTCTCTCTCTCTCTCTCTCTCTCTCTCTCCGCTAGAAGGCGGTAGTCTGGAGAGCGCTTCATAAATTAGCTGTAGTGGTTCAGTTCCACTTACAGCCCACTTTACTTGAAACCTGTCTCCTCATTCCTTCACTGAACTAAGTGTCCAGAAGTTTATAGACACCAGTTCATCTACTGCGCACACAAGGCCACTTCCTCCACACAAACACAAGCATTAGATATTAATCATGAAGATCAGATAGTAAACACTGAGACAGTAATCATGATTTCTGTGACTTTAGTATACATTACTCATCATTGTCATATAGAATCTTAATATGACTTAATATCTCAAAATCATGACAATGACAATGACTCATTACAATGACTTATCTCAATCATGATTCACCATCTCATTATGACTTACTCTTTCATTATCATGACGTATGTCTCATAATCTTGATTTACTATCTCATCATGAGATCATCTACCATCTCATAATTATAGTATTTTATTATTATGATTAATAAAATTATGATAATCTCATGGTTTTGTATCTCAAGTAAGACTGTCTCATAATTTTTACTTAGTATTAAATTATTATGATTTACTATCTCATTGTGACTTAGTATCTCATAATTATGACTTACTAACTCATTATGTATTATCTCATATTGTGATTTAATATTGTATCTCATTATGGAATTACTATCTCGTTATTGAGATGACATTTATTTCTCCAAGTGCCTGAAATGGTCTCCCATAACTGTTGCTTCTGGAATAGGGTAGGGGATTTGTTCCCTCTTAACACTGTTCTGTCATTAGACATTGGAACATTTCTCTGGGGATTTAATTGCAGTCATAATCTCATTATCACGACTTATTAATTCATTATTATCATAATTATGATATTGTATCTTACTATTATGACTACGTTTGTCATTATTGACTCACTGTCTCATTATTAAGACTTAATATCTCATATTATTAGTGTCTAATTATTATGACTTGTTTTGTGAACACTTTTTCTCAAAGTGGCTGAAATGGCCTTGCATAACTCTTTGTGGAATATGTTTAGGGAGATTGATCCCTCTTAATACGCTTATGTCATTAGAAGATACATTAGAAATAGAAACATTTCTGTGAAGAATTAATTGCAGTTAGGCACAACAGCACTAGTGAAGTTCCACTGAGTTCTTCCACTCCACAGCCCAGTGCTGGGAGGCTTTGTGTCTCTATAACCCAGGTTTCTATTTGAGCATGATGACCTGAGGATCATGTACAACATCTCCAGATCTCCCCATGCTTTTTATGGAGTCAGATGCATGTTAAAGTTGTGGAAGTCATTCATTAGAAAGGGTGTCTGGATACTTAAAGACTTAATCTACTGCCTATGTCTAAGGGTTAGTTTTGGTGGAGCCAAAGCTCTCTTGCTCTTTCTTTCCTTCTCCCTAGACTGGGTTACTGAGATATATATGGGTATATCAGCAACCCAAACTAGACAGGGGTGTTCATGTCTCTGTCTATTCATCTGTGCTGCCTCAAAGAGTCCATCTTTTCTCACTATAGAGGGTACTAACCTCTTCACCCTTACGCAGCTTTACAGCTGAAGTAATCTGAGCTTCGTCTTAACCTTTGAAACAAGCCACCCCGGACGTATCCCCTTTCTCAAAGGCTTTATGTGCTTGAAAAGATATTGGATGGCCACTGCAGTGTATGATCAAAAGAGAACAAAGGTGTTGTAGTATGTGCGTCAAGCCAGTTCTCCTACAAACATATCTTTATTTTTGAGATTGCTAAATATGTGTCGATTTTAAAATCAGAATCCTTTTGTTGAGCCCATAATGGATGAAAACATGTATGAATGGCCTTCAACAAGAGAACTGTAGTTATATAATCTAATAAAGTATAAGAATTAAGATTGTACTGAATGCTGTAATGTTTCTATTATAATCTATACAATTTTAGCACGTGTATAGCATTCCTGTATATCAGTCTTCAAGGCCTTGGTAATGCTTGTATGATATTCTGTATTAAAGCTATACTAATTATCCATTATGTATTAAGGGGATGATAAATATTCAATATTCAAACCAAAAAGACTGAATAAAGGAAATAATGACTATTCATTTGTTGTGTTTGATGGAGTTATGGTACACAGTTTTGACCCAGATTTTATTCTGTTTCTGTGCTGGTTGGCTCTTCTATGCAGTTTTCATCAGTAGGATGACAGTTGGAGAGAGAATTGAGTAGTGTGTGATGGGTGCAGGCTCCAATTTTGTCCTCCTGGTCAGTCAGACCATATCAAACGTAATCTGAGCATAATCTAGTACATAGTCTGAACAGGTCCTGTCAATAGCCAGTGAACACTGAGCCCGTAAAATGCAGTTATTAAATAATTCCATATTTACATGTTATGTTCCACCTTAACTGATGCAGTAACTACATTGTGGTTCTATTACTTCTCCAATACTGCAGCACTTTTAAAGTGGAAGACAAAAATCATATAAGAAGCCAACATCCGCCTTATACATAGAGTAGCCTCCAGTATAAGAACACAAGGACATAGGACTATCTTTGTTTATTCGGGTGGAGTAAACACACAGAAACTTTAACTGTTCGAGTAAAAATCATTCTTGATTATTGGAATGCAATTTGAGCAGTGGAAGATGGCATCAGGCAAGACCATCTCCTAGGTAACTTGATGCATGTGTGTTTTGGGGCGTGTTTGATTTCATTCTGCAACAGACTGAAATCTTGTAGGGTATGATCTGTAGTTATAAAGTGAGCAATAGACATTTTTTTCAATCAATATAAAAGTCAGGAACAAACTCAGTGATGAAGTGTGAGATGCCCAGTCTTTTTATAATCTGCCATGACTTTAAAGATGGGTACTGAACCCAAGGCTTAATGAGACTAAAGCTTTGATGGAGAATTGTGGCGTATAGCATTTATGTCACATGTTATTTTAATTGGTGCTATTTCTTTCCCATCCTTGGTGTTGTATTAATGCAACTGTACCAGATATTACTACTAACTTCATTACTACACCTATACTTTATTGCTTTTGGAGCCATTAGAAAGAGCTGACCAGTGCATTAAAACAATGGTGCCACTCAGCTTTAGTTATAATTTATGTGTAAAACTTTTTTTTAGCTTTAACCATCTTGTCTCTATTTTCTGAGGCACCTGAGGTCCTTCAACATTTGTGAATCAGTGGTGGTGAGTGCTATCTTCTATGCTGTTGCATGCTGGGGCAGCAGGCTAAGGGTGACAGATGCCAACAGACTCAACAAACTGATCCATAAGGCTGGTGATGTCGTGGGTGTTGGGCTGGACTCTCTGATGGCAGTGTTCAGAGAGGAGGATGTTGTCTAAACTGCAGGCAATTATGGACAAGGACTCCCACCCACTCTACCAAACATTGATGAGACACAGGAGCACATTCAGTGCAAGACTCATCCCACCAAAATGCACTACAGAGCACCACAGTCATTCCTACCTGTGGCCATCAAGCTCTATAACTCGTCCCTTAATGGGTGATATGGGATGTGGGATATTTCTCTTAATATTTACTTATGATCGTAGCCATTGGCTTTTCAGAAGAACACACACACACACACACACACACACACACACACACACACACACACACACACACACACACACACACACATAACCTCAAAAGTGTTTATTCTTTTATATAAATGGGCACAACTGTAATAATTGCATTTTCCCTCTGGGATTAATGATTCTGATTGTGGTTCTGATTGTGATCATATTGTATCTTATTATTTAATGTCAGAAGAGAAAGGTAGCATACAGATAGGCCTCCATTTCTGTTCCCCAAGGTAATTATACTCTTAACCCTCTGGAGGTACCAACTGTGTATCTTAAAGATACATATCTTTTCCAGTGAAAATGTGCACATCTGTTCTTTTACATAAATAAACTCTATTAATAGATAAAGGATGGAGTTTATGGGTGGAACTTTATACATAAAATACTAAACAAAAATGTACACAGGTATTTGTGTTTTGGCCTCCCATCCACAAAAAAACAACAACATGAACTGTGTTACCATTTTTAACAACACCAGATGAACCTGCTTATGCTGCATTTCATGTCTGTTTACTCTGTCAATTACTGTCTTGGAATATGTCTTACTGGTGAACAGCTGCTACACCTTGTCCTAATAGAGTACAGTTAGTTTATTTGACTGTACTCTTAGTGTTAGCCTTAGCTAGACATTCGGGACTGTAAAGTCTGTAAAGCTTTCACTGACCCACCCAGGGCCGTCTACTTTAGAACACTGAAAACAAACACAACGCACCAGACAATCATATCATTCACATATAAAAGCAAGTGAAAAGGCAATTGAGTCTGATTATTGCTTTACAGTTCTTAGCACAAACATGGCAATTCACCTGAAAAAACTTTGCTTCTATGTCACCTGTCAGTGACCAGTAAAGTGCATTGTGTAATTTGGGATTAAACCTGTGTCTCCTTCTTAGTGTTTTGATGTCTCTTTTTATGAGGCATGATCACCCCATACAGGTGTGTGTGGCTGAAAATATCTTCCTTCCACAAAGGGAGAGTAGGCAGATACATGTGGACATAGACTTTGTTATGCTACCTGAAGCACCAAACTACTGGAGGGCACCACCACAGTTTCTTTTTTTCAGAGTGGGATGGTTGCAAAAATAACCCCTATTTAATCCAAAAGGAAATGAAACATTTCTCCTGCTGTAAGTGGATGACTCTTCAGCTTCTCCTCCCCCAGCACATCTGTCCACTGATCATAACATAAAGTACTTTCTAAGTCAGGCTTATGTCTGCATTAGTGATGATTCCTAATCGCTGATATTTGGCCTGACTCATCCTGAGGCTTCGCTGATAAATGCATGAGAAATTAATGATAATATTTAATCCCCTGCAGCAGTTTATTTCACATAGTCCATCCAATAAGCCACAATGTGACCTGAACTACACCGGGAAAAGTTAACTCTCACAGTTGTTGAACTTTTCCAACAGTTTTATGTTCTGTTCACTTCTTATGAGATATTAGATGTCCTTATTACAGCACAATTACTAACATTAAAAAAACAAGATGGGAAGAACTATTCCTTCTGCATTCTCCATCTGCTTCTCACACAGTGACACTGGCACAGATGATTATTAGGCGGTTTGTTTAAAACTTTCAAATATAGTTGTTTGATATCCAGATTTACTGATTTTTACTGTTAAAATCACAAGATTAAACACAATCACAAGATTAAAAACACAAGTCTGGCATCTGAAAAACAGATTTAAGAAAATTATTTGGAAGAATAATCTAATACTTCAATAAATCTAACCACAACACACACTCACACTGTGTATTTTAGTGGTGGGTCCCTTCCAGAGTGTTTGAGCAATTTAAGTGTGATGATATACTTTTATGTTCTAAGTGGAGCTTCAATTAAATCAGCTTATTTTCAGTAATTTCTATTAAGGAAATTGGAATGATATAGATTAGCCTTGGTTATGAATTGATATTTTATTTATGTACTATATAAGCAGAAGTTGATTTGGATTCTTGATGATATTTACAGTGTTTTAAGGACCCTAAAGGTTTTTATTGGCTTGTTGATAATTTCTCTGATCATATCAACCCACATTGTGGCTGATCATAACTGTTTACTTTTACCTTCAACTTTGCCAGGTATAACTGTCCTTTCCAATGAATTGGTTCCTCTTATAATATGTCCAAAACAAGTGGGCTTTGTTGATGTCCTTGAGTGAGAGATCATGGCTTGATTTGGTCAAGGAGCCATTTAGTTTTCTCAACTGATCAAGGTCTCAAGTGTCTTTCCCAACACCGAAGTTCAAAGATCTAAGTTCATATATCCATAAAGAACCACCGACAACATAAAGAAACACACACAGTTTGATCTACATAGAGATAAGTAGAGATAAAAAAGTGCAAACAAGAGCAAGGAGATGATTGTTGAGCCTGAGCTGACACACACACACACACACACACACACACACACTAGAGGTGGGTGATACCGGGAATTTTGGTATCGATCCGATACCGAGTAAATGCAGGGCCAGTATCGCCGATATTGATACTGATATTTAAGCTTCATAGAGTCAAAGGATCCAAAAGATCTAGGACAGAATTTTGCCAAACATTGTACATGACAACAAAATACTTTATTATCAAAATCAACATTTTTGTTTAGAAACAATGGAACAGTAACAATACAAAGTTTGCCTCAACATTAATCTTTTTTGAGGCAGAAAAGGAGAAACTACAATACAAAAATATAAAACAATCTCCCCTCACTGACATCTTTTCTAGTTCTTTTGTTCTTTGTTTCTTTTTTTCCAGACAGAATTGTTATTAGAAAATACAATAAGAAAAAAATGGGATTTTATTCCTTTTTGTGCAATTCTGTTTTTTCTTAAATTAACAGAGTAAAAAAATATCACAACTTCAAATACAATCTGCTGAGGCAGAGGGATGACAAACCACGACACAACAAAAATAACACAACAACAAATACTGTTAACAGTTTCACACTTATTCTATTTAGCAAGACGAACAAACAATAAAATAATACAGAAAGTGTCTCTGTTTGTTTTTCTGCAATAAAATAAATAAATAATAAAATATAAAAAAGCGTCTCTCTCCGTGACTCGAGGAGACCGCTGATTGGCGGGCCAGGCTGAGTAGGCGGGCCAGGTTGAGCCTACCCACATGGCTGATTGGCTGGTGCCGCTGAGACGCGTGACGGTAAATCAATAAAAGGCGAGCGTATGGCGCGGGGCGTGCTCATCCGTCCTGTGACACAGAACTGCTCTTACAGAGAGGAGTGTTGAATGCGCATGCGCAGCAATCAGTGCGTGCGGGAGAGAAATAACGCTTGAGGGTCGATCTTTTTACACCAGTATTAATCAATACCAATACATGCGTTGGTATCGATATTTGGATCGATCCACCTCTAAAGAGCACCCTTCCACTGGAACCCCTAAGTTTTAGCCTTAACACACTCCCTGCACCTCCAAAGGGGCTTTGGAATGAGCTGATTGGTTGAGCGGGGAAAGCCCTACAATAGACAGGGTAGAGGTGCTTCTAGGACCAGGTGGAGAAACACTGCACTATGACACGGTAGTGTAACTCGGAACACCGGCCAGCCTCAGAAAACTGGTGACTGTGGAGAGAGCCGTTCTGAGATAAGTTGTGCGACGCTGGATATTAGTCCTCCTGTGCTGTAGGGGGCGCTGTGCAGAGGCTGCGGCTCCTCCAGCTACGAGCGAGCGACAAAAAGATCATTTCCACTGCCTCCAACCGAAAATGGCGACGTCCCTGGGAGCCAACACGTATAACAGACAGAACTGGGAGGACTCGGTGAGCACACGCCTGTAACGTTACCGTAGTGTTGCAGAAACGTTGACGGAACGTTTCCCGTCGCTCTCTCATGCGCAGACTGTGCTAAGCTAACGGTAGCTTCCAATCAGTCCGAAGTGAAACCAGCAGCAGTTCCGAGCTTCTCAGCTGCGGCTGTTTATAGACTAACTGCAGCTTCTCTCCTTCTGCTCGCCTTCAAAACGGGCTACAAACACAAACTGTGGCTAAACAGCAGCACTGTTGTGTCCACAGCTGTCCACAGCCGTCCACTCCCACTCTCTGTCCCTCAGACGTTTATAGACAGCGTTTCTAACATGTTAAGGCTTCTTATTGGCTTATTAATGACTTCTCTGATCATATCAGCCCACACTGCAACTGCAGTCTCCTGTTTACTTTCACATTCAGCTTTGCCAGGTAGAACTGTCCTCTCCAGTGGACTTCTCATATGTCCAAGCCTTAAGACTTGAGGCTTTGTTACCTGGGCCCTGAGAGAGAGAGAGAGAGATAAGTTAATTAGATAGATCCAGACAACCTTTCTTAATATATTCCACTTTCACGTAGATCCACTGTGCTTGCACACTTTGTCCGCACTTTTGACCCATCCACTGTAAAACACACTCTAGGGGGACGATGGGCAACCCAGTCCACAGTGTCTGGAGAGCAGCCTTGCTCAAGTGCCCTTCAGTCATGTCCTGCCAGTTCAGGGAATCAAACTGGCAACCTATTTCCCAACCTACTGTTCAATAAGTGGAGCTTTGTTATCTGGGCTCTGAGTGAGAGATCATGGTTTGATTTGGTCAAGGATCCATTTGTTTGTTTTCTCAACTGACCAAGGACTCAAGCGTCTTTCGCAACACTGAAGTTCAAAGATCCAAGTTTAGATATCTATAAAGAACCACGTAAAACATACAGAAACACACAGCCTGCGCAAGTTTGATGTATGTAGAGTAAAATAATTTTGTAGTGGTCTTCCTGCAGCTAGGCATTTCTAATTAACTGGTGAACACATTATTTTCATGCTGCATCTTTTGAACACAATTTTGAAAGTGTACATGTGGTTTTCATGATAATTCTGTATTATAGCTACAGTTGGAGGTTATGGTTAATTTGTTTGAGTATTAGCCACCAAAGTGTAGATGGCAGATACAAAAAGGTTATCTGTATTGTTGTGTGTATAAAACTGTCAGGACACCTTTTAGTTCAGATATTCATCTACTTCAAGGTGCACTCGTTGCTGAAACATGTTTGGTTGGGCACTTAAACAAAATTGGGGTACACTTAGCTAGGTATTTAGCTAGAGAGTGAATCCCTCACAAAATAGTTGAGGCTGTGTAGTACTCCATCTTAATTGATAGTATGTTTCAGCAAACAGTAACTGATTAAGCTTTGAGTTGCTGGAACAGTGTCATTAACTGTACTAACCCTTTATATTCCCATATATTGTATATTTACGTAGTCAAATCTGTTTTAATTTGTCTTTGCTTTAATAGGACTTTCCTATTCTCTGTCAAACATGTTTGGGTGAGAATCCTTACATACGAATGGTGAGTATTTATGATTTAAGTTTGAATAATGCCTTACATTTACCAAATCTTTTCTGGAAAGTACATATTGATGTCAGTTGTAATTCAGTTTCTAAGCGTCCAATTTGTGTTTATAATACTAAGTGCATGGGGATGAAAATGGTTAGAATACATCAACTCAACTGATCAAGGTTCTTTATTTTCAATAGACCAAGGAGAAGTATGGAAAAGAGTGCAAGGTAATTTTGTAAATTTACTATTATTGTCTGATTACATCTGAATTGGTTTTTGTTATTAGCTGGTTGCATTAATCAGCATTACACCAGACCATTACCAGACACACACAGTCCAGTTAATATTTCACTGTGATGTTTTAGATCTGTGCACGTCCCTTCACTGTGTTCCGCTGGTGCCCTGGGGTCCGGATGCGCTTTAAGAAGACTGAGGTGTGTCAGACGTGCAGTAAGATGAAGAATGTGTGTCAGACCTGCCTATTGGACCTGGAGTATGGTAATAAATGAAAACCAGTTTAGTTAATGAACAGACAACGTTTACTCATATTTCACACTCCTTGTGCTTATGTTTAAGAAATGAAATGTAAATATCTGATTATTTTCTTGTTCTCTTTATCCTCTCCCACACCATCCCCCCACAGGTTTACCCATTCAGGTCAGAGACACAGGCTTATCTGTTAAAGATGATGTGCCAAAATCGGACGTCAACAAAGAGTACTATACCCAGAATATGGAGAGAGAGGTAATATATTGTTTATTTTTGCTGTTGTATTTAATATCATTCAAAATTTAGCTTGGACTCACTTATAACACTGACTGATAGCAATATCAAAATGTTAAGAAGAATTTTAATAATCAAATAATTACTTTTTGTCGCTGTTCAGTATAGAAGGGAAATACCTTTTTAACATTGAATGTAAATCAGAGTAAAAATTTTATTCTTATTTTTAAGCGTTTCTTGGTCCATTTCATAATGAACGTTGGGCACAATGTGATGAATAATTGTCCAATTCAAATAGCCAGAAAGTCAAAAACCAAAATAGAGATCCAATGTTTGTGGAACAGTGAAATTGTGCTGCAATGTTTTTACTTTAGTACTGCAATATTTCTATGGTCTGCTGCCCTTAGCCACAGCATTGACCATATAAAACTAGGTGATTTGAACATGTTAATATTTTATAACCTTTAATAGACTGTTAATTCATTTTTACCCTCCTGTTTGAAATTCATATTTTTTCGAATTCCCTAAACCGTATGTTAACAAACTCTGTTACAGATAATGTATAAACTTCTTTGTAGAACTTGTCTTTAACTGCCAATAGAATTGTTTTAAGGCTGATTTACTGCTGTGGAGGTGGGTGTCTGCATATGTGAAGTAGGGCTGCACAATATCAATGGCTTTTTTATATATTACCACAGATCAGAGATCATAGGAGTGTTTTTAAGCCAGTATGCATTGAACCAGTCTTTCATACCTTTCCCTGGTTTGACTGGTAAAATGAAGTGGAGTAGAGACAGGGTTCTGGTGCTCAAGCATGTTTATGTACAACAAATACAATGTACACTGTATGTCCAAATGTTTGTGGACAGCCCTGCTAATGCAAGCTTTCAAAAAGCAAGCACTACATTTTTGTCCTGCAAAAATAAGTAATAGTCACCTCCCTTCTGTCTGATATCAGATTGCTAATTCTGATGGCACACGGCCAGTGGGTGCTCTGGGGAAGGCTCCTGGTTCCAGTGACATGCTGCTGAAGCTAGCACGCACCACACCTTACTACAAGAGGAACAGACCACACATCTGTTCTTTCTGGGTGAAGGGAGAGTGCCGGAGAGGAGAAGAATGCCCGTACAGGTGAGCTGTTGGTCAAAACCGGATAGTTAAGAATGTCTTAGTAAATGGTTTTGTTCAGTGGTGATCCTCATTGATGAATTATTTCATTGTTGGCTGTAATACAATAGGCATGAGAAGCCCACTGATCCAGATGACCCTCTTGCTGACCAGAACATTAAGGACCGTTACTATGGAATTAATGACCCTGTGGCTGATAAACTTTTGAAGCGAGCCTCCACCATGCCTAGACTGGACGTACCTGATGACAAATCCATCACCACACTTTATATTGGAGGACTAGGAGATACCATTACAGATTCAGAGCTCAGGTGAGATATTTTGTTTTAAACAAGTTTTAGACAATATATGGATTACTTATGCTGTATGTGATAGTAATGGTAATCTTGTTTCTGTTTTTATTTTCTATTCTTGCTGTAATTTTCAAAATGCAGAGATTTGAACAGCCAAAATGATGAAAATAGCCAATAAATCTGACTGCATATTGGTGTCCCATACCTGACTGTCCCCATTTGGTGTTCTGTTTTGGCTTTTTCTCAGGAACCATTTCTACCAGTTTGGGGAGATCCGCACCATCACTGTAGTGCAGAGACAGCAGTGTGCTTTCATCCAGTTTGCTACACGCCAGGCTGCGGAAATGGCTGCAGAGAAATCCTTCAACAAGCTCATCATTCATGGCCGACGCCTCAATGTCAAATGGGGCAGGTAAGAAGTGACTGAACACAGTGAACAAACTTGAACTTTTTGAACGTTTTAAAGATTCACAGTCTGCGGTTGAGAAATTGTAGTAGACAATCTTAGGAGAAAGAATTTGACCAGATCCATTGCAGACATCTTAAAGAAGTAACCATAATCAGTAAAGTTAAAATTCAGTGGTTACTTTATATGTGACCTTTTTAAGACATTGATCACACGTAAGCATAGATCTATTGCTGTCCATTATGTAACCCAACTATATATCAGAAGTATATCTTTAATGATGGCATGTTGCTTTTATGTGGAATAGGTCCCAGGCAGCACGAGGGAGGGAAAGGGAGAAGGACGGTGTGACTGAGAGTGGAATGAGGCTGGAACCTGTGCCAGGCCTCCCAGGAGGTAAGAGCTGAGGAGCCTGTTCTGGGCACCCAGTCAAACACAAACTCAATGACTGTTAAAAGGATTATAACATCCCCTTTCTTTGCTCAAGGCAAGGAATTGTAAATGGGATTTTCTTAAACAACTGTGAAAACCTACAACCATGCCAGTCTGATTTTTTTTCTATTGTAATAATTTTAATTTTTTAAGCTTATAGTGTCAAACAATGCAGGTGCTGTTTTTAGGACCCTTCTAAAATATTCAACTCCTACATGAAGCTTGGCTGTAGATGTACAGGCCATGCCAGATTTATCCTGTAATACCTTGATAATAATCCTTTAATACGTCTGTATATACTGCACTGTATGTCCTGGGTAGTTTATAACTCAATGCTCTTTTCAACAGCATTGCCTCCACCCCCTGTGTCTGAGGATGATGCCACAGCCAACTATTTCAACTTGGGTCCTAACAGTGCTCCTGCAGTCCTGAACTTAGGAATCCCTCCTCCACCTGGTGTAGCCATGCCACCACCCCCAGGTATGGCTTTCTCCAGCTGTAGACATATAAAAGTACCACAGAATTCATAGTGTAATTATAGGAACATTCCAGAATGTGATGATCGTCTGAATTACCTAACACATTGTTAGTGATAAGCAAACTCATTTTTAGAGTCCATGAAGTTGTTGCAGCAGTTCACAAAGGTAGTCATGGTGACATTGTTTGAGCCCATTTTCACTTCTCTGACATTGTGAACAACACCTTTTCTCTGATCCATACCACTGCCCTACACACAAAACACATAATCTGACTAGTGATCTCATTAACAAGCCTTTTCGGAAGCTTGTATGTGTTTTCAAGCATGCTGAGTAGTGACTAAAACGTGACCTGTAAACTGATTGGCTAGAGCAACTTGTGATATTGAGTATATACTGTTTAAGCTGGGTTGCTATGTTGTATTGTGATACTGCAAATATAATACATTTATTTGTTTCAAAGACCCATTATAAACCCCTGACAGGCTCAAAACAAACATTTACACACAGTAATTTTGTTTATCATAACAGAATAATATATTCTGCTATCACTGGCAGATATGTCTGTCTGGACATGCAGGAAAAGACTGATTAGTTGGCTAATGGGCTAATGCAACAATAATAAAACACTCTTCCACTTTAAGCTTTTATTGTTGTCAAATACATAGAAGGGAATATATATTACTTTTGTGTCTGTTACAATCTAAAAGCTTCTTTTCAATATCCCAGTTAGATACTAACATAGCTTGCCAGCTAGCAAAACAATATATTTTTATTTACCCCAAAGGATGCTTTACAATTCATAAACCTACACAACCCATTGTTTTGGTGTTTGTTCTGTCACCAGCTGCATTTAAGGGGGAGCCATGCTATTGGAAAATGAACCAGATAACAAATGTGAAAAGAATTGAGTAGTGCAGATACCATGCAGTGGGAAAGCATGGGACCATGATAATTGACTAATTAATGAATAACCTCATTATTTCTGACTGCTTTATTTATATGTAATGACTGATCAGCACATGTAATTTGAAGTGTCCTGTGTGGTGTCCCCCTGAATTGAAAAAAGCATATAAAAGAAAACAGCAAAAACCCTAATGTGCTTTCAGTAGTGCACTGCAATCCCCAGGACTAAGGCTGTAAGCCCGTAGGTTATTTTATAAGTGACTTGTTTATATTTATACTAAGACTTCATCGTAAGTCTAAAACCTCTCCCATATCCTGCATTTTTCATGTTTTTCCCTTGAAGCCCATTTATGAGGTTATACTGTCGTAATTCTTTACCTGTTTTTGCAAACTCTCAGTTCTGTTTGGCTGTCTTGTATTGTGGTATTTTGGCTCAAAAACTATCCTGAAACTTTGCTTTTTTCTTTTTTCACCCCATGAATATGTAGAAGCTAAACTGCTGTAGATTGGCATCTTAATGTCAGTGAGTTTGTATTTTTGTGAGCAGGGAATTAAACAGTCGGTTTCGTATATAGACAGAATGAGATGAAGATGGAATGGTACATTTACAATGTGTATATGTCATCATTAGTTTAATTTGGAAAATGCATCTAAATTAATTTAAATAGCTGATCATTTTACAGTGTTGCCAGTAGATAATGTACTAGAGTTTACTCTATTTAATTTTTTACCAAATATATTCTTCAATTTAGAGACTGTATCTGACAACTTTCTGTCAGGCCCTATTGATTGACTGACTTTCTTCTCTGCAGGTTTTGGCCCTCCCATGTTCCACTCAATGGATGCTCTTGCCCCTCCTATGCCCCCTCCCATGGGCATGAGGCCTCCTGGTCAAGTGCACTATCCTTCCCAGGATCCTCAGCGCATGGGTGCCCATGCTGGACGACTTGGAGGCACCTAGATGATGATACTGCTACCTCACTGATGTGTGAATGAACACACGGGCTCTGCCACTGCCCTATTTTTTTTCCATGTCCTTTTATATCTTTAACCATTAATGGACTTTATGGGTTTTAGACATAAAGCAAAATATACAACAAACCTACACATCTATTTTCTAATAATAGTGAAATATCCCTGTTTTTAAATTGAAACATTTGGAAAACCTGTTTCCCCAATTTTTTTTGGCTTTTTTTAATTTGGACTTTCTTAAAGTTTTGATTTCTGTCTACATTTGTTACTTTTATTGTTTTGTGTCAGAGTTTTGCGTGTGTAGAAAGAATTTTTTTAAATGGTCATGCCTTTTTAGACAGTCCTGTTTAAAATAAATCTACAAGAACTGGTTGAAGTGACCAATGAACACCACAAGAGGCCAGTATTGACCACTTTAGTTATCTGTAGGCTCATGTTGTCAGCAATTAGGGACCTCTGCATGAATGAATACATCTTTTTCATTTTGTAAAGTCATTTGTCACCTAAACCCACATAGCCAGCATAAGAAGTGTCAAATATTGAGTTTTGCTTGTAAGATTATTTTGTCTTCTAAGGTGTGATATTAAATTAAAGTGTCTCCTTGCTTTATCCCAATGCTTGAAGCTCATAAAATGGAACAGGACTGTAACAATTTAAATCAGCTGTCTAGCAACACAAATGCTTGATTATGCTTTGATTATTGGCTCACATTGCAGTTGAGGTGATGGCTGTTCAGCTTACTAATGAAACAGAATCTCAAGTCCAGGTGACCGCTCTCCTAAAGGGTTCAGCATCCCAGCACGCGTGAACACCTGCTCTTCTCTGTGGCAATTTTTCAGATTGCTGGTCTCTGCAGTGTATTGAGCTCTCCAGCCTACAGGTGTACGATTGAAGTTGGGTCGGTCACATATTCTCTCCCAGGTGAGGGTGGGCTCTGTGAAGGTCTGCTGCATCTCAAAGCCAGGAAGTGGCAGCGCCCTCATGCTACCTGCTGTCCCTCCAAAAGGCATAGGAGCTCTGTCAATCCAGAGTTGTCCACATTAGTGCAACTCAAAAAAAGTTTGTTTAATTTAATTCAATAAGGTAAACTCTTGGTACATTATTAAGAAAATGATCAAAACTCCAAAAGGAGTATAAATCACTTGCTTGCAGTTTGCAACTTGCTGTATCAAAGCATATTAATGGAAAGTTGTCTGAAAGGTGAAAATATGGCAGGGAAAGAGCTTCACGAGGAGTCGATTGCGGCTGGTGTCACTGCGTCAAGAACCACCACGCACAGTCCACAGTCAACTCTGCATCTACCAGGAGATTTTGGAGCATTTCACGCTTCCGCTTGTTGACAAGATTTATGGAGATGCTGATTTACTTGTTCAGCAGGAAGAACAGCTACACACAGTGCCAAAACTAATACCAAATGGTTTGCAGACAAATATATTATTGTGCTTCATTGGATTTGGACTCAGCAATACAGATGCTTTAGGTGTAATGAATATAAAGTATCTGACAGTTTAACTTTTCCAGAGCATTGTTCAACAAAACAACAGCCAATCAGGTTTCCGCTTATGAAAAAAAGGCCCATCCTTTACCAATCATTTACCTGGTTATTAATAAAGTTCTGAATTTCAACACAGGAGCCAATTAGCTTTCTGGTTAATGTCCCATCCTTTAACAAAAAGAGCCTATCTAGTTTTTGGTTACAATAAAGTCCTGAACTTCAACCAAAAGAGCTAGTCAGCTTGTTGGTTATACCTTGATGTGAAGATCAGTGCTGTTACGTTTCCTGAACAAGCAGAAAAAGATCATTTTTTGTGTGTTGCTGAACAAAATGCTACAAGATTAATTAGGTTTTATCAGATGTTTTAAAATGGTATTTTGTCTTCAGCAAACTTGAGTTGCTCAACCCAGTTCTAGATAAATGTTTGCCTTGTGGAAACACTGTTAAAAGTACACAATCCTCAAGAAACTTTGTGAAGTGAAGAAACTTAGAAGTGCAAGATCCTTGTGGACTTTTTTGGAGTACTTAAGGGACCTTCAAGAATCTCCATGAAGCTTGTCCTTTTATTGAAGGTTCCATGAAGAGCCTTAAGAGGTTCTACAACAGTTTCAAAATGAAGAACTTCCAAAAGTTGCTTAAGGATCACACACTTTTAACAGTGTCCAGGAGCTGCACTCCCACTTTCATTGTTAACAGGGGAGTGAAACATGTTTTGCATGCCTGTGCTTTTATCGGTATCCCATAAAACACATTGCGAGCTGAAAACTAGAGAAGTGAAAATGTCTTGCTCTCTGCTGTCAGTTTTCATCTGGAACATTAAAGCACAGTCTCCACATAAGACAGCATTCATCTCCATACTCAAATGAAAACGAG
Organism: Acestrorhynchus altus; assembly: GCA_034509495.1. NCBI lineage: Eukaryota > Metazoa > Chordata > Actinopteri > Characiformes > Acestrorhynchidae > Acestrorhynchus > Acestrorhynchus altus. Next base: position 17,927,523 of record CM067516.1, read on the forward strand.
GAGAAACCAGCCCCTTTCACCTCTCGATTTCTGACAGCAGTATATTAATGATATCATTGAATGTGTCCAACAGACTTAATATCTTGAGAGTGTGAATGTCATTGAGATTTCTTCCATATACTGCATTAAACAGTTCATTTTAGTCATAAAAACAAAACAAAATCAGTTTTGTCTGGTGAGAGAATATGCTGGACAGTGTGCCTGTAGCATTAGGATCTGCTTGTGTGCTGCCTGCTGTAAGCTGTGTCAGCTGCTGTGCCAGATGCTATAAGATGAGCCTGGTAGTGTGGCGACAGTGTTAGAATGTACCACATGGTGTACCAGGTGCTTTAGAATGTGCTGGATGTGTTGCTGGCTGCTTTAGCATGTACTGGCATACTGCCTCCTGTAAGCTGTCAGTTGTTTTGCCGGCTGCTTGAAGATGTGGTGGCTGGTGTGCTGGTAGGTTTAGGATGTGCTGGTTTGTTTGTCTGCTTCTGTACATTAGGGCTGCCACAGTTATTCGACATAATCATTGCTGTTGAAAATACGTCAACATCAGGATTTTAAGTCAACATATCTTTTTAGTTTATATTTTTTACTTCTAATTCCTGTCATTTTGGTTCTAGGTATCTGTCTCCTCTGCTCCAATCAGTTTTGCAGTTTAAAAAAATTGTCCAATTTGGTGGAGAAATAGGTTTCTAAAGTTTCCAAACACCCAAGGCATGAAGAGAAATTTATGCAATTTATGAAATTAAACATGAACATAAAAAAATGTTAGTTTGCATATTATGCATAGATTTGGTGGCAGACTGCAGGAGTCGTGTAGCCCCTGTAGAGAAACTAGTTAGCTTGTTTTTGTTCCGCAAAAACATCCATAACGGCAGCATTTTGCCCAGCTGCCTTTCAATAAATAAGGTTAACTAACTGTCATTGGTGTTTGTGTTATATTTGGCTGGTCTGCTCTGGTCTTTATGCTTGATGGGCTGTAGCAACATGTTTTATTTACACTGTATTTTAAGCTAATTCTTGTGGGGAATTCCATAAATACATACAATATATCATGTATATCAGTATACATTTTAAATAGAAACTTGGATTTCTTCTGGAGTTGAACTACTGTTGACAAAATAAAAGCAATATGAAGTAAAATGAAATTTAAACGAAAATCTGTTGTTTAGGTTAGTCGAGATTAAGATAAGAGTTAAGAGATTTACCAGATCGTTTGTCAATTGCTTTAAGATGTTGTCTTGTTTTGTTGCACTTACTTGATGTTGTCTCGCTACTTGTCATAAGCTGCTCCATTTTCATAGAGATTTTTATCCAGATATACAAATCTAAATGCAGTGTTGTTTTTTGTGTGTCTGAGGCGACAGACAGATGTTGGAGTGCTCCGCCATGCTGGTGTCTAGATTCCCTTAAAGAAATTCACGTGTACTGAGATAGGAGTTCTCATGTTTATATTGTCCATAACGTCCTTATTACCCAACTGATTTTCACTAAAATTGATCTGCCAATGTTAAGACGGATTTTTTAATATATCAGTAAAATGTATGTATATGTGTATAATGGTGATTACGCTGCTAGCTGTCTGGAGCAGGAGGACAGTATTCAGTCTGATGTTAAACTTGAAGTTAAAAAATGAGTTTAGTATGAGCCCTGGCAGCACAATCAGTGAAAATCCAATACCACTCCCACCAAAACTGTAAGAATGGTTGAAATTTGCTCATATATATTTTGCAGCTAATTCTTAATTAGCAGCTGACCTGTTGAAGCATTTGTAGGTGGCAGGAGTGAATTTGTGGGGGGGTTCTGGCAGTAGAGCATTAATGTTGGCCAACAGTGTCTCACAGCCTTCTGGTTGTTCCCATGGTGTGCAGTAGGACTTTGGGATGATTGTAAAATTGAACTTCTCCCGAGGAACCTCTTTGAGGGGCCCAGAATAACCTAAGAAAGCATAAAATAAGAAAGTAGGTAGCTAAGGCTGGGTAGGCCATGAGTCTTTATGTTGCCAGTCCAGTTTTAGCTACCTGAATGGTACTGATAATGAACTGATTTCTGTTAACATTAAGGTTATGGGTTTAGGTTTTGGCTTGATGACCCTATGGTTAGGGTCAGAGAAAGTGTGAGGTTCAGTCATATCATATTTATTAGATATTAAACATTGAGTTAGATGTCAGTTAAAGACTAAAGAACAATCTAAAAAACTACAAAACAGACCATTAAAATAAAGAAATATAAAAAAGATGCATGCTTTGTCATATTTATAAAGTTTTTCATGTATTAACAGGAACACAACAGTGACATTGCATATGGTCATATGGTCACCTGGTGCAAGAACACTTGGATTTCCTTTTTTTGTTTTCTCAGAAGGGGTGAAGACCTCTGTGACCTTTGGGACCTCAATGTTTAAGAGCTAAAAAGAGGGAAGAACTTAAGAGAAGTAAGTATATTATACTCTGTAATGCTATCCACCTTGGCATCCTCACATCAACTCACACCACACTAGAGAACATTGCTGAGCATATGACCTGCATGATCTTTCACATTAACACTGAGCTTGTATCCTAGGCTCACTCACATTCTCTCATACTCACCCATACTCACGGCCTGCTCTCACTTCAGCTATAGTTTTTTATTTTACTTTTTCAGTCCAGTTCTTTTGGTTCTTTATGACATTTTGTTAGAATTATTTTGGTAGTATTCTGGTGTTGACCAATTGAGGAGGATGGATTCCCTTTTTGAGTCTGGGTTCCTCTCAAGGTTTCTTCTTCCCAGTCTGAGGGATTTTTTTCTTGCCATTGTTGCCGTTTGGCTGCTCAAAAGAGGCTTGGATTTCTGTAAAGCTGCTTTGTGACAATACTACCATTATAAAAGTGCTATATAAATAAACTTTGATTGATTTAATGAGGGGAAAAAGAAACCCTGGGAGCAACCAAAATGTACAAAAAGGGACCCATCTTCCTCTGGTTAACATCATTTAAATTATTTTAATAAATGGTGAAAATCACCTTAACTCCACAGCATGTGATTAGCATTTGTGATGGTAGGTATAAGGAGAGTATTAGAAGATTAGCAAAATAGTAAAGATTATGCCAATGTAGTCAGTAATGGAGGGTTGGCAACTAGTCTGAAGCAGGAAGCAGGTGACCCTGATAGTCTTTCAGCAGTGTCATGTTGGTCACTTACTCAGGAAAGGTAATTTTGTAAATTAGTTTTACCAAATTTCCTCCCATAAATTTTGATATGCCAATTCCTCAATCCATTATAGCCCTCCCCTATCACATGTGATGCTCCTGACACTAGGGAGGAGAAGACGAGCACATGCTGCCTTCAATACATGTGACGCTATTTCGAACTGCCACCTGTTGCATCCTCACTGGAGAGGCAATATGCTTAGAGGAAAGCGCCATGTCCCTATCTCTGATGCTATGGCTGACAGATGCCTGTGCCGACCAGCATCAAATTGAATATGTGATGTGGGGAAAAGGTGCCATCTACCCACCCAGAAAGGGAGAGCAGGCAAATTTCATTCTCCCTCTGACTCCGGCTGCCAATGGCAAGCAGATCCTGGATTCAAACTCATGACCCTAGGATCATAGTGGTAGCTGAGCCACTCTGGGCCTTATTCAGGAAAGGTAAAGAGATGGAATTAGTTCTGTTTGCATTTATTGAACTCAGAGAATATAAACATTATCAGAGCTAGCTATCAACTGAATCTGAATACAACAGCCCCAGAAGTGAGGCTGTGTAGGGCCAGTGCTGACAGAACTGGGCTGATATGATCAAATATTTTGATATTGGTCTTTATTAAAGACCTTGACTGCAGCATTTTGAACTAGATGAACCACAGTTATAGCTGTTGTATTTAAATATGTACATGAATAGTATTTAAATATGTAAACAAATAGTTAGAGTCTTAGTTAACCTTTATAGATCTAGGCGAATTTTATGGTATATTTTCATAGTTAAACATATTTTTATTCACCAATATATTTAGTTATTGTTATTTTCAGGAGATCCCAGGCAACTCAAATTTCATGTTTTTATCTGTAATTTGAGATGTAAAAATATACAGAATTTAAATATTTTTATGAATTTACCATATGCTGATCAACAATTTAAGTGTTTTTGCCTATAAGGACTAAATTACACTATATCTCAGAAAGCCGATTGAAAATTGATAATCCAGAGTATTTTTGAGCTGAAAATGCAAGGATATTTGATGAAAGTTATTTATATAAAGTGTGTATATATATTAGTGTATGATGCGTATCCTTTCTGTAGGTTACTTTGATTCTGAGTTATGAAGCCTAGAAAAAGTCATGTAACTGCCTGCAAAGTGTCAATCCACAACACAATACCATATAGCTCTTCATCATGAATACATTTATATTTTATATATATCATTTTAGTATAAAAGTTATTCATGTAATATTTTACTGTCATGCAGACTTTAGAGACTAAATATAGCTAAACAGTTTAAAAGTAAACCATAGAAAGAACCGTACAATTATGCATTTTTGAATATGTCCTCGTTTGTGTGTTAAAAATAGTAGTGTGATGTTAACTCACACTATCGTGTTTGGATCCAACACTCTCCAGTGTGAACTTCTCCACTCTTTTTTGCCTCTCACGGAACATTCTGGAACCTCTGTTTGAGTGCAGATTCAGCTCTTCCATCATCACATCCTGAGGAACACTGATCTTCTTTCCCAGGTTGAAATGCTCTGATGTGCACGCACACACACACACACACACACACACACACACACACACACACACACACACACTAGTCTGATCTACAATGTGGCCATTTTTTTTTCTACACACTGAAAGTAATTTGTTGTGAAATAAAAAGATCAATTAGAGTTCAGAATTATTATTATTATTATTATTTAAATTTTTTGACATTTACTTCTAGATGGGTTAAATACATTTCCTGGCAAGTTATTTACTTTAGGTTAGGAAAATCAATGAACCAGATAGTTTTACAGTAAACTTTTGGTTTGGTCAATTAACTGTGTCAAGTTCCTTGTTTCAGTCTCCTCTTCAGAAAGTGAAATTAATTCTCAGTTGGGTTAAGATGTGGTGATTTACTTGGTCAGTCTATAATCCTCCACTTGTTTCCCTGATTAAGAGCTTTGTAGTGTTGGCAGTGGGTTTTTGGGCCACTGTCTTGCTGCATAATAAAGTTCCTCCCAATTAGATTGGATACATTTTTCTGGCAGGCAGAGTGTCCCTGTAGACATCTGAATTCATTCCACTGCTACCATCATCATTATACTATCAATGAACATTACCCATGCAAGCCAAAGCCAGTCTAAACCACCTCTCACAATGTCTCTGGTTGTAGGTACACCAGGGATTTTTCTATTCCAGGACTTTCCAGATGGTTGTACTGCTCTCCCCAATGCTTAGTCAATTTACCCTTTTCTCAGTGATGGAATGGGTTGCTTTTCTTTCACAACTCTCTGGTCTTCATGTTGGTGTATCATTTTATGCAGTATTCACAAGAGGTTATTTCATGCTTTTCCAATGCCTAATTTGTGTTAACTCTGGTCCCCAAAAAGCGGTCAGTATCTTACCACAGGACCACTGGATGAGTATTTCTGGTAAGTTTTTGGTTAGTAGCATTGGCTCAAGGATATTATACCAAAAAATAAAAAAATATCAGGCCTATCTGGTTAGACGTAGTTCTATGGTGGTCTGTTTCCACGAACGGACAGAGTAGGGGGCTTATTAACTATTCACAGGCAGATGGGCTACAGTCATTAAATGTGTACCTACCTATTGTGAAGAAAATAGAAAACACAAAACCCACCCAAATGCTGCAAAAATGGGAAAGAAAAAAAGTCCTTTTCAGTTTCAAGCTTTATGTTCAATACACTTTTTCAATAAACTATGACAGTGCCATCATAAATAAGCTCTGGGAGGCTTAATGGTGCAAGGGCTTATAATGAAGTCAGGGAGGCTTCCACTAGTGTTTGTAGTCATTTATTAGGCATGTGTGCTGTGGTTTTAGCAGCTTTCCTATTTAAGGGTCTGTCAGTTCCTGTTAGTGAACATCCGACTTTTTCCTGAGGCAGATTTTCAAAAGACTATCCTAATTTAACTTGGGAAATACCTGCAAATTGGGCACCCAGGCCTTTGTCTGGTCTGTCTTCATTATCTGTTGGATGTCTAAAATTGCTTAATAAACTCCAGAGTTGGTTTTAAACATCACTGCGTACAATGCAATGTATAGGGGTGCAGGGTTAATAGCATGTCCAACACATCCCACACATTTTCAACCGTGGACATACCAGGCTGTGATAAACCATTGATCTTGTTGCTGACCACAGTGCCTCCACAAAACACACATACATCGGTAATCTCCACCAAGAAGATTAGCCGCTGCCATTCAGAAAATCAGAAATTTCATGATTCAATTAATTGTTTCCTAAACAATCCAAATGGACAGGTCACGTATCATGTCCAAAAGAATCATCAAAGCTGCTCTAGAATGTGGAACTGTTGGTGTTCGGTACATGGAAGTGACCCACTCTGAACCTCAAGCCCTTTTGTCTCTTCATTGACAAGAAAATATAAGAAGCCAGTTCGAAAACCTTGAAGATGCCAGAAGATAATGTAATGTGACTGGCTCCCTCGAAAACAAACTGGATTGTTTCAGCTGACTGGGGGTAAAGACACATCAGAATTTCTTCAGCTTGCTACGAAAATATTGGACTGACAGGATACAGAGAGGAGAGCAATGCTATCTGGTAAAACCTGGAAATAACTGCAAGACAAAAATACAGTGTTAAAACTATGCCTGCTCTATGGCTTCTGTGAGCTGTATTACTATAATGAGCCAGTTACAGCACAGGGTTTTCTTTTCCCACAATCCCTCTACAGAAGGAAAATCAGCATATTTCATTCTGAGGCAAAGGCACAGTGTTGCAAACAGTCTTGATAAACAACATCTGAGCATTTTTACCTAAACAAAGTCAATGTAAGTAAATAAATGAATTCTTTGGTGCCTTAAACTGGATCAAATGGTATTAAATTGTGGTGAAATTTGAGAAAAATATTTTGAATGAACGTTAGGTTACAGATATATGTCCTATATTTACATGAATTATTTAAAGCTTAAGCTAAGCTTAATCTCATGAGTAATAATTAAATATATCTGAATACTAATAGTACAGTAATGTTCATCACCCAGAGATGGAAAAACAGACATGTCTCTACTTTATATTCTCAGTCTCATCTTGGTTGAACATCAAAGAATGTCTGAGTTTGGACTCTTCAAATCTAATAGTGCAATTGAATCATTAAATTTGACACTGGTGACTGGACGCATTTGGTGCCTGCTGGTTGTGCAATCAGCTCATGTTTGAGAGGCTTCCGAGCCCCTGCTCAATCATGAGGGGGTGAGTCATCCCTCCTCTCCAGAGGATGGCTATTAGACCCCTGCTGTGATATAGCATTACACATCCTCACACTGCTTCAGCTACCAGGTCTTACCACAGCCGGCGAGACTCAGTGGGTGCTGGCCATATGTAGAGTTTTAATGACCTTTTTTTGAAATTGCCAGTTCTGGACAATTCGTCACTGTCAGGGCAGAGAATCTTTAGACTAACCAAGCAATCATGAATGTTTTCAACAAACTGGAAGGGCTGTTATATCTGTTCCACAGTTGTGGGTTATGACTAGTGTGACTTACCTCCTTGTGCCCCTAAGTACAGCTGTGGAGACCCTTGCTGTCTTTCTTGGGCCAAGTCAGTGCACAGAACACGCATGATGCTCTGAGAAGTGTTGATCAGTGAAAGAGTTTAATCATACAGAGCCGCATACACACATTCTCACTACATACCTCTAAATCACTAATTGATGGTTTGATCTCTTTTCCTTCTGTACTGTAAAAATGTGGTCAGCCCAACTTGTAGCAAAATGTTAAAGTAACTGATAATGTTTATTGAGTTAACTGCTATTCAAAGGTTCTCCTGACTCACATTCTAGTTCTTAGTGTGTGTGTCCCCCCTCCCTTCAGTGTGTTTACTGCACCCATCTGCAGGTTAGGACTCATTAGATTAACTCAGTAAACTGAAAAATTGAAATCTGGATGGGTAGCTACAGAGAACAGAATATTTAATGGAAAATAAATACTAAACAAAGTGTGCATGTGTGTGTGTGTGTGTGGTAAGAAAGTGAGGGTTGATAAATGTAGTTTAGCATAAATGTAGTAAAATATATGTAAACAACCTTCTGAATGGTAGTGCCATCTTGCCCCCAACTGCAATGTGCTTTGTTTATATTGCTAAATGAAATCATCAGTACTTTGAATACAATATAAGAGGAATGAACTATGGCAGGAAGTTGAGGTCAAATTTGGTAAAATGTGTTAAAAACATGTTAATACGCATGTAATCAATGTGATTCATATGTTCCAGATATATTAAGACTTTACCAAGACTTTACCAAGATGAAAGAAAAATATTTATAAATTGATACTTAGGAACGGAAAGATGTTTCATTTTTTTATTTGCCTACATTAGTGTTAACATGAAGGTCTGCTCTGTCTGTATTGGTTTATTAGGTAAGGTCTCAGTTTTCAAACTGTAGTTTCAGCTGGTGGTTTTAAAAATAACAGGAAAGAAATGGAAGGGATATTAGAGCCATGGAATATTTCCAGAGCCCAAATCAAGGTCAAACATGTCAAAAATGGGAATGTTTAAATTGTTTTATTCTTTTTTCTTATTCTTATTTCTTATGTCTAAGTGAAACATCTTGGAAATCATGTGTATTTAAAATCATGCAATTTAAGCTGTAGTATTCATCTTTGCAGTTTCAACAAGAACCTATAAAATGATCCATCAAGTTCTGCCTCAAGATTTGACTCCTCTTCAAATGCAAGGCTATTGGTTTTATTTTAACTTGATTCCAGATGTTATCCAGCTTTCTTAATTTTAATGGAGTCATATAAAGCTGTTATAACCTGTGAAGTTGTAGAGTGTCATACGTGGAGAATAATTGTGTAAATGTATCTGTAACAAATTCATCTTAAATTGTGATTTTAGACATCTTTTAATGTAAGCATGTAGAAAAGTAAAAACCATCTACATCATGCAATGTGATGCTGTTGTTGCCAGACTTACCAGTTTATGAAGAGTGTACCTCCTGTCCTATACTGATGTGGGGCAGAATGGATATGACCTGGCTTAAAGCTCTTCTATTTCCCTGTGACGGGCACAGGGATGCAGACGGACCCTCAGTTATGTCTTGGTTAGATCATAAGCTTATAATAGAGCAGAATGTGCTGTAGAGTTAATGGACTAGGATTAGCACGGTGGGTTTCTCTGTCCTCCCCTCTAATAAAAACATGATCCACAACTGGCAACTAGCCGCGTCACGCCTAATTATGTCCACATAGTTCAAAATCACATATTAATGGGGATATCTGTGGTAAATGTTGAACCTGGACCTGTTATCTCTGGCTTCTCGCTCACTTTTCACTCATTAGCTTTCAGAGGTCGGTGAGAGGTCTACAGTATATCTGTGTAAGGGTGGTAGCTCACTCATAGGCCCTTTACACCAGTGTGGAACAGGTTCTGTTCTGGTTTGTGAACCTTATTTTCCACCAAGGAAATAGATTCTGGAACCTGAAATGTTGGTTTGCAGCAAAAACCAAACATTAAGTTTTTCAGTGCAAATCGTTGTTGGTGTGTCTAGTTGTACAAGAACATGGCGTAATGACATAACATCTTCTTGTACACTGTATTATTCTACTTCTTATTGCCAAATGTTGAGCCATGTTTGATCCACATTTGTATTTTGGAGAAATACAAATATCTGTAACAACACAAATGCTCACAGGTAGTCTACTCACGCTGCCATCTTCTCACTTCCATTGTATTCTGATGTCGTTTGTATTCTGGTTCCACTACAACTGGTGTAAACACAACTTGGTTCACTAAAGAACATCAAGGTTCGAATGAGCCAGAACAGAAACACTTTTGGTATAAAAGCCCTGTCAAAGGCATTTGAACCCATATTGTCTTGGTAGTAGACAGACGCTCTACCAAGTGAGATGCCACAACCACATGTGCTTTGAGGAGACATATGCACCACCACAGTCATGTGTAGAAATGCTCCCCAAAATAAAAGATGGTGAACTGGCTTGAGGGAGAAGAGTGAGAAGAGTGTTTAACGACTTTAAGATGGTTCCACTTTCCTAAACAAAGAAAACAGAGAAGAGAGAACCGGAGGGTAAGATAGGTAAGAGTGTGCCCACACTTTTCAACCCTTTCAGCTTTCCACCCAAAAATACAATGAGACGAAGATCCAGCATGGCTGGAGGGGTTGGAGCTCAGGGTTTATATAGCCCTCTCCACAGCTGTTGGTGCCTGAGCTCAATTAAGATCTTTATTTCGTAGTTTTTGTGGGTCAGCAAACAATATATTAGCTGTAGTTTGACTGTTGTACATAAACAATGCTGATTCAATGTAAAGAACTAAAGAACATTTTATTGTCACAATATCATTTCACACAATGACACAAAGGATGCACACATCAGTCTATCAGTCTATAAATGCTACATAAGCCAGCAGAACACAGCCTCAGAACTGAGGCTCCCAAAGCTTGAAGAAAATCCAGAAATAGAGCCTCTTTAAGATGGCTCCACCACCACATTGCTTCAAACTTCCTAAAGCTACAAACCTTCAAAGCTGAAACCTATATCCACTTGGGACTGGTGTACTGAAAGTGATGCAGTTTTAGCATCATTTGCTGTCAAATGAATTGTTTCAAAACCATCTGTAAGGTCACCAGGAAACTGCAAGAGACAAATCAGAAGCAAGCTTAGTTGGTCAGAATGACAAACACAGCTTCGTTGTCTTTTTTTCTGAGAATAGACACTAATGACTTGGTTAGAGAATGAATGATGAACAGCGGAAGGCTGCTTTATGCCCATCGTTTAGGATTCATCTTACATAACGTACAAAACGTTACAAAAAGCAAATGCCTGCTGAAATCTGTTGTACATGATTTAACAGGGCTATTTATATCTCAAAGATCTGACAGTGCCTTTTGTAGAAAATGACATTTGCAAGCAGGTTCATTTCTTCTTATTTACAATGTTGTTGCTGATCCAGTTCATTCCATCCTGAGAATTGGGAGGGGAAACAAATGTTAGCATAATTCTAAGCACATTTTAGTGTATAACACATCAACATGATACACAGCTTTAGCTCTGAACCTTTTAATAGACAGCGAATGAGATCAGGTGATAGTTCTTGACTGATTCTGAAGGTTCTTATTATAGACTTATACAAATGTTTGGGCATCCTTGGTCATAGGACACATTTTGTCATTTTTCAACTGAGAAATAATTTAATTGAGTAAACACAACCTCAGTAAATAATCAAATTTTGAAAAGTGAATCATTGTTGATATCAATATATTGCAACACCATTTCAGCATCATCACATTTATAACTCATAATTTTAAATGTAATATTGATTTATAAGTGTTCTGTTAACTTTTTCAACATTTTCTCAATATTGAAACAACAACTGACAAGGTCATTTATGTGCCAGCTGAGTCGTCTGTCCCTGCCCTATGGACACAATTATTTCAACAATTAACAAGATTTTAATAGTTGTTGGGAGTGAGTACAAGATCTGAGTAGTCTGAGAATGATTAACTTGATTTTTTTTCAACTGAAAGTTCCTCATTATAATTGGTGACCTCCAGTCTGATTTGCAAATCAAGCCTTTGTCCAAAAAACATCAGAGCCTTTGTGATGCTTGAGGTGCCTGAACTGTTGCAAAAGGACAAATGGACCATTTTTAAATGTATGTATGAAATGTATGAAATTGAGAGTATTTGTGCATAAAGAGTGCCCAGACTTTTGCTAATGCATTTTTATGTTATGCATTTCATGTATTTATTGATTAAAAAAGAATAAGATGAAAAAACTAATAGACTAAAATTAATACAATTAATACAGCAGGAGCCACACTTGATCTAATATTTACAAAGTACACATGAAAAACGTAAGCAGTTCTCTTATTACCACAGATGTATTTGATCAGCCAAATAGTGCCCGAGGCTAATATATGAGACCACACTACTGTATAAATCAGAACGCTCTCCTTGACTAAACCCTTGTGCACAAATAGACTTAGTTATAAGGTTTCTCAAACTATAAAATACCGACTGATCGCCAAAGGGCCTCAAGATACTTTTGGGTGAATAACAGTTAGCTGGTTTGAGAGGCATAGATCACTAATGGAAACTCATGTCATGAGTGCACACAATCAGTTTTATCTCAGTGTCTGGCTGGGACCAGCTCAGCATCTTGGTCTCAGTTCTGTATTATGCTCTCTTAAAGTAGAGTACAATCAGACAATGGGCAATTTGAACCACCACCTGTACCTGTTCAACTATAGAGAATATCTGTAACTCTTAGTTAAACTTTTCTTTCCTTTCGTCTTTCATCTTGCTGCAGAAGAGTATTTTTGGGGGATTTCTAGTAAATCAACCTCATCAAAAGTAATTTCTCAAGTATCAGATATATTGATGAAAATACTTACTTATACATACATGTTTACATTAAGGTAAGTCAGATATTTGGTATTAAAATTAGTCTCAGCCTGCACCTGTTTATTCATGCAATTACCTAATCAGCCAATTTGGCACCAGTGAAATGCAGATAAGATTATTCTTATGCTTATGGTTATGATTCAGCAGCTCATAATATAACATCAGCATATTAGCATATAACATCTAGCATAATTGTTTGTGTTACAATTAGAATTGGACAATATATACTTATTAGTGGAATTAGACACATTTAAGTTAACTTTTCTACTGTTTTTGGACCCCATGGCTCATCTTACTCTAAACTACTGTTGGAGATGATTTAGGAATGCGGTGCACAATAAGATGGTTACGTTAGCTTTGTTTCTCCCATGCAAAACTAACAAAGCAATCTTCAGGCACCAAACATGTCATGATTAATCAGTTCAGTTTGTATTGAAGAGAAAACTGTAAACTGACATTCCTTTCTCCAATTTTGTTATGACTTTACTAGGTTTCCCCATCATTTGATGCTTCAAATCAGGGACAGTGAGGGCCACCATATGCTGCTTCTGAGACATGTGAAGCACCACTGCATCTTTTCCTTTTTCCTGATAACACCGCTAGATATCTCAGCATGTTTTTGGGAGAATGCTTCCTGCAATCCGTTACAACAGCTAATACACACCTTTGTGGATTACATTATACACAGTGATTGGGGACCCACTCAATCCTCCCACACTGAAGCTGGTTGTTCTTGAGTGAACCTCTGGATCCTGTTACCTTTCATTTTTCAGGTTTTGCACATCTATTATTAAGTCTCACCTGTACACCCTCTCCAGACACAGCTGAGCAGGCCTGGATCTGCCACTCTCTGTCTCGGTATGTGTGCAGGTTGAGCCCCTCTGCGATCTCACTTGCTGGGGATGCCGTGGCCAGATCTTGCTTATTGGCAAAGATAAGTACTGGAACTCCCTTCAGATTCTCCTCATCAATCAGCTCTGAAAGTTCCTAGAGAAATGGCTTCTAATGAGACATTTTGTTAACCAGTATTGCACTGAGTGAAGGACTGCACTTTTAAAGATATCAGTGTATATATATATATATATATATATATATATATATATATNACAATGATCCAAAACACATAAGCACAAGTGTACCTCACGATAGCTAAAAATGAGTAATGTTTTTAAAAGACCCAGTGAAAGCCCTGACCTAAACCCTATTGAAATGTTGTGACAGGACCTGAAACATGCAGCTCATGCTCTATGGCCTAAAGATGTCACTGAACTAAATCTGTTGTGCAAGGAGTAATGGGTCAAAAATAAATGAAAATATGATTATGTCAATGTTCTACATAAAATCTACAAATAAATCAATAATACTTATAATTTGTTTTTCAATAATATTTGAAATTTAAAGTCTAAAAAACCTAGAGATGACACAGAACACAGGTCATTCTGGCAGTAAAGACAAAGCAATGTTTCAGGTGACATTTCTCTAAGCCCTCTATCAGTGTATATATATATATATATATATATATATATATATATATATATATATATATACTGAGATCTTTAAAAGTGCAGTATACTAGTGCATCTTACATCTTACAGTGCATTTTAGATTTGATTAAAAACTGTTATATATTCATTACATTAAAGTGAAGTCAAGCCGTTTTTGCTTAACATTTGCTCTCTATGGCTCATAGCTCATACAAATCATTAATCCAGTACACTATACTTCATCTAGTTCAGCACATGTAACCACACTCACAGGGAACACTGCTGAACAGTTGTCCAGAAGACGATCATCAACACCCCCCACAAAAGGAGCACTGTATGAAAGCATATTAATGGAAAGTTGACTAGGGGAAAATGTGGTGGGAAAAGGTGTTTGAGCAACAGGTAAGACCACAAGAAGACTGTCAAGAAAAATGTATTCAAGAATTTGGGAGAGCTTGACAAGGAGTGGAGTGAGGCTGGTGTCTATGCATCAACAACCACCACGTACAGAGGCCCCAACTGCACCATCCCTAATATCAAGCCTGTCTCTGAAGCAGAGACAGCATCAGAAGCATCTTTCCTGGGCTAAGGAGAAAAATAACTAGTCTGTTGCTCAGTGCTCCAAAATTCTTTTTTCAGATTAAAGTAAAATCTGCATTTCATAGAGTCTCAGCTCAAGCTCCTCAAGTCTGGAGGAATAGTGGAGAGACACAGAATCCAAGGTCACTGAAGTCCAGTGTGATGTTTACACAGTCTGTGATGGTTTAGCGGCCATGTCATCTACTTTTATTGGTCCACTGTGCTTTATCAAATCCAGAGTTAACACAGCTGATTTCCTTTTCCAACAGGACTTAACATCTTCCTACAGAATGTCTTATATATCTTATGAAATATGTGAATATTTTAAGACATATGTATTATATAATATATATATTATTAAATATTTTAAGAATATTTCTGATTTTTATGAGCTTTAAACCAATAAAAAAGGCTTGAAATATTTTAGATTTAGTCATTATTGCAATTAAATTATGAAAAAAATAAATAGATACACAGACAGTTTTGTTTGTATTCCTTTTCCTTACCAGGCCTGTTTCTTCAAACCTCTTCTTGTCAGCACTGTCAATGACATAGATCTGTGAAGGAGGGGAAAGGTCAGAGTTGAATTTTTCTAGTTGCAATTTGTGTTGAAATTGCAGCCATTGTGAGTTAAAGGGATTCTTTAGCTTTGAATTCTTATTCTTCATCAACAATAACATTTTAACTTTATTTTATTTTACTGTTTCAAACTGCTGTTCTAACTTTAATCCATGCGTGGCAGCAATGCTGGCTGAAAAATCCAAAATAATGGCTAATTGAGTCTAATTTTTCCAGTCTGCAACAAAATGAAACTAAAATTTTGTAAATGTGAAAAACATACCAAGAGATCAGTGTTTTCCAGATACTTTTTCCAAAAGGGTCGGATCTTCCTCTGTCCACCGATGTCCCACACATTCAGTTTCATACCATGACACGTTACACTCTTAATATTGAATCCCTAAAAGAGTCATGAAAAGCAGACATGAAAAGCAGTACAGCTGCAGTGCTAGTTCATCTTTACTCCAAAACTGTTTTTTATTGTCAATATTTACCCAAGGCAAGACTATATTTAGCTAGCTCCTTAAGTAGTCTACAAATTCTCAGATTTTATCGTTAAGTAATCTTCAACCATGGGATTAAAGACAGTTCCAGATCTGTGTACTTAGAGAGGATTCACTCTGCTCACAAGAATGTTAGGTGCTGCTCCAGAAGTTGGTAAAGAAATGTCATGAGCAATGGACAGTGTTAAAGAAGAGTGTGTTATCAAGCCAGGTTGATCTAGTAGAGTGTGGGGAAGCTTTAACCTAGTGATTGACAGATCATCACTGTCTAGCCATTAACTACGATATTAGCAGGTTCAACTCTACAGTTCATGGCCTTTACAGACTTTGGACTAGAAGGAGACTGAAATAGGCCTTACAAACAGCCATGTCCTGTTATGACCTGGTCTACCGAGAGTCAACAGTTTAGAGTGTCCCATTAGCATTTCTAGTCCACAAGGGTCTTATGATTAAAGGAATTTGGCTAAAGACTACTGGAGTTGTAAACATTCAATCCACAACCCCTTACTAAATAAATAAATGAATTAAAGGGAGGATTGCTTTCATATTGAGTGCTCAATCATAATTAACCTGTGGTCCACATTTCCATCACTGTAGAACTTCCTTCACTTTGTGTTTGATCTTCTAAACCAAACACAATAAATGTGTGAATAATCCATTGGACCCATTGTAGGCAGCTGAGAAATGCAGCCAACTTGTGGAGCAATACAACAGATGTTTCCTTCTTGGCCCTCAATTACCCACACTTCTCTGTGCATGTACCACGAGAAGAAAAAAAATACAACAAATACCCAGAACCACATAAAATGTGAAAAACAATGCCTCCAGAGCAGAGGTCATTTAAATTGTTAGCTTTTAGTTCCTGTGCAAGTTTTGTGCCACAATTACAAGAGGTGTGGGACCTTTCTGGTGATATCACCACACAGTATAATTAGACTGTTCCATTTGTGTGACAAATCAGAAGCTGGCTGTGGCTGAAATTGATCCCTATTTTTATTATTATTATTATTATTATTATTATTATTATTATTATTATTATTATTATTATTATTATTATTATTATTATTATTATTACATTTTATAGGGATAGATTATTGTTCTGCACTGTTTGCATAAAGAACACATCTGAGTGTCTGAGCTGTATATCAGACCTGTACACACACACAAACTGAATGCTGAATTAAAGTTCATGGAATAATGATAAATTCAACTCACATAGTCAGCTATGATGTTTACTATGAATTACCAGTGAATTTGGGAGATTACAGTTCCTTCAAAACCATGCATGAATTGCACTTAAGGATTCAGAAAATGGCTGACATTATCATTAGTGCCCTAAAACATAATGAGGGAATAGGAATCCATTTGGGTCATAGCCAGTGTCTTCTTAGGACTATTCCAATGTGGATGCACCGACCTCAGCTACAGCCTAGGCTGTGGAACGCAGCTAATGAGAGAGGACCCAAGCTGTGTAATTATTTCTAGATGCTTCTTTCATTCTTCAGGAAAGATATCATTTTTGAGCTTCTGTCTATGACAGCAAATATAAACTGTCAGAACACCTGTTCTTTCTTCCTGACACTCTCCTGCTGTTAAACGCTTGTCATGTAGGTGTGTACTGTCAAATATGTTGTTGTTATTTGCCCCAATATTCTCTGTAGAGAGCAGTTAGCTTCTCACCAGGATCCTCTAGAACAGCTCTTACAGACTTTCCTGTTCTGTTCCCCAGTGTAATATGTGCAATTTCGTCTCTGCTTGCTGCTCATTTCAAATGGATTTGCACTTGATTTGTGCAATGTGTTTCTTCCATGATGGTTAACAGTCTGACCTCCTGAACAGGGAGATTAACCTCAAGAACATTGTGCAGTCACTTGGGTGGATATCCAGAATACAGCAACATGCCTGTTATAAGGTCTCCTCTTAAGGTCATACTTCTGTTGAGTTCCATAATGACAGTCAATATTAGATAATTATAGTGAGTCCAATTATGAAATGCACCAAAGTGTCATTGTAAGAATAGTTTTGTATACTCTTAATGCATGTACACTGCTAGGACAAAAGTAATGGGACACCTGATTTTGTTCTGCCTTTGTTGGAGTTAGAATGAGAAATGAGAAAATTTCCTCTCTTTGACAGCTCAATGCTGGGGGTTTTATACCCCTCTAGGTGTCTGGCATAGGCATGATATAAATAGGTCCATGTTTATTATCTATTGGCAGTAGTTCTCTATAAAGATGAGATAAACTGGATTTGGATATTTAGTGTATGTAAGCTGTAGCTTATCTTATATAGCTTATCTATATAAGATGTATCACACTTTTTACATAAACACTTTTGTATTCAGTTCATAGAACATAACTACCCATAATTCTCCCCATCATTATATAAACACCAAGCATAACACCTTGTGATGGCAGCAGGCCATGCTGCTTTCATAACCTAATGTCTCTCAGTTAGGTAAGTTGAGGCACCTAAGGATTCAGATCATCTTGTAAAAGCAGAGCTTGGATGAATTTTGAACTTGACTGGAACAGAAGGTTTGTCATGTCTTACCTGGGTTGGAGTGATAGTGTTGACATCTTCTGAGGCAAGTTGTTTCAATAAGGTGGTCTTCCCTGCATTATCGAGACCAAGAAGAACTATCCGAAGCTCCTGTTCTGTTGTGCCCTTTAGTTTCTCAATGACAGAAAACAAGCCCTAGGAAAGCCATAGTTCATTGTTTCAATAAGAATGGGATCTGGGCAAAAAGCAATGTAAAGCAGGAGTATGATTCATAGTTGTCATGTAGAACTTGACCAGATCAAGTTTATTTAAAGCAGAAGGACACAAATTTGGGATGCACAGTATTTTGTTGCAGTATTGTTATATAGTCTATGTACCAGAGGCAGGTTATGTCAGTCTAATACCATTTATTTTACTGCAACCTAGCAGACACAGAGGACAATAATAATATAATTACATACTGTATCATTGATTTGTCTTTTGAAAGACAAATCTCTCTGCTGGAGATTCCTGTATTTTTAATACCACATTATATATTGCAGACAAAATGTCTGTTTTTATTCCCCAAGAGTGTTTTGAAGCCCAACACCAGCTGTTTACCATACCTACATTGGTGCAGTTAATATCCAAATACATATTTAATTATTCTTAAATTCAAAAGTATACTCAAGCAATTATGGACTCTCTAGGTTTGATTTGAAAAGACTCAAGCTTCACTGAACCATGGTAGAACCTATTAAGCCAACATACCTTTTGGACTTCTCCCATGGTGGTATGACTTGTAGAATATACAGAAGACCGCAGCTACATTCTATGCAGTATATATCCAGGTGAGTATTGGCCTGTCCAGGTCGTCTGCAGTCAAGGTACAGTCCTTCACCTTCCGTCCTACTTCCCGTCTAACACAAGTTCAAACTCTACTTAGGAGGGTGGAGTGTTTCTCTTTTCGGTTATCTCTGTCTTTATGCCTGGCCTTCTTCATGTGTGCCATAGGAAGAGTAGGACAGTGGAAGAGGGGGAAGGGAAGGCCCAACCTGGATTAACAGGCCACAATTAGCAACGTCTCCACCCGCCTCCCCTCCTCTCGCCTCCTCCAGCCTCTCTCCTGCATTAAAGATTTACCTGGATTATCCCTCCCCACCACCTGCTTCAGAACAGCACCCTAGCACTCTGCTCTCTCTCTCTCTCTCTCTCTCTCTCTCTCTCTCTCTCTCTCTCTCTCTCTCTCTCTCTCTCTCTGTCACACAGCAAACACCGGGAGACACTGCTCCATTTCTGAATTACACACTAGGGCCCTTCTTTCCCCATGTCCTCAAATTAAGAGAGTAGTAATTGCAATCCTAGATAGCAAGTTTGTTATAGGTCCACTTTATCTAAGGAATGACAGAACATATGTGAGCGAAATACGGAAGCCACATCCTACCCTTTTTCTATTGTCAACTGTAATAGGTTTGCATTGCAGCCACATTTGACCTGCCATCCCAAAAACCAACCCTCCACTCAACCACACATACTTCAACTTGGTCATTACTGTACCGTATGTGGCTTAGATCTTAAAGTAAAAAATGTAATATGTGGGAGACAAGTAAATGTCAGCTATACACAGGTCTGGGCCATTTTGGGTTCACACGTTTTCAATCGGGGGCGGGTCTGGCATGGTGATGACCATGGTGTCTCCTCAAATAGTTTTGTTGGTTGCCTCATCCAAGACAAAAGTGGGACTCGTTACTGAAGATGATAGTCTGTCATGAGTCTGGCTATGTTAATGTGGTGTTGAGGGCAGTTGTCATAACAGTCACATGCATACTCGCTGAATGTCCGCAATCACATCTGTTGGGTCACTCTGCACATCAGACAATCTGTCGGTTCTCCCTCTAGCATATCATGACCATCAATAGGAGGTTTCAAGGCCTTAACAAATTAGGACACATTTTGGAACATTCAGACCCATTTAATAGTTTAAGTGGGTGTATATGTTTCTTTAATTAAAGACCTGGGTTTTACACTCATTCAAAGAATTACTTCAAAGAAATCATCGAAAGGCCAAGGCATTCATATCCTGGATGAAACATCCACCCACAGCTGTGTATAATTATAACTTTTCTAAATTAGTATCAATAGAGTGGGGTTCAGCATGCAAATACTGAATTCTTACATCTGTTTCACAACTTCTCAAACATCATAAAAGCATAACTTGCAGTCCGGTAGTTATGTTGTGTCATCAATCTTATTACGTGCTCTGTGCAATGTAGTGCAGCTCCTGTACAGCAGAGGGTGATAGGACCCAGTATGAAATGAGTATATGCAATCAGACCAGAGAGTTTGCATGTTCCCAGTATTTTTGGAGAATGGAAGTATCAGTTTTAAGAGTTAAGGAACCATACATTTATTTTGCATTCTCACCTCTGCTGTTAAGTAGTTTCATTAGATCTGGATAGATGGCAGCAGGCTCACTCTATAAAACATACACAACTGTTACTGTTGCAACGTTTGTTCAGTGGTATGAATATCAAATCAGAAAGTTATACATACCCTGTAGTAAATCTAAAGCACTTTGTTTTTGGCAAGAGACCTCAAAATCATTTTAACTAAGTAAATGGATGTTTGAGAGTGAGTCAGGATTCCCCCCAAAGGGATATTCATAGAAGCATACCAGCATTACCACTTCTTCCTTCCTTCAAAAGGCCATCTCTCTGGGGGATTAAAGCATCCGCTGTGGCACAGAGGAGACTCTGACTTAATAAGTGACAATAGGGGGCATCTTCATTCAGCCAGCCAGCCTGGCAATAGATCTGTTCTCGCCTAAACCTCTGATGCTCTTTCACTGGCTTCCAGATTGACTGCTGGCCCTTTATTAGCTCTTTCTGCCCTATGGTGGTTCCCTCCTGACACGACTTGGAACAGAATTTCTGACAATTACAGTCTAAATAGTCTCATGCACTCATATTGAGTTTCACCATGGGGTTTAAAGGTACTGATCCAAGTTACTTCCAAAAGAAAATTAAAATGCTTTCCCTTCATTGTCAACTTTGCAATCAGGGAAGGTGTCATGCTATGGTCTAGACGTGGAGATAACACCATGTGAAGTCAGCACTTTATGTGGACAGCAAGTTGTGTGATCACCTTAAATGTTTTCTCAAAACCTCTCTATAACTACACTATCTATAACTATCATCTATAACTGCACCTTGTATTGGTGTAGGACTTTCACAGTCCTTCGCGTTTTGTGCAGATGTCTGTATATAACACATATCCAGTACCAAATATTTTGTATTAACCAAGCAAAATACTTTATCCCGACATTTTAGATCCAGTGGTAATTGGTTTCTCTCACTTGCTTAAATTTCCATATAGATGGACATATAATGGAAAAACACATTTGTTTGTTAATAACATGAAATTGTTTGATGCAGCATGTAAACATAGTTTCAAAACATTACACACACTCCAGAGTCCATACAGTCCATATACAAGGATCAGTCATAACATTTGTACCATAATATTGCATGATGTACAGATCTGTCAGTTTGAGAGATGGACTCCACAAGACCTCTGAAGGCATCCTGTGTACCAAGTACATTAACAGGTGGTCCTGTAGCCCTGTAAGGTGTGAGTGAGGCCCATTACTCTGCTGCTGGTTTACTGGTTGTTTTTTCTTGAACCACTTTGGTAGGTGCTGAGCAGTGCATAACAGAGAGAAAAACTCACAAGACCTGCCTGGTGTTATGGAAATGGTCTGGTTCACTCATTTAAAGTAAAAAATGGCTCAGATCCATGTTGCCCATTTTTCATACTTCACACATCACTGCTGATTGCACATCAATATGTCCCACTCTTGACAGATTCCACTGTAGATGAAGAAAGTGTATTGTTTTTTTTTTTAATTTCACTTGGTATTATTGTTATGGCTGAATTTGTTATTTTTGTGTATATATTTGTGTATATATTTGTTATTTTGTGTATATTTTGTGTGTGTATATATATATATATATATATATATATATATGTGTGTGTGTGTGTGTGTATGTGTGTGTGTGATGAGACACAGAGTGTCTCAGTTTGTACTGAATGAGACACAATACTGGAGAGCCAACCACATCAGAGGTTATTTTCATATATCATGTTAAGGTCAACAGCATGCTTATTTGTAAAGGATGATGAAAAGTTGGAAAATGTTGACATAAACATAACTTGATTGGTATGACTGGTAACCAAACAAACATCCAAAATGTGGAGAACTAGCCCTTAGATACTGTATGACAACTATCAGCATATTTTGCCTATTCATCATGACTTTATAATAAACATAACGTTTACACTTCATATTGTACTATTATTGGACATCTATACTTTTACTTGTTTGGAGTGTTTTGACCCATTCCTCCTTTCAAAAGCCTCCTAGAGCTCTATTCAAATAGAATTAGTTTTACATGGGGAGGTGAAGTAATATAATTTTACTACAGGATGTCAGTAAAATTTATGACCAATTCCAGATAAGATATCTTGGCATAAATGACTGATATTACAGTGGTCACTCAATATAGGCACATCACTAATGTAATACATGGCACAAGATGCATGGCTTGAACTCAAAGTCTTATAACCAATTTATAATAATAAAAATATTGAATGTTAATTTGAATGTACTGCAATTGTAAGTGCATTTTGAAATTAAACAATATATGCCTCAGTACTTGAAAAAAAATCCTTCTGAATAAGGCTTAGGTCTGTGAAGTTCTTGGACGATCTTGCATGTACTGTGAGAATTGTCCTACTGTAGAAGCCTTCTCATCTTTAACATTTCATATGGCGGTAAGTTTGCTTCTAGAATTTGCTGGTATTTAATCAAGCCTATTCAACAGAATCTAATTTAATTAATTGAATCTATACCACAGCAAGTACAGTGTTTCCTGTACCACTGGCTGCAATGCAAACCAAAAGCAATATTTGTGCTTAACAGTTAGAGAGGTGTTCTTTTAAAAGATTCTCATCACCCTGAAGAACCATTTTTGACATCTTTATTTTCCAGATTGTAGCTATTTAGAGAAACAAATCTGCTTCTGAAGGCCCTCATTCCACAGCAAAATCTCTCATTACACACAGATATATATTTTCATTCTGCTACTGATCTTTCCTAACTGTGTCCTGCCAGCTGCTGTGAGATTTACGAGAGTTCATGGAATATCTGGAAAGACGTGAGCAATCTCGTAGCTTCCCTTTTTCCCCCACCAACCCCAGCAATGGTGTCAGCATCACTGATTACCTTATTTGCTCTCCCTATAAAGGAAATGCTTGTGTTGCCATCCATTCTTGGTACGTTAACTGAAACAGAGAATAGTGCGGTGAGCTGGCTTCTGACCACATATGGATCGCTGCACATGGCTATGATCGGAGGGGAACAGGTATCAGTCTCTGAAGGAGAAGAGAATCCGGTTGCCTCTGGTTGGCCAGCTGGTCTCAGCCAGTGAAGGCTGGTTTGACTTCATGGCACACCAAGACTAATGCATTTACCTGTTATAAAGGTATTACGTATCCTGTCTATTAAGGGCCCACAAATGTGACCTAAGTTATTTAACACTGGGTTTCACAAATGCTAGTGGGAATTAATGTTTTACAGTCAGCCCTACCTAAGGCCATGTTGGCATTTGGTTTATATACTTTCAGTCATAAAGACATTTTGTTTCACTCGAATGAAAACTCCACCCATTTCTTTTAACAAATCCTGTCTAATTCATTTACTAAACCCCTCATAGTCGTTTAGTTTGAAATCGTAGAGGAATTTACCAACTCCAGTATCTTTAATGTGATGTTCTCAGCACACATATGTGCATTTATTATCTGGTTCTAATGGATCAGTGAACCTATGATCACTTTTAATATGTAACGTTCCATCCATCTATCATCTGCTGCTTATCTGGGGTCTGGGTCATGGGGCAGCAGCCTAAGCAAAGAGGCTCAGACCTTCTTTTCCCCACCCACCTCTCCCAGCTCTTCTGTGAGGATAACAAAGCATTCCCAGGCCAGCCGAGAGACATAATCTCTCCAGTGTGTCCTGGGTCTTCTTCAGGGCTTCTTCCCGTTCAGACGTGCCCAGAATACCTCATAAGGGAGGTGTCCAGGAGGCATCCAAACCAGATGCCTGAACTGCTGAAACCTCTCGATTTCTTTGGGTACTAGTTTTAAGCACCTTTGTGATGTAGCTGTATGTGATGTAAACAGACACCATACATCCTTATTATTTCCTAACAGTCCCATGAAGAACAATTCTGTTCTGTAAATTTCTCTAGAAAGAGAGAATATGCAGAAATGTATTCCAAATAAATGAAAAAATGAGAACCTTTCAAGAGCCATTTTTATAAACGATCCATTGTAACATGAACACAAGCTTTGGTTTCCAAACTTTACATTGAAATTCACATAAACTACCTGAAAGTAAACCACAAAATCTCTTTGAAGACCTGATAGAATGTGTATAAGTTCTCTAAACTAAAGTACGATTAGTGTTCTGCCTCACAGTATGGCCTGTAGTCTGTTTCAGGTAACATTAGCCAGTAATAACTAGCTTTAAGCAGCCTGAAGGTTTCTCAGGTCACCAGTTGCATGGTCAGTATGTTTTCCCACTGAGTGAATTTTATACCTAGCAGAGCTGTTTTATGATGGAGACGTGTTTACACAGTGATAGGCGGTTCATGTGAGCTGAAGAACCTTCTCTTCTGGTCTACAGCACTACACTACCCTGCTATACTACTATGGACACTTCTGAGTCTTTCCACCAAAACCAACATTTCACTCTTCTGTCCAGAGAAAAGGTATGTAGTTTCTTATTGTCTCATTGTAAGTGTATATGTACACATGCAAGATGCTCTTTTATTTCTGAATACATGTTCCTTCATGTCTCCACTGGTGGGGAGATGTGCTTACATGCACCATATTTAACAAAATTCATCCATTATTTACTTTGAGTTTAAAAGATAAATAACACTGCTGTAAAAACTAGTACCTCATGGTTAGAAACAAAGTACTGTTGCATGCATTTGAGGAGAGACACTAGAACTGACAGATTATTATCAATAAAGCACATGATAAACAAGTGTTCCTATAAAGAGACTGGGGGAGCAAAATAAATGAATGGTGTACTCAGAAATGAATGGTGAACTACAGTTTTTGTTCGGCCCAAATGTGGCCCACATTGGAGCCATAAGTGCCAAAAAAGGCCATAAGTTGGTCCAAATGTGTCTATCTGGGAATATAAGTACTAGTCTAGGAGCTAAATACCATCAGATGAATTTTCCTTTTTTATTTGCTTCTCATACACGCCAATGCTGAAATCACTACAGTTGTGTACCTACAGACCTTATTCTTTTTTCTCATAGACAGCCATGCGCTTACAAGAAATCACCAGAGGGTTTTCTCACTTTGGTCTGGGAGCTTCTCTACGAAGGCGACTGGGAAGACACAGCACACTCACACAGAGCAGACCACTCGCCCTCACCAAGGTAAAAATAAGCTGAAGGCTTGATCCTGATTCTTAAGTAGGAATGTAAGAAAAACTGATATATCAATATATCATATATAAGTATTGCAATATTACATTTTGCATTACTATACTATACTATCTGAATACTGTGGAAAAAAGGGCTTTGATAAGTTAAATCAAAAATTTCATATGTTATATTCATTACATTTAAAGTGATAAAGTGATTTAATTTTATTTTGTCTTAAAGTTGATACTGTGTTTAATAATATATTCAAAATGTAATCAAAAAATTATAATATTTTGAGATTCTGGATTTCTGGTTTTGATGAGCTGTAAGCTAATACTAATCAACAGTAAATCAAAAAAGGCTTGAAATGTCACTTAAGCTGTTATGAATATAAAATATATGAATGAAAGTAGCTTTTTTAACTATAATTTAATAATATTTTTGAGAAGCTAGTATCTAGTATTTTTTATTAGGCAATAGTTTACATTAGGGTTCTGCAAAATGAACAAAAAAAAAAATCATATCCTGATATTTTATGTGAATGGCATAAGTGATATGACATATGATGTGAAAGATACAATGTGAAAAATTTAGGATAACCCATGAAATCTTTTTACTCTATTTAAATGTTTTGAAATTTGAAATTCATTTCTTCTTTATACACACTAAAGTTTTATGCCCGATTGGGAATGAGGGCAGCAGAGTAGTGGAGGACCTGAGAGCAGGGAACGCAGCAGAAAAAAACGAGAAAGATTGAAACAGAACATTATTTGAAAACTGGTATCAGCCCATATCCCACTCTGTTTTATCCTGTTATCGATATAAATATTAATATTTCACCCAGCCCTAGTTTACATGTAAAGATTGATGGTGTGAACAATGGATAGCAGTATTTTACCATGTTTTTAGGTTCCACTACTTTGAATGCGGAAGAAAAATCTGTGGTGTTTTGTGGAATATGACAGTTTAAAAAAAATTATTTACAAAACTGCAATATATTGCCTTACAGTATCCCAGTATATCAGGATATATTAAATGACAATCCCTGTATCATATCGCCAAGCACTTGCCAATACATAGCCCTACTCTAAAGCATTAAGTTTTGATTGTCAGGGACCCCTGAGTGATGCAACTGCCTCAGTTATACTTTTGCATGAGTGTGTCACACACAACTCCGCAAACAGTGTGCAAACATTGCAGGCATATTTATTTGCTCCTTCCGTGGCAGTCATTGTGGCAGTTTTCTCTAAGATCTTAGATGGCACTCTAAAGTTGTAGGAAGAACCTGTAGTTGAGTTTTAAAAGTTAGAGAAGAAATTCTAAGACACTGCTTCAATTCCCTGCACCTGCAGGGGAATTGAACTTAATAGTGCTTTCTCCTCCCTAAACCTTCAGATGTCCTGGAGCAAATAACTTAACCCCCAGCTTGTTTCCTGGCCTTGTGGTTTGTGCTCACTGTCCCCTGTCTCTAGTGTATGTGTTTACTGCCTGGATGGGCTCAGTGTGGAGGTTTTTACAGAACTGTTACAATGTGTGGAAGGTCTTTCAAACATGCTTTTTTTAGTATCAGACAGAGAACCCCTTGTAGAACCCTACTAAAGGCCTGTAACTGTTGATCTGTGGTCACTTTGTGGACATATTTGAAGTTTCAGTTTGATGATTATCCAACTAGGTTCTGTAGTCGGTCTCCACAGTGTTTTTTCTATGAAGGGTGCCCGCACTTCCTCTTGCGGCAAGTTGCTATGGCAAGATTTCCTGGTCTAGCAGGAAGTTACATTTCTGTCTTGTATGAGAAAGATCACACTTAATTTGGTTCATGCTCTTGTAAAGGACCTGAAGTTCTTTCGGTGTTTTGGCTATGTCTCTGAATAGCACTGGGATAGCTTACTCTGGATGTAAGGTACGATTTGAAGGGCTTCAGTCTGTTTCTGCACATTTATATGTTTGTGTGTGTGTGTGTGTGTGTGTGTGTGTGTGTGTGTGTGCGTGTGTGTGTGTGTGTGTGTGTGTTTTAATGGTAGATAAGAGTAGGACTGAAAGTCAGCTATGTATCGAGAAACCCAATCAAACATATACTCAATTGAAACATATTCTTTGATAGAAAAGGTCATTTCACTGAAAACAGTAAGAAGCTGAAGAAGGATAGTGTAATCACTGGAACACATGCACTTTATTAGCTTATACATTTCTGTATGCAATGACTGGGTAAAAAACGGTTTGTCTGATCAAGGCCAAAATCCTAAATTTAATCCAGTGCTAATTTCAGTTTCTTCAGTTTATCAAGGCAGTATTTTACAGTATACAAATATTACATGATATTTAGGCTTGTGTTAATAAAGTGCACGAGTGCGTCATGAGTGCTGATACTGTGTGAAAACAATGTCACACAATATGATTTGTCTTGATATGTGTTTCTGTCTCTGTTATAACCCAAAGTACTGTAAAAGTAAGCAGGCATGAGTACATGAGTACATATTATATATATATATATATATATATATATATATATATATATATATATATATATAAAGTGAAAATGTTACTTTTGGTCAGTCTGGCTTAAAGCTCATGAAAACTGCAAATCCAGAATCTCAAATTATTAGAACATTATATAACTTCTGACAAAGATGTTGCAACAAATTACTGCATCAGTATGTTGTGGCACTGAGGCAATCATCTTGTGGGACTTATGTTACTGAAGCCAAAGATGCTTTGATAGTGACCACTGGCTCGTCTGTATTACTCGGTCAGATCCAGCGGTCCAGAGAGTTGGGGGGGGCAGTCAAACACAGTAATATCATGGTCAGCAAACTATTTGTTGACTATTTATCTTGTCAGCAGATGGAAACAGGAAGTGCTCAAAAATCTCCTTGTAGCCCTGGTGAGAAACAAACTATACTTAAATTGGGCTGTTTTGTACTTACATTATGTTATTATTGAACAATACTGAATATAATTACAATTATAATAAGGTACACTTAATATATACTAAGAATGCTGGTCATATGTTATTTTCTCCATGCTCCGAATACAGTTTAAGTATATTAGTCTGAGCTGCCACACAATCCCAGGCCCCTGGAGTCGTGTAATACTGCAGTTGTAGTGCCTTACCTGGAGAAATCGGTCCTTGGTCACTCTTGATCCATGGACACCAGCCTTAGTCTACTTCTTGTGAAGCTCTACAAAGTTTCTGAATCAACCTTTACTGAGAATCCTCTCAAGGCTCTGTCATCCCTGTTGCTCATGCACCTTTATCCACCACATTTCCCTTTCCAATAATTTTCCATTTGCAATATTCATTGATACAACACTCTGAGAACAGCCAGTCTGCAATGACCTTCAGTGGCTTCCACTCTTTGTGGAGGGTGTCATTGATAGCCTTCTGAACTAAGGTCAGAAGTCTTCCCTATGATTGCATTTGGGTGTGCTGACCTTAGATGACATTTGAACAGTTTTGTTTGAACAGTAATTTACTCAAACTCAAAATATTCAGATTTTCTAGTACTGGATTTCTGATTTTCTGTAGCTATAAGCCATACTGATCAAATGGCTTGAAATATTTGTAGTGAATATAATATAAATGACCCTTTACAGTTTTAATAGGCACAAGTAGACAATTTATGACTCATTCATATTTTATTATTTTCTACCGGAGTAAAGATGAATTTCATAGCACATTTCACAGCTGGGTGGATCAGGCCATTCAGGCCGTTCTGTTTTTGAGTTATATTTTGATGAGAAACCCATGGGAGTTGTCCATTGATTGTTGTTTATTCCCACCCATGTTTCTTCCTCACTCTCTCTTCCCTGTTTCCTATATACACAGTCTGAGTGCTATATTATGAAGAGTTGTGTGCCATCTTTACTTGACTTCCATGTCTGAAAAGAAATGTTTCATTTGTGTTAAATGGTGTGTTTACTTAAACTGGGTTGATTTCAGTAAAAGAGAACACCATGCAGATGTGATTAATGACTACTGCTAATGCATTGACATGCAACTATGAGTCATTCAGTCTCATCCACTGTAATTTTTCCCCCACCTACAGACACTGGCTGTTTCCGATGGAGGTGAGTTATGAATTAATTATGTATTTGGCTGAGAGAACAAGCAATACCCTGTGGTTTACCTCTATGTACTGTATGTCATATATTAAGCAAAATGACCACTTTTACACTTATATAAGTCAAACAATTACTTTAATTTATTCTTACTCTAATTGTTAAGACTTGTCTAATGCCTTAATTCAGGGGTGTCAATCTGGGTCAAAAATGGCCCGATGTGGCTATAGATTTTTATTCCAGCCAAACGAAAGTTCATGTGATCAGATGTTTGAAGATTGGTCAGCTGATTATGTGAGTTGAACCAGGTGCTACCTAGAATGAAAACCTGCAGCCACACTGGCCTATTTCTGGCCAGGTTTGACACCCCTGCCTTAATTGATGACTAAATTACTTAGGTCTACTATTAGATTGTAGCTGGAGACTGAGGAAGACACTATTAAGCTGTGGAGGATATTTCAGGTCCAGGAAGTCAAAACCCTCAAAAGCAAATGCAGCCATCTAGACAATCAGAACTAAATCCTGGGGCAGCTTTAGACTTACAGGACCTGAAACACACAGCTCTGATATTTAGAGTAACAATTACTCAATTGCTCAAAAAAGTAAACTTTGCATTTGGGTATGTAGAGTAGACCAAACATGCCATTGCTGCTGCATTTTGAGCTGTTGGCCCTTTCATCATGAAATTTTGACACAATTCAAAAACAAAAAAGTGAAAAATGGCAAAAATTAGATACAAGCTGTGTTATGGACACTTAGTTACCCCAAGGTACAAGTGTCTAAATCAGTAGTATCTATCAGTACTCAGTGAAGTTGTAAATTAAGTATACATAAGTATATACTGCTTCGTATACTAATTTTTATGGACCTGTGGCTTATGTAGTACTCTGGAAGTCAGAGTTTGAGTCTTTCACTCTGCCATTGACCTGTTTACATCCTGCCTAGGTTGTAGGTGCTACCACAATGACTTCCCCTCATCAATCAATTCTCAATGTGGGTGAGAGAAAGGCAGACAGACAGTCCGACAGACTGACACAGATAGGGGAAACCATGTGACTATCCAGAATTGGATTCATAACATGAATTACACTACTGCTATTACACTGCCAAAATACCAGTGCATTTCCTTTACCGCTCTTCATCAAATCATCTCTGAAGTCTTTCCTATTCAGCAAAATATCAACATTTTTTGAATAGTTTCCCCTGACAAAGCTGTAAGACAGTCTAATCAAATGAATCAGAAGAGAAGCTCAGATTGACATAAAAGGGCAATTTCAAGGAGCACATTGCACATTAGTGGCTTAGTAGAAATGCAAATCACCAGAGGACTCTTAGTGGCAAAGTCATACTGGTATGAAGCAAGTGTATATGTCCCTGTCTCAGGAAGAAAAGGTGTCATTATCATGATCAAAAAAGCAAGTGCTTTTTTGCTTTGCACCAACATGTTTAATGTGCAGATTCTAACCAGTTCTGTGTTTTCTATCACTACATAACACACTAAGCAGGACGACTAACATGTTGGCTGTTTGCACTGGAAAGTGCTTCTTCTTCTTTTAAATCTGAGAATAATACAAATGTTTCACTGTAAAATCATGGTTATTAACAGCAAACTAGATAGATATACTAGGTAGATATAATGAAAACAATAGCTATGTTTTTACATAAGGCCACAAGTGTACTCCCAGGCAATAAATTCACGAGTAGAATCAAGTGTGTTTGAACACAGAATCTCCAAATTATGTTGAATTAATTAAATAATTAAGGCTTATGAAGTTACTTCATGTTAATCTAATTAAATACATTTGAATATGCCCATGGCAATATGTTAAACCAGTTAAACTGAGTCCAGTCAAAATCATTGTCTCTTTACTTCATTAACTGACCAAATTTTATTCAAATGCAGTGTTTACTGTCATATTAACAATCACGTGTATCTCTCTCTGATGTTACCAGGGCTGAATGTATTAGAGCCAGGAATGTGTACAGGCACACAGTGCTCCAACAGTAACTCCAGCCTCCGCAGTGTTCCCAGTGGACGGTCCAGTGAAGTGGGCAAGGTGGCTAGCTGGGCTGTAAATTTTGAGAGGCTGCTTGAAGATCCTCTGGGAGTGCGCTACTTTACGGTGAGTACAAGACTTTTCAGTTACAATTTCATTACATTACATTTACATTTACAGCCTTTAACAGACACCCTTATCCAGAGCGACTTACGAAAGTGCTTTGCTGTTCACTCGGAATATCCTTAGGTAGTAGACAAGGCTTGAATCAAGAGATTCCTCACGCTTAGATCCTGTTGAAACAAATGTCTTTATGGAGTTAAATACTCTTGAAACACATGAGTCTTCAGTCTGAGTTTGGTGACAGCAATGAGAGCAGTCACGGTTGACTCAGCAGTCTCAGCAGAGACTCAGCAGTCTCTGTTGAGTGTGCAGGTTTGAAGCCAGATTGAAGCCAGAATTTCATTAAATTACATTACATGTCAATACAAGCAGTTTCACCCTCATCCTCTTTCAATCTTCCAGGATTTTATTATTGAAAATTTGTTCAGTACATGGAAATAAAACCACAAGAGCTCAATAACAGTTTATGACAATGTAAAATCCATGGAAGCATCTTTTCTTTAGTTCAAAAAGTTAATGTTTTTAATGTCTGTGTAAAACCACATCTGGGCATTTTGCCTCCACACAAAGTCCTATACTATTTACACATCAAATAGCAACTTTAAATACACAATAAATCCACCTTTTTTGGTACCCAGAGTATGCGGTGCCAGGGTCACTAATGTGGGTTGTGCAATTCTTGTACTCCTGGTGCGAGAGCTGTGTTCATTTTCTAGGAAACAATGTCAGGCTGGTTCTGTGTTGGCAATGGACATCTTGTTTGTGATATTTATGGACAATATAGCAAAACTCAGTCAGGGACAGAAGGGGATTTGGCATGGGGTCCAAATAATTATATCTTTGCTGTAAAGTGCTTGCTTTGAGAATAAGCACTGCCAAGTCTGAAGCCATAGTAGTATCTTGGACAAAAGGTGGTATGAACTTATCTCAAGTGGAGAACCTTAAGTATATCATGGATATGTTCACAAGTGACCATTGTGAGGTCAGGTAAGCTAAGGGCAAAGGGTACAGTAATGCAGTCTCTGTGGTGGACTGCAACTGTATAGAGCTTAACCATAAAGCAAAGTACTTGATTTACCAATGGCCAAAAGAGATCACAAGTACAAGCAGCCAAAATGAGTTTTCTGTATTGGATAGCTGAGCTTATTTGTGATAAAGTGAGGAGCTCTGTTGTCTGAGAGAGGCTCATGTTGAGTGGAGACACTGCTCCTCCATGTAGAGAGCAGCCAAGGATTATATCTCATGGTGGAACTAGTAGAACTTGCTGGGGACAGGGACACCTTGACTTCTGTGCTTGTCCTATTGTCACCATGACCCTGAATTGATAAAAGTAGAAAGGAGAAGAAGAAGAAGAAGATGATTACATATATACAGACACTTAACCCTCTAGTGAAGCCTTGCTAGCCCTAATCAAAGCTTGCTTAGTAATAAAAACATCCACTTCAGCAAAATATCATGTTATTGATACCTCAGATTATAGTAAATATCATAAAACACATTTAAATGAGAGTCCGTGTTAGACTAAACTTCTTTACAGTCTCCACTGCTAATTGTTATTATTGCCACGTAAAACCACATCTGGGTATTTTTTGCCCCAACGTCCCACAATTGGCATTTATACATAAATAAATGACTTTAAATGCTCAATAAATGCAATGCTAGGCACCTTTAAGAAATCTTAGATTTGAAAGACATTCACTTTTAAAATAGACACACTGATCCATTAAAATGAAGTCAATACTAATCCATTAACAGACCACAGCCATTACCACTCCATTAATTGATCCATTTAAATATATAAATATATTATCCAAGTTCAATCAGGACATCTCTGAATCAGAATTGCACATATCATGGAAAATTGAATCTCTCTAGATATTTTAAAAGGAGTTTTAGGGAGAATGTACTATGGCTCCCCCTCAGTGTGTAGAATCATTTTAAAGAACATTCTGTATTACTAAAACAAAGCTGTAAAACAAGCCTATTTCAAATTCCAAAACTGTTACGCAGCAGTCTTGACTTATTTACATACATACATATTTGGCATCCATGCTAGATTAGACTTCTAACTGACTCTTCTCTCCAATGTTCATGGCTTTGCCTGTGCCAGAGTCAACATGACAGCTCAAAAGAGGTGTATGACAATGCAAAACCAGGGAGGCAAATGCATATCCATGTTCCTATATCCCATCACTAAATTACTTTTGCCGTCTATTCTTGTTGTTGTTGGATAATAATTTTGAGACCAGTAACACTGTTGTTTTAAATTATTAACATACATTCCATGCAGAAATCTACGTGAGAGTGAAGTATGTGGGTAATTATTGCACACATGCAGTTTACACAGTGCTAAACTGGTGGACATAAGCTTCTATTTCATGTTAGGTACTATAACCTTTTAGCTCATGTGCAAAATCAAAGATGTGTACTTCAAACACCCAATTAATGTACTTCAAATGGTTAAAATCGAAGAAACACATTTGATTCTATACAGAATCTTGTTTGTATAAAGCACATGTTTGAAGAACCTTTGGTAAATTGGTAAGGAACCTGTACATTAAGTGAACATTCTTCAGGTCTTTAAAGGGTTCTTTACACCTGGCCTCAAATCTCTTTTACAAACAGGGTTCTTTATT
Organism: Acestrorhynchus altus; assembly: GCA_034509495.1. Taxonomy (NCBI): domain Eukaryota; kingdom Metazoa; phylum Chordata; class Actinopteri; order Characiformes; family Acestrorhynchidae; genus Acestrorhynchus; species Acestrorhynchus altus. Next base: position 17,962,015 of record CM067516.1, read on the forward strand.
GAATCAAAAGTGTTTCTTCTGTGGCATCGCTCAGAAAAACCCATTGTGAATGACTACTTGTGGAAAACAAGAAGAACACATATAACACATAAAGGTGTTTTTTTATATGTATTCAAGTATCCTTAAGTGAACTCATGTAGAATTCCTGCAGCCTCAACAGGAGCCCTAGTGAGCCAAGAAAATGTGTGTACTAGAAGATAAATCATACAAGGACATGTTCAGCTTATCAGTAGGATTAGTTCAACAGTGGCTCTTTGAAGAGTGAAAGATATGAACACATTAATCTGGAGTGATGTTATGACTGTATGAAATACCGGATGGGAGGTGGAGATCAATCACTTTAATTTACTTCTAAGTGAACATTTTATGGAGCACTAGTGAGGAAGGAAGGCTTCCGTTGTGAGAGTGAGTGAACGCTGCGTTTCTAAATGATGCACCTCTGTTTGTCTACTCCACTGTGAATGAATTTGAACCGTGCTTTTAAGGTTCTCCTGCTGTGCCAGTCGACTGCCATCAGCAACTCTTTCAACTCTCAAATTAACAGTGGCCCAGCCACAGGGACTGTTGCAGGAAGGTACAAAAAATGAGTCATAATGAGTCATGGTAATTGTAGAGGAGTGTGGAGATGTGCATATTGCTGAGGGGGGCTGGGACACTCAAGGGGGAGGGAGCATAGTAAAAATGCCTGTTTTTCTATTCTCATGTTGTGACTGGGGAACCTTGAAGGATTGTAAACGATTGAGACTGTATTTTGCAGCACACAGAGACGCAACATGATTTGGTTATGGAAATTTGTTTATCATTACGGATATTACAGATGATCATATACTCCATTGGTTTATTAGGAATAGTTTTGGAAACAATCAAACAACATTTTCAAATTAAATTTAGTCCATTTACACTAAATGCAAACCTATCTGCCTGGTCTGTCTGCATTATTGTTGTACAGACAAATACCCAAGAATGGATAAGAGCACATTTATTATTATTATTATTATTATTATTATTATTATTATTATTATTATTATTATTATTATTATTATTATTATAATCATATATTTTTTGTTTAGCCCAATTTATTGTATGTTTACAATTGTGTTTCAACAGTTGTGTTTCTTTATCAGTTAAATTATTTGTTATAATATGTTGACTTCACAATGATAATAACTTTGTGAACACTTTGTGATTACATAATAATGCAACATAACTGACATTAGATATAATAGCCTTGTACCTCCCGTTGAAAACTAACCATTCACCATTCATAGTGAAAATTTAGTTTTTTGCCTGAATATAATTTTTTTGATCTCTTGAGATTTCATGCGTTTATGTGATGTAAATTGTGGGAGTATAATCTTGATGTTTATCATCTCACAGGCATTTTTGAAATCTGAGGTCAGTGTGGAAAACATTCTTTTCTGGCTTGCATGTGAGAATTTCCGTAAGATACCTGCCAGCAGTACTGAACAGGTACAGCACAAACAATTCACATTCATTTACTTGTCTATGTACCAGTATCTGTCATTATATGATAATATATTGCAATTCATATCTGACCCTAATTTGTTTTCCTATAAATGCTTAAACTAATAGCTTCCTTTTTTGCTTTTCCTTAGCTGAGCAGGGAGGCTCTCTCAATCTACAACAGTTACCTGTCAAATAGTGCAACCACTCCCATCAATATTGATGACAAAGTTCGAGTAGAGGAAAAGGACATTCAGAACCCTCACCCTGACATCTTCCAAAAGGCTCAACAACAGGTAATGAACCTTTTGATGGATTATATCCAAAAACAGTCAGAATGTGTAGAGTTAAGCATGTGTAGAGTTACATACCTTTTGAAACAAAATTCTTTTCTGAATGGTCACAATACTTACTTACTGTTAAGGAGGATTTAGTTCATATTAAAAACACAGTCAAATGAACAGGAATCTAGGTCTAATGGTCTAATGTGCCATTGGTACGATCCAAGAATCGCAGGTTTGAATCCCGGGTCATGGTGCTTGCCTTCAGCAACCGGAATCTGAGACTGGTGCTCTCTCCTTACGTCACACCCAGTGCGATGCTGTTCAGCACAGGTGTCTGTTAGCTATTGTATTAGAGTTGGGTGCAATGGCAATGATGCAATGGCAGCAGTTTGAAAAAGTGCTTGTCTTTACCCTCCCGAGTTTTGGGAGTATTGTATGTGAAATAGAAGTGAGAGTCCTAACAGGGTTGTGTAATTGGCATTTCTAAATTGGTGGTGGGAGGGGGGGGATTGGAACAAAATAAAAACAAACAATCAAACAAACAAACAAATAAATACATTTAATAAGAAATAAAGGGACAAGGATAATCTTCCAACTCCCAATTGACATATTGAAATACCTCCCTTCTTAAATATAACTGCATATATACCTGTGCAATCCCTGTACGTACCTATTCCAAATGTACCTACATTTGAAGAAGATCTCCAGTGGGCTGTGAGGCAGGTAGTTCAGGACTTAAATAAATAAATAAATATTAAGTGGTCAATGGTATAATCTAAATGAATAAATGTGATTAAAACCTTAAAGATGAGTTAATAGGTACTTAGTACAGTTGTCATGAATATTATTACTATCTATGAATGTTTATTGTGTATATTAATTTCGCTTAAAACATAAAACATGTTTTATATCATGTGAAACATTTATAAAGATTAGGTGATAGAAATGCTCCAAAATGAAGCATAATGAAATCTCTGCTTCTCCAGTAAATTTATGCTTTGTTGAGACAATGACGAAAGACAGCTTGAAATACATCCTGCATTTTTAAGCATATATGGGAATCAAATGATAACTCTTAACTAATAACTGGATTTTAGGAATCCAGTGTAATCTGCCTACTTTAAATACCAGCAAACAGGACATATTATGGTTACCACATCAGAACTTCCAAGGAAACACAAGTTTCATGAAAACGGTAATATTATAAAAGAAGGCAAAAATTTTCTCATACTTAATGTCAGTTAACCTTGTGTTTATTATGTGTCATTAAATCCTGTAATTAATGCAGAAATGTTACATTTTTTGGTCAACGACTCTGAAAGAGTGTGTAAGGACATAATGTAACCTCATTTTGGAGCATTTCTCCTGCTCCATTCTTCATGAAAGTTGAAGGGCACATGCTGTGTTTAAATGGGCATTAAACTCTTATGTCCATGTTTATGCCTATCTTTGTGCTCTGCGGTGTCAACCAGAGGAGGATGGGTTCCTCTCTTTAGCCTTGGCTCCTCTCAAGGTTTGTTCCTCCTAGTCTGAGGGACTAGGCCTTTTTCCTTGCCACTGTTACCTGCTGGCTGGACCCGGATTTCTGTAAAGCTGCTTTGTGACAACTCCCTAGTTGTAAAAAGCGCTACACAAATAAACTTTGATTGATTGATTGAAATGACAACTACTGTTCACATCATAACTGTGATGATATGCAAGAAAAGTAGCTCAATCTTGACTGTCTAGAAATCTGTGTGTTACATTGATCTATCTTCAGACATGAAGAACTGCCAGTGCAGTACTGCGACATGAAGGCATGGAAAGGTTCAGGTAGAAAAAGCTCTGCTGTGAAGCTGAACTCTTTGAAACATGACTGCATTTTTCCCCTTGAAGTTAACAAAAAGCCTTTTTTATGAAAGCTGACATCAAACTCCACCTAAACTGAACCAGTCATGGTGACAATGGTAAGAGTTGTGTAAACTGTGTACTTTTGAAAGAAATTGAAAAAATGCTTGATTTTTTCTTCCTGTTTGAAAACATCAGGGGTGTTTTATTGTCACATACTGCACTGGGATTTCAAGGAAATGTTTTGAATTTCTGTGTTGGAGTACTCTGCAGCTGTTTTTGACTCATTTTCCAAAGCTTGCTTGCTGAGCAGTAGATGTTTTTTTCTCTGCAGCTTCTTATGTTCATAGTGAAACTCTGTCAGTGTTATTGTTTTTTGAAGCTGTTATGGTTAGTACTGGACTGTATCAACAAAATCCAACAGTCTCAAGCTTTTAATCTTCTGGGTATTTACTGTTCATTGACATTTGAATATATAAAAATGAGTGGGTTTACATTGCTGTGTTCCTTAAAACATCTTCAAAGCTTTGCTATTAGAATTATAGTATCAAATCAAATAATCAAATTAAAAGTAGTTTTTATAGTACTTTTTACAAGGGCAGGGTGGGAAACTAAACCAAGTCCATTACCCGGAAGGTGGGTAGGTCTTATCATTACACAGCTCAACCTAACGTGACATGGATCCTATCAAGGACCCAATATGCAGTTGACAACGAAGATGAGGCCCATATTTAACCTTTTCTCATGCTAAGGAGGTGGGGGACTCGGACCCAGCCTTCCCGGTCTCTCTGTACTCAGTCCATTGCAGCACATCTGGGGTTTAGTACAAGCTCCAAGTGGTACAGTGGCTCACTTCCACCATCACAGGGGAGAGGAAAGAGGAAGAGACTCTGTTGATGAAAATGGTGGGCACACATAGACATACGTTGTTGAACTCTGCTTAGTGCCCTTGGGCAGTAGTTATGTTTATTTAAGTTTGTTTGTGTTGCTGATGGGTAATGTGTGAATAAAGACTCCTTTGACACTCCTTCGTGTGCTGGGTCACTGTGGCCACACCCCCATTCCCCAGATGCAGTCCATACCTCTCCTTCTCCTATCACTGACCCTGTTGGCCATCCATGGAACATAAAACATGTTAGCTGGGATTAGATTCTTGCAAGTACCCACCTTTTGGATTTGGAATTTTTATCCGCATTCTGTCAACTTCATGAGGTTCCAGAGGGGCTGAGCACTTTTCTCTACAGTCCAACTAATCCCAAACCATCTCAACCGGGTTTTAGTTGGGTGAATGTGGAGGCCAGGTCACCTGACACAGCACTTTTTCACTCTCCTTCTTGGTCAGATAGTCTTTACATGGCCTGGAGGGGTCACTGTTTGGGGTCACTGTCCCGTTGAAAAAGAAATGATGGCCCTACAAATCGCAAACCAGATGGGATGACATGTCACTGCAGAAGTGCATGGCTGTGGTAGCCAAGCATGTTAAATGTGCCTTGAATTTTGAATAAATCACAAGCAGTGTCAACAGCAAAGCACCCCGACACCATCACACCTCCTCCATGTTTCAAGGTGGGAAACACATGTAGAAACCATCTGTTCCCATTTTCTGCATTGCAACATCCAAAAATCTCAAATTTCCACTTCTCAGATCACAAGTGCAGATTTACACAAGTCTAAGTTGCATTTTTTTTAGCCTGAGTTATTCTTTTCCTTTGGTTGTTCATCTTCAGTAGTTGCTTCTTGGCAGCAATTCCACAATAAAAGACTCCACAGTCTCCTCGGGAAGGTTGATGTTGAAAAGTGTCTGCTACAGATGTGAAGCACTCGTCTGAGGGCTGTACTTTGAAATGCAGTTCATTCGCAGTTTCTGAGGCTGGTGACTCTAATGAACTTATCCTCTACAGTGGAGGCATCTCTTGGTGTTCCTTTTCTGGGGTGGTTCTCATGAGAGCCAATTTCATCATAGTATTTGATAGTTTTTGTGATTGTACTTGAGGATACTTTCAAAGTTCACTTCAGTGTCCTGGATTGACTGACACTTCTACTACTTCTGTTGGTTACACACCTGATCTTATGAAAAGCTTGAAGATTAGCTGATTAGCTGGTTCAGGAGTGTTGAAGCATGGAATAGTCTAAACTGTGTAGGGAAGTGGGTCTCCAGGGCAGGAATAAGAACCTCAGATTCCATGTTTTCTCTGCACAACTGATTCAACTCATGCTTATTTAACTATTGATATAATTCAGAAGACAAAGACGGTCATATTAACACAGTGCATGTCAGTGATTGCAACACTATTACAATTTTAATGTTGATGAACTTTATTAACATAGATCCTTCTTTTTTTTTTACACAATGGAGAAGTCCAAGCACAAGCAGATTCCATAACACTCAGAATTCAGTCTACTGAAGCTATGACATAATCAAAATAAAACTGTGGCATAACCTACTTAATCTGAGGTGCTCTTGCCTACCCTTTATTTATCTCTCTCTCTCTTTCTCTCTCTCCTTGTCTACCCCAGATCTTCAAGCTGATGAAGTTTGACAGCTACACTCGCTTTGTGCGCTCACAGCTCTATCAGAACTGCATGCTGGCCAATGTGGAGGGCAGGGCTCTGCCAGAACTCGGTCAGCACCCCAAACTGCCCCTCACCCCTAAACTCAGTAGCCCTTTAGCCAGAGAACAGCCCAAACCTGATCAGAAAACTAAAGAGGTATGTAATGGCAGAATGTCATAGGTGTTAGCAATGTGCTTTATAATTAATGCAAGACTTTTTGAACATACAGTGCATCCAGAAAATATTCACAGCATTTTTCACATTTCACACAATTCACATTTTGTTATGTTATACAGCCTTTAAAATGGATTACCTTTACCTTTCCCTTAAAATTCTACACACAATATCCAATGCTGACAAAGTGAGAAAAGTCTGTCTTTTTGTGTGTGATGCGTCAAGCTTGGAACACCTTGGAAGAGTTCTCCCATTCTTCTTTGCAGAACCCCACAAGCTCCATCAGATATTTTGGGGAGCATCTGTGCTACAGACATTTTTAGATATCTCCAGAGACGTCTGGGCTCTGGCTAGGCCACTCAAAGACATTCACAGAGTCCTAGTGGTTCCAAACGTTCACTGTGTTCATTTTTAATTTTTTAATTTCAATTTTCAATGCATTAGAAATATTTCCATACCCTTCCCAACATCTGTGTCTTGATACAATCCTGTCTCAGAGGTCTACAGACAATTCCTTAGACTTCATGGCTTGGTTTGTGCTCTGACATGCACTGTGTACTACAGAACCTTATATGAACAGGTGTTTGCCTTTCCAAATCATGTCCAATCAACTGCATTTACCACAGGTGTTCTCCAATCAATCTAAAGCAACATCTGAAAGATGATCAGTGGAAACAAGATGCACATGAGTTCAAATTTGATTGTCGTGGCAAACGCTGGACAAATACTTATGTACATGCTATATTTTTGTAGTTTTTAACAAATTTGCTAACTTTTTTCACTTTGTCATTGTGGGGTAGAATTTTAAGGGACAAAATGAATTGAATCCAGTTTGGATTTTGGAAGTCTGTAACATAACAAAATGTACAAAAAGTGAAGCACAGTGAATACTTTATGAAAGCACTATAGTGAGTACAAATGAGTCTAATTTGCTGTGCTTGGTTACTGATGGGTTAAATTGGCTGTTTCCACAGAAATCAAAGGTTAAACCTGGTAAAACCACAGCAGCAGAGACCGATGATGTAGAGAAGTGGAAAGTCACTTTTCAGGGGAAGATGGGTTGGGAGAAACGAAAAGGGAACAGAGGATCGTGGGAAGGTCGGTTAATTTGTCAAGCAGTGATCTTTAAGAAGGCCAAAGGCTGTCAATATAGCAATAGCAATGACAGTTGGCCTGGGTGATATGAACATGGTGGTGGTACACGACATGATTGATATGTAAAATACAACATGAAAAAATTAGGACACCTCATGAAATCCTTTTTTACTATATTTAAACACACTGAAAAGTAATGTTCATTTATTCTTTATACACACTAAGTTGGCTCATGCCAGAGTTCTGTCTTACACCGGGCCATGGTGTGTGTATGAAAATGTGAGTGCGGGCAGAGGGAAGCATTAAAGAGGAGAGGCTGAGCAGGGTTACTTAAAAACTTTAAAACTCAATATAAATTTTAAAAGAAAAATATAAAAATTTATTCATTTATTTTTCTGACCATCTCGATTCATTATTATATTAGTCCCCCCTGTAACCCAGTAATCACATTAACTAGGATACATGTCCCTGTCTGTGTAAAATGTGGGGCAATGTGGAGTAAAATGGGAGGGGTAACAGCTTTTTGCCTGTCACAACAAAAAATAGCATTTAAGTGTGATGCTTTGCTTTTCTCACATTAATGAAATTTGCTTAAAAATTGAACATTTGATTTAAACATGTATTGTTCTGAGGGACCTCAATATGACCTCAAATATGGCTACTGAAAAACATTAAGTTCAAATATATTAATGTTTTGAGCCTTTTTTTGTTCCATTCAACATGAAATGTCTATGGAATGTAAAGCTGAGCTAGCACATTCAAATAGTGTAAAAACTGATTAGGTTTTGAGAAAACTGTGCATGATTTAGTACAAAAATGAAGAATAAATATTCTTACATAATGACTAAATGGTTTTTCTGGTTTGATCTTGTTACAGAGTCACAGACTACTGGGAAACCCGGATATTCTCACAGTGCAGAGGTGACCTGACCCAAACTTGAAACACTGTTGCCCACTATATAGACAAAAGTATTAGGACACCTGCTCATTCATTACTTCTTAGAGCAACTTAAAGTAGCTGAATGTATCCATTAGAAGGGGTGTGTGCACATTTTAGACATATGGTGCAGCCAGAGATCCTAGAACTGTTTGTGTATACAGTACCAGTCAAAAGTTTGGACACACCAACTCTCTTCAACCCATAAAGGGAAACCTTACATAATAATGTGCCTGTGCAGTCCTGTACAAAAAACAAATAGAAATGTTTTGTTTATTTAAAACACATGACCAAGAGACAGTATTTCTGTAGTAGTAGGAATTTTGTCTATTTTACGTTATAAACAACATATTTTGGCACATACAATATATATTAATAGTTTTGGATATATACACAATATTGAGGTTTCCAAGGAAAAGGGCCTGTATGCAGATTCTTCAGATCTTCACAGTAGTCTCCCAAATCAAGTATAAAACTTCGCTGGGCAGTAGAGACCATTACTCCAACAAAAGCAGGATAAACTATTTTTAATACCCTTGATTTCAGAATGAATGAGAAGGTGTCCTAATATTTCTCTCCATATAGCATATTGTAATTAGCAGATATGATTTTAAAATCAATTTCAAAGTAACCAAGTTATGAAATCTATAATACATTCAGTCAGTGTGTCCAAACTTTTGACTCTTACTATATGTGTGCTGGTGCAGTTAGTGGCTCGCTCTGCTGACTCAGCCAAGACCACAGCTGATAAGTATTGCTGTGTATTCTTGCCTGATGGCACAGCCTCACTGACTCCAGCCCGGCCAGGCCTCACCATCCGTGGCATGCTGACGGGCCTGTGTGAAAAGAGAGGACTTCCTCTCTCTGACATCATTATCTACCTGCATGGCAAAGACAAGGTGAATTTATTGCTTATACGTTAGATATTGAAAATATTCTTCATGCATAAATACAAATGCATTTATATATGCATGTGTATCAAATACATTAGGATTGATATAAAAATTATGTCTGTTATTGAATGTTTTAATGCACTGAAATGCAATGGGATGAAACACATTTGCATTTCATGCAAAAAAGCACATTTCTATCTGTATTAATTCTCTCCTTTCCAGGTTTGGTTTCTTTGCTAACTTCTCATTCTGACCATCCTACAGCAACCCTTGTCTCTGGACCAAGACAGCTCAGTCTTGAAGGACCAGCAAGTGTTTCTTGAGCTACGGGTGACATTTGTGTGAGTGTTTACATCCTTCTTTAACTTACAGTTACTTATTAACCTCTTAAGCTAATGGAGCTAAGAAGTAGCTCAGCCAGTTAAGGCAGACACTTAACTCCTGCAGTGCACAGTTTGATCTGCTGCTGATGGCAGAGAGGAATTAATGGAACGTGAGAGCATGTGTTCCGGTTGTCCACTAACAAAAGCCCCTGCAGTGGATGATGTACAGTGTATTTCTTAAGATAAATGAGTTACTTTAAGAGTTTTATCCCATTTCAAAGATGAGCTTCTTTCACACTGGGAATGTAAATCTGTAAATGTAATTAAATGTTGCAAAAAATAAAATAAATAAATAAATAAATAAAGATATAGGACATGCACATAACAAATGAAAAAATATGTATCTCCCCTTTTTATTTTCTCCATTGTTTGAACCCTGTAGGTGCTCTGTACACTGTGTAAAGATCCAAAGAGAGTACAGAGCTGAACTGATTTGTACTAGTGGTTGCAGAATCCTGGCTCAGAAGCTAGATGAAGACAGGATATAAGATACCTAACACTGCTTTATCTGTGTGTCTACTGCTTTAAGAGTAGCCCTGTTCCACACAAATGAGTGTTTTCCTGTTGTGAAGAACCTATTAATAAGACTGGAGATAGACACAAGCATAAAGCAGAGTAGAGTAGAGTACCGTTAATGTTAAATGAATACTGCAATGTTGTGAAATGTTAACATTCATAGTGTTAATTTAACACTAAAACACTGGTAAATTTGCTGGGTTGGAGACATTTGAAAGTTTCTCATTACATGCAGTTATTATTCTTATGCCTTCCTAATCAAGACTTTTTGCCATTTCTTGAGCTTTAAAGTGCTTATATTGATCATAACAGGCTCTGTTGATGATCATGATATTTATGTAATTGTGATAAATGTATTATTCTTAAATTTATTATATGAAAGACATTAGTATTTGCTGAAAATGTAGTGTTTTTTGTTTGATTGCCCACAGAAGCTATGGAATTTGACCTCCAGTGTACAAATTTCCATTTAAACTGTAAGATGAACTGAAGATGACTCTTTAACTGTGCCCTTAAATCATTTTCTGATGTTAATATTACATTTTGTGTGTGATCTACAGTGTGGAATTAGCATTCATGGGTAAGCAGAAAGCTATTGTGGTGAAATCCAATAAGACCCTACAGGAGGCTCTGGCCTCTGTGTTCCAAAAGCACCGCCTTCGCACACAGGACGCCATCATCACCATGGTGAGAACTGCCTGCAAATGATTGGAGTGAACCATTTTTTCCCAGCTTTTTGTTAGAAAAAAATCATTTTGACCTTTCCTTCTCACAACAAAGCGGTCATACAGAGATTGGGTTTTTGATGTCCACATATTTTCGGTTGGATGAATTTTTGGCTTTTGTAAACAGGTGTATCTATGTGGGGCAGTCTTTCCTCTTTAAATATGTTCATATGCACACATCTCTTATGTGATTTGTTCTATGGATTTTTATTTTTTAAACTTTATCTTTTAAATACCCTTTCTTCTCTCCTGCTTCAGAAAGGAAGCAAAGAGCCTCTAAGCATGAACACAGTAGTCACCAACCTGGCCAACAAGACATTAATCCTGGACAAAGTGAAAGGTATTTGTTTCAGCTCTAGTTTATGAAATAGTCACTCTCACACTATTCTAACCACATAGCCTGAAGCCACTGAGATTCCCATTGACAAATTTGCTTCCATCAGTAGATGCATTTGTAAATGGACAGCATTGTCTCTTGGCATTTTCTGTTGATCTTTTGCTTGAGCAAGCCAGCAGTGAGGCAAGTGGTTTGTCCTTTCCATGCAGGAGGTTTAAGAGCCAGTGCTCATGTGGAGCACATGTCACCTTGAATTTGTGTTGTTTTGAACTCTTACACTGTATTCCTGCACAGGGCCTTTAAACTTTAAACACGCAACTGCTACTAGGAGTGAAATACTGAACTGGAATGTCTAGCCCATATTTTGTTCCTTTAATGAATCATTATGAAGATGTATGCACACAGTTCCTATGTTAAGGTTTTGCTCACTGGACTCTGTATCTTAACTGAATTTATCTCTTAGGTGTTGACCAGGGCCTCAGCATGAAAGCTCCACTGCCTCCAACTCTTCAGGTGACTATGATGGTATTTCTTAAAAAGCTGAAAAAGCTATTCTCTTTTATCTGGAAAGAGCTTCAGTTTCAAAGCTTAATTTACCCCTAACCCCCCCCCCCCCCCATACTCTTATAAAACCTGAAAAAATTGGGGGTGTTCTAAAACTTTTCACTGGTAGTGCATAACATTTGCATTAAAAAATAATAACAGTATATTGATTTGTAAGATTAAGTGAGTAAGTGTTTTCTAGTTTCAATAATAAAAGTTTAAGTTTAAGTATACTTATGTATATATGTTATACAGGCCACTCATCCCATATTTTCATATACGTTACTTTGACCTCTAACGTCCATGTTAGATATTTGTGTCCTATAATGTGCCATAAAGAGCAATTCCTTTTAACACAACCTTTTCTGACCTTTACTTTTTAAGAATGGAACAGGCTGTTTTTCACTGTGCCATAAAGAATGATATACTGAAGTTGCCTCTGTTCCAATTGGCTGCCTTGTATAATGCATCATTAAAGCAATAAAACATGAGAGGGAGTGTGTTATCATGAAATAACAGCACGGCTGTGATGAAGCAGTATTTCATGTGCTGTTATTTTTGATAACGCACAACCTCAAGTGTTCTATTGCTTTTTTTGCAGCAGTTAATAAAAAATAAAGGAATTAAGAATGAATAAACTGAGCCGTGAAGGTCATGTTTAACATGTTTTAATGTAAACATTTCCTTCCACCTAATTATAGTTCCTTAACTTGCTGCTTGTTGCTATGTCACAGTAAAAAAACTCCACTCACTCACTGCACAGTCTGCAGCTTCTTCTCCAGCTCCTTACACAGACCAACCAATTAGATCAATTTTGTTTCTCACTCACCGTATTTCTTACCCGTTTGTCTTTTATTATTGTGAGTTCTTGCTGTGATCTGGCAGAGGGTTGAGACACATGACTGGCCAACCTCACAAGTCTCAGAGACACACTGCCTATGGCTCGGTGCCATGAAACCTGTATTCATTCCCACTTAGTAACTCACAGCCATGAAGGGAACACTTCCCAGAGCTACATCGAGCCCTGACCAGATCATCTGTTACCCTGGGCTAACTAAGCCTCTGTGTCTGTTTGCCTCCTGCTGAGCCAGTAGTGTTGAGTTTATAGAAGCTGTTAGGAGAGTCCTCATCCTCAGAAATGGGTGAATCAGACTCTGGGTCCACCACATTGTCCTTTTGCTTTTTTGCTCTGGAGTTTCTGCTGTTATTTACCTAACATTTCCATTCAGCGGAACTGTGGTACAGTCAGCTTATGTAGCCAGAACTGTTGTTTAATTAAAAATAATTCCAGACTGAGATCCTTCTTAGAAGTTTAGGACGACTGGGTGGAGCTAAACTGATGTTGGGAAAATGTGTGTTTTTTCATGACATTACAACTTAAAATGTTTACATACTTCAAAGTTTATTATTGTAAAAAACCCAATTTTGATTTTATGAGCCCTTATATAATAGTAGCTTCAAGTGTATTTTATCTGTTACTAGATTTAGTAGGCTAGACATGCAGGCTGTATAGTCTATATTAACTAGTGCATATTAACTTAAAATATTTCAAGTTTAAAAGTTTTTTTTATCTGAAATATATTTATCTGTTTAAAAGCTTTCCCCCTCCAAACACACATGAGCACTGATGAGAATATCATTTTGGTACATCTTTTTGTTTACTTTGTCTCCAGACACGCAGAGGTGGCATTGACATTGACACGAGTGCCTCAGGTTTTTACAGATCAAATCCCAGGCAGAAGAATCCTACTGTGCGGCGGACCTATGATATGGAAGGTAAAATTTAAAGTTCTAGTTGCATCTTTTGTCCATATATTACATAACTGAAGCATGATACTGCAAAGATATTACAAAAAAAAAAAGTTTTGGGAGCAGATTGATATAAATTAATAAAAAAAGAAAATACAATGCAGTTTGTACCATTACCAAGTCTTTTTTTTGGTGATATATGCAGTATCTCATAACAATATCTACAATACAGGTCGTTACAATATCCATGATTTACACATAAAACATACCCTGATATAATTTATGATAATGTATTGTTTTATTGTCGACCTCTAGTTCCTTCCCATATTTGTCTATAAAAATCCTTGCATAAAACTGTTGCAGGGCTGGTGGAGCTTCTGAATCGAGCCCAAGGCTGCAGTGTGGATGACCAGCGTGGCCTTCTGAGTAAAGAGCACCTAATGCTGCCTCAGTTCCTTCAGCTCCCCCTGGAAGAGACAGAGGGAGAGGATGAAAAAGAGGAAGGACGGATGAGCTCACTAGAAGACCCCTCCTCCAACATGCCATCTCTAGAATCAGACCCCAGAGATTCCCCCATGTCTTCACTTTGCTCCACAGAGCCAGTCGACATGAAGCTGTCTGAAAACCAGTGTTCTAACCCTGCCCGGGAAACCGTGGTATAAACTTTAGTCCTCTATATTCCCAAATGGACTGCCATCCATTTTCAGACTACAGGCCCTGAACATGAAGACATGGACATTTTGAGGTGTGGAGTGTAATGCTATGAGATGTTTACAGTTGATGTGGAGTGGCACAGTGTTAATGTTCTGTTGATTATATTTATTATGCTAAATATATCCTTCACTTTAACATGCTGGTTGTACTTCCTACTTTCATGGAGTTCAGTTTTTTTATTTTTCTTTATTGATATTAAAAATTATTTATGGTTCTTCTTATCCACTGGGTGACAATTGAACCCAGGATTACCGATCTCTGTAAACAGATGGAGAGAGTTATTATATAAAGTTAAATTATAGAAGCTTAATTGTAGAGTTACTTTATAGAAGGTTTTTGTAGGAACATCACTTTATGTACAGTTATTATATGAAAGATTCATTCATGGCAGGATGTGTATAGTGTTAATTATAACAATAATAATAATAATAACATTTATATATAATTTGTGGAGGGTCCTTCATATGTACACTTTATGCAGAGCTACTTGTAGGGTTAATATGTTGTATGGTTACTTGCAGGGTTAGTTTTTGTTTATTTATTTATAGAAGGTTTTCAGATAGCAGACAAATTTGGGCCACATCTTGGCCACTTTTGGCACTTGTAGACCAGATGTGGTCGTAATTTGAGCCAAACATTCGTTGCTATCTGGGTTACTTGCAGGGTTACTGTTTGGGATGCTAATTGTAGACTTACTTTAAGGAGTATTACATTATGAATGATTAATCATAGTGTTACTGTATGAAGTATTACTTTATGGAGGATTAATCATAGGGCTATTTTATGGAGTATTAATTTATGAAATATTACTTATAGAGTTACTTTAAATGTATGGTTTTGTTATGGAAGGTTATTTGGGTTACTTTATGGAAGGCCCCTTAAGAAAAGGTACTGAATGGAGGGTTCCTTTATGTAAGTTTTCATATAATGTTAATTTGTAGAGTGTTACTTTATGAAGGGTTCCTTATAGGGCACCTTTATCTAGTGTTTCTTGTGTTGCTATTTCATGGGGTTACTTACAGGTTTAATATTTGAGGTTTTGTGAAGGATTACTTGTTAGGTGAGTTTGTGACTACACTGCAGAAGGCCAGTAAAAGGCATTTTTTTACAGAACTATACAGTAGAGTTTGCTCCACTTGTCCTCTTGTGTCTTGCCAAAAATGGCTTTCCTCTTTCACAAGCAACTGCTTGAGGACAAAAGAAGGAGTATAAGGAGAGTGGAGGAGGCAGAGTGATAATGGATAATGCGTGATCTGGCTGGCAGGCTGATGTTGATGGCTGCCTGTGGCATTTTCTGTCTGATAATGCATAAAATCACAGACACACACAGGAATACAGATACACATTTGTCTACTCTCTCTCTCTCTCTCTCTCTCTCTCTCTCTCTCTCTCTCTTTCTCTCTCTCTCTCTCTCTCTTCACTGGTTCTCTAATTGATGGTATAAAGTAGCACACTGCAGTGTTCTGATTTGCGGCATGATGAAAGTAGTCAGCGGGACTCAGCCTGGGGACATACCTGCAGTTAATCTGGAGAGAGTGGGTGGACACACACACACACACACACACACACACACACACACAAACAAACAACAAAGAAATCCTCCACGTGGAGCCAAATAACGGCCCAGGAACTGATGGGGAACAGGAGATCAAAGGCTTATGACTGAGAGGAGGCCTGCTATCAGTGGCCAGTTTGACCCCTGTGAACCAGAACTGCTGGGACTGACTGCATAACAGCACTGTTGTACCAAAAGCAGTAGCCATAATAATCGACTCCCTGAATAATGTAACCAGCTAAATTACTATCAGTGACCAGATTGACCAGAAATGTAGAAAGTGACTGCCTAACAGCACTAATGTATCAAAGATAATACACAGAATAACAACCCCCAACCTGTTATTGGTGCCCAGTGAACCAGAACGGCCAAGATCATCTAATAGGACAGATGTGCTGAAGTTAGTAACCAAAATAATGGAAATTCCAGTTTACCAGGCTGATATCAGTGGATAACTAACCTCGCATCTGCTGGCACTAACTGCCTAATAGCACTGATGTACTTAAGCTAGTGGCCAGAATAATGGAAATCCAAAATAATAGAAATCCATGAGTTGCTATGAGTGGCTAGTTTGTGAACTGTAGACATTGATTGCCTAACAGCATTAATGTACCTAAGGTAATAGCCAGAATAACAGAGAGGCTTGAGTTGATATGAGTGACCAGTATAACCTCTTTGAACTGGAACTGCCAGGACTGACTGCCTAACTGCATGGACATTCTGAAGGTTGTAACCAGAATAACGGCCACCTCTGAGCTGGTATTAGTGGCCAGTTTGACCCCTGTGCACCTTAACTGCCAGGAATGACTGCCTAACCGCACTGACACACCAAAGATGGTTGCCAGATTAATGGAAATCCTGAATTATAGGAACCTCTGAGCTTCTGTCAGTGGCTAGTTTGGGAACTGGAACTGTACGGGCTGACTGGCACCACTGATGTGCCAACACTAGAGGCCAGAATAATGTAAACTCTGAATCTTGGGCCCTGTGGGTTGTATTAGTGGACAGTGTAAGTATTGGGCAGTGTAAGCAGAAAGAAACTTTCCTTGGAAGTAATCACATAATGAGGTCTGGTTTGACCAATTGTTCTTTTTCTTTAACCCATGCCAAGGTTAGCATCTCAGCAAGGGAGGATGATTCTCTATCATTGAAGGAGTGATGCCCACCTGTAGACATGCATAAGGCTGAAAAAAGCTTCCTATTCCAGCTCATTATATTCCACTGGACGT